>AZGZ01000002.1:610331-626706 GCA_001636715.1 Ascosphaera apis ARSEF 7405 | reverse complement strand
GCGTTATGACACCAGCCATTTCAATGCCACCGCAAAATGAGATTTCACCATCTCCCTGACTGAAGTGCAGATCGCCAACTGACAAGTTGGCGCCAGGTACATGAACTGGCAGGTAGACCCTGGATCCTCTGGAAAGGTTTTTGATATCACAATTGCCGCCATGTTCGGGACGGCCAGGAATGGTTCGCGCTCCCTCCCTCGCAACACGAAGTTTGACGTCGTCATTTGCTGCACCGGCATGAACATTTGAGATATTTGGCAATTGAGCAACTATTGCCTCAGTTCCCTTGGCTTTATGCTCGGCAACCAATTCAGACTCACGGCGATTCCATTCCTGTAGGATCTCAGCTGAGGGGGCTGTGCCTATGATGCCAGGGTGTATAAGTCCAGGGAACCTGACATGAGGAACATGCCGAGAACTTGCATAAATGCCTTCAAAGTCCCAAATTGCTTTTGCTCTACGCTGTTGTCAGTACGGATTTGGGATGTTCGCGCAAGATTATTTCACGTACGCGTCCGGGTAAAATTCATCAAGGAAGCCACCCCCATTTGTCTTTGCAAAGACGCCGGTGAAGCCCCACGGCTGTTCAGGGAGAGGTTGCACATCGATAATATCAACAACAAGAGCATCGCCAGGTTCAGCCGTCGCAACCTCGAATGGCCCACTTAGATAGTGGATATGAGTTAAATCAACATCACGTATATCATCTGCGGAGTCGTTGTCCGAGATTTGGCCCCCTGTCCAATCGACGCACTGGACATGAACTGTCTCTCCTGGCTCTACTCGAGCTGCTGGTGGAACTTTTGGTAGAGCATTGAGGTCAATGAACGTTGTCCAAGCTCTTCAGGGGAGTAATAACATACTCTCAGGGTGCCATCGATTCTTTTATCAGTCAGTCTAGAGCAATCAGGCACCAGGAAGGGAACATACATACATGAAGACACGGCTGGTCCTTCGCCGGTTTCTTCAAGTCGACCGCAATTGCTGTACGAATAGGAGGCATGATAGTTGATTGCAATACTGTTGATGTGGTCTTCCAAACTAGGGAGTACCAAATGCCAGATATACAACATATTTGCTCACGATGAATCAACGGAGCCTCTTATAAAGCTCATTTGGCTCTGTTCTGTGTTATCTAAACCTCAAACTATCGATGCCGAGCATATATTGATAAGCTATCATGACGACACGAGATAGGGGCAATAGCCTATCTTATCTATGGCCATGCATTGTTATCAATCCCCATGATGTAGACTACATAAGAGTATCGAAAATAATGACAACTCTCTATACGAATTGTTACCACACATATACTACATTCATGCAAGATACTGACGGGTTTTGGAAATTCATCAATTTGCACCTATCTCGCGGACATCATACATGTATTGAAGTCCATTTATTAGTATCATGAGAGTTATATACTCGAGTTTTTTGACAAGTTTTGAAGATTTATCCTAACAACTTCTGACCTTTTAGTCTAGAATCCACAATCAGTGGGTGGCTGCACGCCTACGACCCAATTTCCAACATCGCTGACATAACTGGACCTGCCAACGCCCTTTGTCAGATCGTTCTTGTCAGGAACAGATCCAGAGTTATAGCAGCGAAGTGCTGCCCCAACGTCGTTATCGTTCTCCTTCAAGCACCCCTTGAAGCCCTGGAAAGCGTCGGTACCCTGAACACCGCAATCGATCATGCCCTTGATCTTCGAGGCGGAACATTGACCCTTTGCAACGTCATGACAGGTGACAGTGCATCCATGGACTTGGAGAATGCCCACGGATTTGCCCTCGTCACCTGCTACTACGTGACAATCTCCTCGTGATTCCTCGAGCATGATGGAAAATAGGAGAGATCTGTTGAAAGCGTCAATAAGAATGTCCGATGGAATTGCGTTCAGGAAGAACGGTGGACGAAAACTTACGGGTTAATGTCGTCAGCTTTCGCAATGTCCTCAATGTTGTTGCGAATATACTCAATCTCTTCCTCGCTGTTGAAACCTTGCAACATTTGCTTATTGTTGTTGAACAAGGTGTCGAAGGATGCCCATTGGTCCTTAGAGGGGAATTCATTGCCCTTATAACAGCGGGGCTCGATGGGACCAGAAGAGCCAGTATTACCGGTCTGAGGAGAGGCAGAAGGGGCTGCTACAGTTGCAGAGGGAGCTGGTGAGGCGGTAACAACTGGAGACTTAGACTCAACGGGGGCAGCCGGTGCAGGGGACTGAGCCGGACGACCGGACTCGACTGGCGAAGCTGGTCCAGGTGCCTCTGCTGGTGAAGAGCTATGAGGGGGTGCAGCTGCTTGAGAAGTTGTTACAACGATTGACTCAGGTGGGGTTGAGGAGGCAGAAGCTGTTGCTACTGGGGCTTCGGAGCCCACATCTTGCGAGTAACTTTGCACAGGGACTGATGTCACAATAGGTGATGTCGAGGGAGCTGCGGCACTCGACTGGGAGATAGATATTGTGACATAAGGAGAAGAAGAGGAAGACGACGACGAAGTGTAAGTTGCTGATGTAATTTCTGCAATATAAGATGAAGTCACGGCGGCCAAAGATGTTTCAATTGAACTGGTGATTGTTGTTGCAGACGGTGCTGAGCTGGTGCTATGAATTAAAGGTGGGGTTGCTGGCTCGAGAAGCCATTCGATGATCTCCTTGATAAGATGTATGACTTCTGCAATGGTGTCTAGCAAGCCCAAATCGCGGGTGCTTAACTGCTGAGCTGCCCCTGAGCTCGCAGTGGCAGTCAAAACTACCAATAGAAATGGCTAGACCATATCAGCGGATGCATTGTGAACTCAATTGGGTATCCAACTTACAAGGCTAAAGAACCGCATGTTGCTATGAAAGTCTGACAGACTTCTGATTGAATCCTTCAGGGGAAGAGAAGTCAGGGGCTTCAACTGGACGATTGGAAATAGGCCCTGGGTCCGACGAAAATTCCAATTGACCACAAAATGAATGATACGATCCCAATATTTCAAGGTCAAGCAACTGCCCTCTTTCTTATCAATTGTTCTGCTGGGGGGGGAAACTAGATATAGCCCAACGCCGAGACAAGCCATTCTCACCCCCTTGGTGCATTCGCACATGGATCTAAATAAATTGTGCGAGCTAGCGTCGCCGCGGCAAATGTAACGATCTACTAAACTGGGGCACCCCGCTGTGTCTGAACCGCGTGAAGAACACCACATGGCTGGGTACGATCCAGAGCGGCCCTCAGATGGAGTAGAAATATTGCGTGAGGAAGGGCCATTTTGAGTTAGACGCCAATATGGGTTTCTGCTCATAAAGCTGTCCTCTAGTGCCCCAGGTCGTCGACAAAAGTTTCAGTGTTCTGTATCAACGACCATCAGGTCTAAAAGGAAGAGAAGAGTGCTCAGAGTATTCCCTGCAAGGGCAAGTCAGCCCACCGCTGTTCTCACCTTTTTTCAACGGTCGAAATATGCATTGTTAACGCCCATGTTGTCCAATGTCGGGGTTGGAAAAGTATTCGGAAGTTGAGCCCGGCTGAGACTATGACTTTGATATTTTTACGTGTGAACGAAAGAAAGCTTGGCCCAGAATACAAGCTACTCTAAATTATGAAGTGGCTGCATGGGTAAGCATTCAGGAACCGTTGAAGATACCAGGGACCGAGACCCGCTTCCAGTGGCTGCCAGGAACGAGATTTGCGTGACTTGTGAAGATGCAGGACAAGCGATCATGATTTGAGCCATGCATTTATTCCAGAAGTCAATTGCTGCATCGGATGACGGGGCTTGGATTTTGTCGATGAGAGGTCATATTATCAGCAGACGTGAATATACCCAGTGGTTCCTTTTGATACCGTGATGCCTCTCATTTCTGGTGCCTATTCGAAGTACTTAGAAAAAAGAGGTAAAAAGAGGCTTTCAATCTCTCAATTTTCGCATGAGGAATCAGAGACATTGAGCACTTGATAATCACATTATAGAAGCTCGCTGTGACATGCGCTGTGTTGGCGTCTCTCCCTACATGTCGTGTAATTGGTACTGCACCGATCTGCTGCTCTCTTTATATAAGTGCTATGATCGCCTTGGCTGTTTAGAACCTGCACTTGCACAATCCTATGACCGGCGTGTACTGACCCATGCAAGCCACTACTCGTGGAGCTGCAAGATTGAGAGAACGGCCAAAATCCAATAAGAAAAGAATTGATCATCAACACAGTTGATTTCATGAGTTCGTACCGGTAAATATGTAAAGATGATCGGAGCTGCTCGTGACAGCTCCAAGATTTCCTGCTTATACTCAATTCAAGGCGTGAGAAGGTAGGTATAATCCATTGCCAAGGTATCCATGCGCAATAGGGGGGCATAGATAGCAATTTGTCTTCCTTTTCATATCCTAGTCCTTTCATCAAATTGTAAATGGTCACTATGTAAAGCGCTTGCCAGTAAACTGGTTTGCCTGTTGACCGTGGGATTTTGCGGCATCCTTTGCCATAGCAGCAGCATTTTGGACGTCCATATTGTCGACAGGCAAAGACAGGAAAGCTTTCTTGTTACGCCAAGTGGTTTGGCTTTCAGTGAACTCCGCCTCGACCCTAGAATGGGATTGACCCGGGCTGCTGCCATGGAGAATGTCCTCAGGGGGTGGAGGTGGTGGATCGGTGATTTTAGTAATGAGGTAGGCAGTCGATGCTTCTGCAATGCCGTACATGAGTATTCCAATAAAGGGAATGCGTAGAATATAGTAAAATCCCAGAGCAAAGCCAAAGAGAACGCCTTGTCTGTCAAAGTACCAGCGCCGCTTTTGGTCCGGTGTGAAGTGAATACGCTTGAAGTATGGCCTCAACTATTGAAAGGTGTGAGTATGAGTGAGGTGACGGTTCAATTGGATTCAGTTGAAACATACCAATTCGCGCATGAGACTGCGTGACGAGTAGAAACTCTGGAAGAACATGACCATGAAACGCTTCGGGAGAATTAGGCCGGCACCAAATATGACTGCTGCAGGAACATCTCCGACTTCTCTTCTGAAAGCCCAAAATGATGCAGCGGGATAGACGAATCTGCCGACAGTGGGAATGGTGGACAGTGCATAGATTCCGACAGAGTACATTGTTCTCTTGGAATTACGGCGGGCAAAGTCGCGGATTTTTTCCTGCGGAGATTTCCTGACGGTGGAAGTGCTTCTCCTTGAAGTCGGCCATTGCTGTAGATTGGGATAATACATGTCTCTGAGGGTGGCGGGATCATCGGCCTTGTGCTTCTCGGCGTAGGTCGAGTCAGCCCATTTCAGGGACTCCATGAATCTGATTGAGAAGTTAGGCACGGGCGGCTAGTAAAGGCAAAGCTTAGAGAGGGGGACAGGGTAATTCAGGCTCACAATTCATCGAGAGTAGGGGTGATATGGCTCATAAGAGTCATGAGCAAGAAAGGAACTTGCAAGACAGAGTCCGAGAAGAACTTGATCCATTCGTAGAGGATGTGATCCCACTCCAACTCGGCACCAAAGAGCAGCCATGGGATGAAAAGAAAGATTTTTGCAATGAACACCTATAAGAGGTCAGACAAGGTCAAGGAAGGCACAGCATAAGACAAAAGGAAACCGAACTCCAAACAGTGAGCATACCGGGAGGAAGAGAAACAAGTGAATTGCAATGCCAGTGCAGCAGGCAATTGCAGCCTGTCTGTAATGATTTGACCTGAAGAGGGCGGGGTTCTGCAGGGCTCTGAAGGCTGCAAGATGATAGCAAAACGAGGGAAAGGATGTGAATCAGCCGGGTTGTGCTCAATGGCAATGAGTTGATTTCATTCGATTTAATTCAAGCAAGCAGGCAATACTATACTAACCACCGACGACGGTCAACTGGGCCCCGCGGATGATGGCATTGGGTTCAAAGCTAGCCATGTTCGTGCGAGAGAGACTGTATATTTTGTCGAGATGGCTAGAGGGAGGGCGTCCGTGAGGTGTGTCTTTGAGTGGGAGGTTAATTATGGGTTCTCTTGAACAAGAGCCGGATATCAAGCAGTCAGAACTGCTAAGTAAGAGACAGCCGTAAGTATGCCCTGTCCAGCTTGTTCTTCCTAAACTTCCTTTCCTTTCCTTTCTCAATTCCCTTACCCGTCACTGCCCATGTGGACTAACTTCGTACATACATATATAACCATTCAGCATACGCTATTATATGTATACAGTACTTACTCATATACTGATATACTTCTCGATGCGATGACGAGTGTCTAGTGTCGAGTGTGAACAATCCCGGTCGGCCTCGGCTGTGCGAGATGACACTACACTACACTACAATGCAGTACATTACACTACACTACACACAGCCAATTGTGTTTAATCGCGTCAATTGCGTCAATCGCGTGTCAATTATTTGTAGAAGAAGGGGAATGGGAAGGGAATAGCCGCGGTATACGCGAGAGACGCGTTACAATATATAAATATATACTAAGAATAGCATCTGAGCCAGGGGTAATTTTGACGCAGGTACAGTAATGGAAGGAAGCGATGGAAGCTCTAAAGAAGCATGAGAGAAGCTTTAGGGAATATATGTATTGAATTTGAATCTGGATGAGACGAACGGACTTTAGATGAGAGCCACAAAGGGGGGAGGGGGGAGAGGGGAGAGGGGGAAAGGGAAAGGGAAAGGCAGGTTAGGTCAGTCTCTTCTTCGTCGTCTGCCTCCTCGTCGCGGTTGATATCGTCATAGTCGGTATATATCAAATATATATATAAGATAAGCCTTCTATGCCCAGACACTTTCTCTCTGCAACTCCTGTCAAATTCATGATACATACATACACACTGTGATTCGTCTCTCTTTGCAATTTGCTGTTGAGACGGTCTGCGATTAATTGGTCATAAATATCTATCTTCGACGAGACATTCATCGGCCGACTCTTCCTTATGTATTGAGATCGCATTTCTCTCTCCCTCTCCCTCTCTTCAACCTATCCTCTCCTTTCTCTCGTTCATTTATTCGGTCTGATATTCACCATTCCTTCTCTCATTCATTTCATCCTCCCTTCAACATGGCCGACTCCCCTTCACTCTACCAACGGCCCTCCTCCAGCGGCTCCTTCGCAAGCTCTCCCTGGTCCAGTCGAAGAGGCTCTTCTGCTTCCACAAACTCCCCCGTGCCTCCATTGCCAGCTGTTTCTCCCGTCCTTTATCAACACCCTTTCGCTAAGATCGTCAAGTTCGAATTGACCAAGCTACAGCCTATTTCCCCAACTAATACCGACACTCTGCCCTCAATTACCACTTCTACTGCCACCAATCTCGACTACGAAATCGATGCCGTTGACACTCTGCCCTGGCGTGCTGCTGGCGAGACCATCGTTGCTCTAGGGCGCATGAAAATACAGCATGTCGCTGGCTCTACCCCTTTCCTTCACTCCGGCTGCGTCGCCAAACCCCTCATGAGCAATTCCCAATGTTGGTGTGTCGACGGCCGCTCCATGTTCGTCCTGCGTGTCGGCAAACTCACCTATTATCGCATCGAGCTGCCCGGCGAGTCGAGCAGAGACCTAGAGCGTGTTGACGAGTTCAAGCAGGTCCTCTCTAAACTCATCTTGTATGAGGTCACTCCTTGTCCCTTCCGAAGAGACTTCTCCGTCTCGCTGCCTCCGGAGCTCATCACACCCAAGAAGAAAAGGCCTTGGAAGCCAAAGGTCCCTTACCATAAATCATCAAAACCACGCGCTGTGAGCTTGGGGGGCTCCTCGCCAGATATCTACGGGCCGCCACTGCCTGCTCTTGACAGACATACTTTGAGAACTTCCAGGTCCTTTGCGGATGGTGATCTACAGCGCCCAAAGACTGCTGCCCACAATCGGAGAGTCAGCGCCGATTTTTCTTCTCTCCATAGCACCAGATTTCAACTCCCCGAACACAGTAATCTGCACGAGATTGAGTCTGATGACGGGTCGTCGCCATCGCCATCACCATGCACACCCTTGACACCCGATATTTTTCTGCAGCCAGACTACAAGAATGGCCCATTCAAGTACGACGGCCATATTCCCAGCTTCAGCCATGCAGACGATGCACTTGATCCGTTATCTCCACGATCTGAAAGACCAGAGCAACCGCCCAAGGCTGAAATTTCTACGGATACAACGCAGGAACCACCTATGAAATTCGCAGACAGGGGCATCCCCCTAATGCATGAGCCCCGAAAACATTCCCTTGTCGCTCGGTACACCCAAAACTTAATGCCAGACTCTGCTGCCGCCGACACAGCTCCTGACACTCGACCTTCATTCAGACGCATGAAGTCTACTCCACCAAAACAGACTTCATCACTCGGTGTTCTTCATGACACCTTACCTAAAAAGGCGCGGTCCCAATCTCTCTCACCACCACCTCCCCCGCTTCGTCAGGCCCCTGAACCTCAACAAAGATCCACTGTTGGCAGCTTTACAGCATCGCTCTTTGAGAAGGCCCTTCGTCCTCCAATGCAAGCTGTTGTTCTCCTGCTGCAAATAGGGATTAGAATCGCAACTGCGGAAGTTGACCCAGCCCAAATTGAGAAATATTCATCTCAGATCAAATCACAGCATAACGACGAAGACCTCGATCTAGGCATACCACTCCCTCTTCGCCAGTCCGAAGACACTCCAAGAACGACTACTATCACTGAAACCGCAACTAATTCGGTCGACTGAACTCAGACCACAAGCCATCAATTTTTCCTTTCTTGTTTCCTGTATAAATCTTACATAGACCATTTGTCGGTATCCCTCCCACTTGTTTCACACTCTTTACAGTCTAAGCATTACTTGCAACAAAACCAGATATCCAAACCCCTGCGCATACATTTAGGTTTTCATTTACGCATAGCGCACAATGTACAACAGAATGATAATCTTAATTTTCTTTAGACACAATGCATGGATAATAATCCGATATGTGATACTCTTTTGCCATCATCAGTACGCGAAAAGGAGAAGAAAGGTAATCCTGTCTGTTAAACACGAGCAGATTGCTGGCTTTAATATACCTCATAAGGTGAGACAGAGGTCCGAGCGGCAGCCACAACGAATTGAATGCTGTACAGGTATTTGTCTTCGCAAGGTGACGACGCCGTGGGCACCCACACTCCATAATTCCCAGACGAACTAGACGAAGTATGTCGTCGTACTTGAAGAAGCACGATCTTTCGCGCAGCGTATAAGATTTGACGTATGCCACTAGCTTCGGTCAATTTGCTGAAAGTGTGGTATGATAAGGAGTATAAATTTTGTCGTAATCATTTCTTGCCCTTCCCCTTGGCCTTCTTCTTCCCACTGCGATCTCTCTTCTTCATAGCAATCATCCCCTCCTTGCATATTTCTGCGTACTTTGCGTAGAACCCTTCTAGCTCATCGTATCTAACCACCGTCGATGCTTTTGACTTGTCGTTCTTCTTGCGCCCATTTGATACTCGGATGAGTATTGGTTGTCTGGCTGAGGTCTCGTTGTCTGATGATGGTGTATCCGAAGAGAGCATGCGCTTTTGTGTGAGAAAGACCGAGCCACGTCGGCTAGTCGACTGCTTTTGTAGAAGTGTCTTCAGCACAGAGAAGAACTATGCCATCTGTAAGCATGAAATCTGGCAAATGTTGACGTTTCAGGAATCGCAAGTGTCCGTGGAGCATACCTCGTCATTAGAGAGGTGTTTTGCCGACATTGTAACGTCTGATATATTTCTTTTATTTAAACCTCCGATAATCCTCCCGTCAATCTGGTCAACAAAGTAACTTTGAGCTCCTAAATCCGTAGATATCTGTTCCTATCTCATTCTTGTTGGCAAGTAAATTGCGCTGTGACGTTGCAAGGAGAGCGGTGATGATGAATGGTGGTGGTTGCGATAAAGCTGCGGATGCGTAGCGGGGGAGAAATGTACATCCGGCGTGCTATAAAAAAAATTACCAGAGGGAAAAAAAAAGTGTCTAAGTAGAGGAAGCTATCATATCAAACATACATCAAGTCCTTTGCGCATACATCTACCAAGTACTACGTGCATTGTCCTGTTTCTTTTCTGAAGGACTTGATAGCCGTCATAATCGAAAATGGCTCGGCCACGGCATAACACGACACAGCTCCCAAGAACTCTCCGTGAAGAACTGGGAATACCAGACAATAGGAATCAGCCTCAAGGGAATAGAAGACCAACGACACGCAAGGAGTTGCGCAAAGCTGAAAAGGCTCAGAAGCGAGCACGGCATCATCCCACAAAAGCGTCAAGGGCGCATCAGTCCGCGCCCAAACGACCTCTTAGACCAGAAGATGAAGAGGAAGATGAAGAAGATGATGATGATAATGAGCAAGAAAGAAGCAATCATGCACGACAGAGAGACTCAAAAAGAAGACGTATTGAGGAAGAGCCCGTTGACATTGACCTCAATGAGTCGGACGATTTGCTCAACGAGGATGATACCGATGATGACACGGCCCCTCGAATTAGGAACGATATTCCTCGTTCGGTTCAGGAGAAGCTCGCGGAAGATGATGCTGAAATCGCACGATTGGAGAAAATGTTGGGTATCAAGGGAAAAAAGAAGCTGCCAAAATCTTTTGCTGAGGACGGTTTGGATGATTTACTTCTGAATCTCCCTGGAGGTCCAGGAGCCGAAGAAGAGACACGAAAACAGGAAGAAGATGAATGGCTTGCAGAGAAAAGGAGGAGGGCCCAGGGGAAATTGCAGAAAAGGGAACCCACAATGGAAGGGTCCTCTGACGAAGCTGAGGGTTCATCCGAGGACGAGTTTGGGGGCTTTGATAGTGAAATGGAACTTGACGACGAGGAAGATATCGATGAAGAGGAGCATGAAAATGAGACCAGTGATGATTTGGATGACGAGGACATCGAAAAGCCCCGAGTCAGGGAAAATCCTTATGTTGCGCCTGTCACTTCCACGAACGCCTCTTCACAAAAATATGTTCCACCTTCACTTCGTGCTCGATCGAACGACGACTCCGAGTCCATGACTCGCCTTCGACGTCAGGCTCAGGGTCATCTTAACAAGCTTTCCGACGCTAACTTGGTTACCATCTTACGGGAATTTGAGAAGTTATATACTGAGAACCCGCGCCAAAACGTTACGACAACAGTCATCAACTTGCTCTTTGATTTGATATATACGCCCTCGTTCCTGCAGGACTCCTTTATCATATTGCACGCAGGCTTCATCACTGCAATGTACCGCGTAATTGGTATGGATTTCGGCGCAGAGTTCTTACAACGTTTTGTTGAACGCTTCGATGCGGATTATACACAAGCAGCAGAAACCCTTGACACTGAAAGCGGGGATAAGGATACTGGTGTTAACGACCCAAGGAGGAAGTCTATGATCAATGCTGTCGCTTTACTCTCGCATCTATACAATTTCCACATGATTGGATGCGGTTTGATGTTTGATTATATCAAACTCTTCCTTTCTCAAATCAATGGAATGAACACCGAGTTTCTTCTGAAAGTCATCAAAAGTAAGTTGAAAATTTTCTGAATATTTCCACAATATCTGTTCCAGCCTGACACGTTCTAGATTCCGGTCCACAACTGCGATCGGACGATCCTTCCTCTTTGAAGGATATCGTGTTGTTGATACAGCCCGCTGTGGCTCGTGTGGGGGAGGAAAACTTGCATACGCGCACTAAATTCATGATTGAGATGATTACTCAACTGAAGAACAATCGTCTCAAGTCGGGCGCCGCTGTATCATCTAATATATCTTCAGAACATGTTACGAAGCTGCGCAAGGCTTTGGGTGCTTTAAGCAATAGTCGAACCATTCGAGCCACCGAGCCGTTACGAATTGGTAGAGATGATATTCACAATTCGTCGCAAAAGGGGAAATGGTGGTTAGTTGGTGCAAGTTGGAAAAGTGATGAGCAAGCGAATATGGATCAGGATCAACTTGAAGTAGAGCCTGCTCACCAGGAAGTGGCTACAATCACTATGAACGACGATCTGGGAGATCCAGATGCTCTCGACCTACTTCAGCTCGCTCGCACCCATCGAATGAACACTGATGTTCGGCGTTCCATTTTCGTCGCCATCTTGTCTGCGAGCGACTATCGTGATGCCCATACTCGCTTGATAAAGCTGCATCTGAAGAGAAAGCAAGAGTTTGAAATTCCCAGGGTTTTGCTACATTGCACATCAGAGGAGGACGTCTATAATCCGTACTATACACTTATTGCCCGCCAATTCTGCGGTGACAGACGTGTCAGAATGTCCTTTATGTTCGCATTGTGGGACATTTTCAAACGTATGGGTGAGCAGACCGACGCAGATGAGGATGCGGAGTTTGATGAGGAAAGCAGCGAGGCTGTGACTGTCAAAGCCATTGTGAACCTTGCTAAGATGTTTGCGGATCTTATTGTGAATGGCGGATTTACTTTAGGAATTTTGAAGGTCCTGAACTTCGCGTACCTCCAGGAAAAGACCAAGATTTTTGTCGAGGTGCTTTTGGTCACTATTATTCTACAGACTTTGGGTCAAAAGAAAGCTGCTGTGCCAGCAAAGAAGGCAGAGGCAGATATTGAGGGAACTGTACTCATTGATATATTTGCCAAAGTTCACGAGACGCCTCAAATTGCAACTGGACTCATCTATTTCTTACGAAAAGTTGTCTCCAAGAGCGATATCGTGACATCTAAGAAAGAAGCAAAAATGGTCAAGCAAGGCAGCAAGCTGGCTCTTGATACTTTGAAGAGCATCGCTCAGTCAACTAGTCGGCAGACTGTTTGAACTTTAGACCCATACCGATGAGACAATCAAATAGATATCTGAAAGCAGTTGGAAATCCCCTTCCATTACTTTTGGCAATCTAATCTTGATTGACAGCCTTTTTCAAAAAGGGTATAACATCTAGAAGCGATTTGATGCGCACAACAGGAAGCTCAGAACTGTTCTGAGAAACTCCCGGATCTGTCTCTCGCTGCAGTATCAGGCTCTCATTCCAGCCTGCTAACAAGGCGCCTTCGCCATCCTTACGGAAGTGATCTCCCACGTGCACAAGATACCACTGGTCTCTGCATTCGCTCATTTTCCGAGGAGAAGCAGCTAGATTGGCTGCGTACTCGAAAATTTTAGGATGTGGCTTTTCATACCCAACTTCATAACTGGTGAGGACGAAATTGATGTCGTCGTGCTCGCCTTCCAAGCGGTGCAACCGGTCTTCTTTCAAAGAAATCTTGCGAGGCGATCCAATCTGCAGACCGAGAGACCGCAAGACATTGTCAACTCTCCCATCTGAGTTAGAAATCACGGCAACAATGAGATGAGTCTTCTTGTCCAGATCTGAGGATGCATCCAATGAGCTCCGCAGCGCTTTGAGCTGGGCGAAGAACGGAAGAACATCGTCATATAATGAATATCCTTCAGCAGAATTGAATCGTTCGTATAGCTCTTCAATCAATTCCTCCGGTATACCATCGCCGCACGACTGCTCTGGGTTCGTCGTTGAGTCTGTCGGCTGTCTCAAGACGCCCTGTAGACAGTTTCTAATGACGTCGCCCCACCACTCCCGGGGGCCTTGGTGTAGTCCACGCAGCGCCTCAGCATGGCCGTAGATTGGGTATTTGGTTTGTTCAGCCTTGAAGGCCTTGTAGAATTCCTTCCAGACCTTTGATTCATTGGCATCTGCTGGCAATGAGAGATTGTAATTCCTGGCGACTTGAAGATACTGTCGAGCGATAGGGACCCGAGCATGATATAAAGTATCCAAAGCGTCCAGAGTGAGTAGGATAGATCGCCTAGCAGCCATTGTGCTTGTGCTGTTCCGTGTCTCCGCAAATCCAGCTGCTTTGCAATGGGCACGGCCTGGTCGAGACGCTGTCAGCCACAGTGCCAATCTATAGCACCTTGAGCAGAAAAGGGGGGGCTGCTTATGGTATTATGAGATTGCAGATTGGATGTATAGCAGCTAGGATGTCAGCAAATGACTGTTGATGCCTCTCAGTTGGCTCTCACCACGTCTTACGGACGAGTTTCCCACGCCCACACTGGTGCCAATCTCGACCGACAAGATCTTTGCTCCACGGCAAAAGATATAATATCGTGACGGTTCTCAAGGTCTGCAGGAGCCGGCTGCCCTTCACAGATACAGTGTGAGATGTTAAACCCGAGGAGCGTTCGGGTATGGCTCATAATCCTACTCGTGGTGCTGCTCACCACAAATCTCGTTCTCTTCCAGCAAAAGACGCTGACTTCAGGCTGCGTTCTTTCGTCTAACTACGACAGCCAGCCTGATACGCTACTCTCTGCTGGACTACAAAATGAGATTCAGGGGGATCTTGGCTTTTCAGAGGCGCTGACCGGTGCAAATACAACTCATCACGTCTCGGAGGCATGGTCAAAAGTGGCCTATGTGCAATACGCCACAGATGTAACTCATCTGTGCAATTCTGTGATGATCTTTGAGTCGCTGCACCGTTTGAAAAGTAAGCCGGACCGGCTACTCTTATATCCTTCGCAATATTCGTCTGAGGGTGGCGAGCTTGCCAGTAAACTTCTACGAAAAGCCCGCAATGAGTATGGTGTCAATTTGATGCCCGTTGAACTACAAACAAAAACGGGTACAGATCGTGAGTATAGCCTACCGTGCGCTCGTGGCTAGGTTGCTGACATTCGTGGCTTCATACATCAGCTACTTGGCGTGATAGTTATACAAAACTGCTAGCTTTTAACCAGACTCAATATGATCGAGTGCTGAGTTTGGATTCCGATGCCACGATTCTCCAGGTAAGTTATTCGACACATTGGGGATTGACGCATTCTCACCTGAGGGGTAAGCTGACAGTCATTACAGCCTATGGATGAATTGTTTTTCTTACCAAGCGTCCCTGTGGCGATGCCCCGTGCTTACTGGCTTTACCCTGAGAAGCCAATTCTCGGCTCCCATGTTCTGCTTGTTGAGCCATCTTCTTCCGAGTTCAGACGGGTGGTTGAGGCAATTGGACGCACAGGGGCTAATGAGTACGACATGGAAGTGCTCAACAACCTCTACAAAGACAGTGCAATGGTTCTGCCACACAGGCAGTATAGTCTGTTAACGGGCGAGTTTCGCTCTAAGAGCCATGCCGCTTTCCTAGGAAATAAGGAAGAAATCTTTGATCCTGAAGCTGTCCTTAAAGCTGCTAAATACGTTCATTTCTCAGATTGGCCTGTCCCAAAGGTATGTAGGGCTATTTTTACTCCTCCAATGTCATATGCCTCCGATCTAATATGCATGTACAGCCCTTTTATGAGCCTGAGGACGACATCCTGAAGAAATACCAGCCTAAGTGTGTCAGGGACTACCTCAGAAACATCGAAGACTGCAGGGCTCGCTCTATCTGGAATGCTTTATATGTAAATTTTTCACAGCGACAAAAGGTTGGTTTCCCTGTTTGATCTCATGATCGGGTATGCAGTTCTAATGCGCGATATAGGCGATATGTGGCGATATGTCACAAATTTTGGAATGAACATAATACATCCTCATTTGGTTTTATAATTTGAATATAAAAATACCAATTCACTACATGATTATTCAAAAGGCTAATCTCCAGGAGGTGTGTTCTATGTCGAAGAGGGACCACTTGCTCCAGATTGAAGATTTGCGATTATCCTGAAAGAGCGCCACTGTTATGCCGGTGTTTCCCGTCCCACACGAGAGTCGTTCATAAGTAAACGTGATAAGGATTGGTTTCCTTATCGCACCACTCCCAAAATACTTTGGCAACTCCTGTTCCTCCTTCATCAATGTCTTGCAAAGCAGGAAGGACATGTTTCGCAGGGTCGTACTTCCGGCCCCAGGGAATAATGTACGACCCTGAATCCTCAGGTGAAATATCTGCAGACCACCCAGCATATAGCTCGGTATAAGCACCATTCACCGCAGGATAGCAAATGGCTTGCTATGTTGCAAGTCAGCATGGCGTCTATGAATATATTGTCAGAGATGAGGACTTACAACGACCGCTCTCGTAACCAGTGACATATGTCTTTGCAAATCAGACCTCAAATTTCCCGGATTGAAGGACTGGCAAAGGGTGTCAGTTTCGTGGATTTGAAACTACGCTTCAACAACGAGTTTGGGCTGGCTAGCTGTCTTACCAGACTGACAATACCGTTCTTCTTGAATCGTTTTGCCATTTCCGAAGAAAGGAGAATGTTTCCTGCTTTTGATTGGGCATAATCGGTCCCAGGGTTACCATGCACTTTGGGGGCGCCATTTTCGAAGCTCACGCCGTTCTGGGGTGCAGCGAGGTTCACTGCGCCTGATGACGCCCATGTCACACGAACCGATCCAGGCGATGACGACGCAGCAGTCTTTGATAGTATAGGAATAAGACACTTTGTGAACAGATATGGGCCCAGGCAGTTCGTGCCCATTTGCAGCTCATACCCCTGA
>AZGZ01000002.1:585260-599539 GCA_001636715.1 Ascosphaera apis ARSEF 7405 | reverse complement strand
ATGTCACATTTTGAATGTACCCGTCAACGAAGCACCAGTGCTTGTTGTGAAGAGCAAAAGTTGAAACCCAGAACCGTGATGAGAACAAAAAGAATTCGGAGAGAAAACGATAAGAAACAGGAGGTTGCAGTGTGGCTGGCCGCTCAAAGATACTGCTTGAAGTACTCTGGCTTAAACCATCCAACTCTCTCGTACGCTGTCCACAGCTTGCTTGCCTTATTGACATCGATCTTGCATGCTTGCTGCGCGTCAGTCTTGCGGAACTCCTTGCCAATCCTCAATGCATTCAGTCGTGCCTCAAATATGCGCCGCTTGCTGCACAAATATGTTGCGCAAGACAGGCGAAGAGTGGCTGCGAGGCTGACTTCCGCGGGATCAAGCTGATTTCTATCAGGGTCGCGAGACAGGTCCAGCATTTGACCTTTCCAATCGGCTTTTAGTCCCTTGGTATTGCCACGTAGTGTCTCGATGGGTGGCGAGTAGTCCGGTAGAGCATTGTAGTCCACATCATCCCTGCTGGTTCCAATGGGGCGAACTGGCTTCGGGCTTTGGGGCATCACTAGCCGCCGATCAAACGCTGGCTCGGCTCGTGGGCGTGGTGTGGATCGAGGTGTGCTTCTGCGAACTCGTGGTTTTGGAAGACGTGCAGTCGCCGACACGGGCGGTTTCCTTACTGGCGGTAATCTCTTCTGTGTCTGAGCCGGTACATTCTGGGCACCCATCAAGCTTAATTGCTTCTGTAAGATCTCCTGCTCACGTTGATGCCAGGCGGCGGGGTCTCTGTTGTAAAGCTTTGAGACAACAGGCACGCATGAGAGCGTGAACATGTATTCATCACGGGTTGGCTTAGCGGGTAAGGGCTTGGTTTCGTTCTCCTCAATGTGTTTGTCCACAATGCTCGAGACTTTAGGATCAAATAACGGTGATGTGGGTTGCTGTGGAGGGCTGATATGGGTTGGTGGTGGGAAAAGAACAGGGTCAACTGGCTTGGCCACTGGTGCAACAACCACCTCAGCTGCTGGAGACGTTGAAGAAATTCGCCGCCTCTTGTTTGCTGTAGATGGTGTGACCGGTGGTGAAGGGAGATCTAGCTTGGGAGCTGCACGTTTCCGTTCATCAGAGATGGGAGGAAGAATATTAGCCCCATGACTCCTGTGATCAGGGGTGTCATATGTTTCTGCTATCTTTGGTTCAATTTCGTGCTCTTGCTCTTGTGAAGGAGCAGGCGAGATGGCACTGTACACCGAGCTTGGTGCTGCTGGAGGGTCCATATTGGTGGAATACAGAGATTCTAAAAATATGAGGAATTGTTTTCTTTGAAGATGAATTGATGGAGGATAGTAGGTTGATAATTGGCAACCTGCAAGACGATTGCTCTTGAGAAAGATTGTTTGTCGAATAATGGAGAAAAACGCCAGCAATCACTCAATCAATGACGCAGGTTCTCGTTGGAGATTTAAGATAAGTGCAACCGCTGTTCGCTTTGTTAGGTGAGAATGGAATTGCAACAATTTCTTGACTTGATGTCGGTCACTCAATCTGACTACCCGATATTTGTATCAAGTAGATCAAGAGACTGTAGAGAAAGAATGCTTGTTCAAGAGAAATTTTGCAAGAAGTGAGACTTTTGAGAAGCTCTCCGGTGGTGGAGGCGATAATTAGCTTGCCACTTATTCTCCGATCACAAACAGGTTCAAGCGGCCAGGATATGGGACCATGTGGCCCTTTGAATTTTAAAACTCAATGGAACGGGCAATGATATGGTGCCTTGGGAAGGAGCCTCCAGGAAACTCAATGTCAAAACTTGGGGACGTTATCGTGCCGTTTTTGGAAGGGGAAACGACCTTATCCTGCCGCAAAGCTTGGTATACGGGAGGGGCACTAGTCAGAACTGGTTCGATTCTAGCACAAACCGAAAACTGAAGGACACCGTCTGGTAATATTGCTGAGAAATCCTCGATTGGTGAAAGTGTGATGAATATTGAGCAAGTAAGGCGCCAATGGTGAAGCCTTATATTCTTGATTGACAATTGGTGTGATTCAATGCGTACGGTGAGGATGATGGTCCAGCCGGAATATTATTGTAGTAGAGCGTTGGATATCACCAGTGTCAGGAAGATGAAGATGCGTGCGTGCTCCTATTGTGAACACGTGCGAAAATGCTCTCAGACAATCAGGAACCCCCCGACCAGTTACCAAGATGACAAGTTTGGCTCAAATGGGATTGACAACAATTGGGTCCCGGTCAGACAACTAGGCAGCATAAAGTGTTAATGACCAGTAGGATATTTGCTTTGCAAACACAAAACTAAAATTGAAAAAGAGAAAAACGATGGTGAAGAATTGATCTTTGAGACAGAAAACCAGAAATTAAGCTCACATAATGAAGGATTCCGGTGCAAGCTGAAGGGCTAGTCTGGACCTTTAGTGGCGTAGGTGCCTTTGAAGAGATGATGCTAGGTCGAATTGCTGATGTATGGGAGGACAATAGAGAGTCCAATGCATTCAATTGATAGAACAGAGTGATAAAGATGCCAATTGAACTGATGAACGATGAAGAATTAGGACTGTTAGAGTAAAGTGAGATGGATTGCCTCCTGGCATTAGACAGAGGGGGGGGCTTTGATTGAGAGTGGAATTGGGTTTGCATGACTGTCAAGCCTTGATCACCCTCTGGAGTAACTCTGAGTAAGGCAGATCCGGGATGGAGCGTCCCGCTGGCTTATTCTGAAAGGTCACTGGTACATGTCCTAAATGAAGTTGGGCTGGGACATTGAAACCACAAATTGTGTACTTGATACATAAACCCTGTATGGCGAGCAACTCATGGCATTGTTGCGGCTAAAAGATGTGGCAGCTGCAAGGTGGATCAGGTATATCCTCCAGCGGGACTCTGGGCACCTGTCAAGTCACCTTGACTGAGCTCCATCATATGTGGCGATGCAATATAGCCGCATACGGTCTGTCACTCAACCCAGTAGTCAAAAGCGCAATTGATTGCAACCGAGGCCGGACACCTTGCGTTGGCCAGCTTATTGGTCATTCCGCACGAGAAGAGGATGGAGGCATGGTGGTGTGGTGGTATGGACAGGCAAGGAATGATCAGACCGGTCGCAATGACGGGTGGACCATGTAGGCATCAATTGACTTGGCGTCATGGAAGCGAACCGAGCTGAGAAGCAAGCAGGCACGTCGGCAAGCCAAAGACGTTTTCAAAGAACTTGCAGATACGAAACTCGGATTCGACAGAAAGCTTCATCATCTCGTGATTCAAGAGTTCCTTGAACTCAATTGCCCGATCAGCTTGCTATGTTCCCTGTCGGGATAGAGACGGCTAGAAATGGATTCTGGAAAGCAAAGTCTTGCAGATGGGTATGGAAAATAGAATCCAATGGACTCAACACACAGCGTAGAGAAGCTGAGGGAGGAAAGATCTCACCATCAACCTACGGGAACAAGCGTCACTTGTGACGAATGATGGCCCCAAGGCGCCATGCGGAAGGCCATTGGCAACTGGCAATTGGCATAAATCAGGCAAGATGGTCAAAGCTGGTAGCGGAGTGACAGCAACCCAGGTCTGCTGCTGCTGGAGATTCTCAAACAAGCGCAGGGACATGGCGTGTTGTGCGTCGAGTCCATCTAGAACGTAAAGCACGATGACTTCAGCGGGTAAAGATCCAAAAGGAAGCCAATTGTGCGCCCCAGACTTAGTAATCAGATGGTTCCACGCATCAATCAATCTCGATCTTGATCAGTAATTAATGATGGGCGGTTGTCTAATTGTCTTGCTCTTCCGAATTCCCTCTTCACCTGTCATGTCTTGCCTTTTGATTTTTTTTTTTTTTCCCCTAAACGACAAGCAAGCATGAACACGCGCAGGGTGCGGCAAACACCGCGCAGTTGTTTTCCATTGAGTTGGCTATGATTCCAGGCCGGATCAGCCCACACTGTGCCTCCTGGGGTTCAGAGTCAATTCCACTCGGGGACGTCGTAAGGTCTCGTCTTCCCCTGCTGGTTTGTACATTCTCCAATCCATCGTGAGATCAGAGCAAGGGGCAAGTTTCCAATGCGCACGTATACCGTCAAAAAGCACCGTTCAAAACGGTAGGTCTTGCATGTAGCGGCAATCTCGAGAACGACCACGATAGAAACGAGCGGAATGGAAATCCGTCCTCAAACCTTCATTCATTTTGCATATGTTAAGAGCACCTATGCTTCAGGAATTCACCTCTCCAATTCCAGGTCTCCTGCATTGGAAACGTGGGAGTGTTCAGGCCAAATCTGGGGCCGAGCAGCAGAAGCAGAAGAGAGATGGCGACGCAACAAGCAGCAAAAAGAGCTATGAAAAATCAGAAAAGAAGGGGGAACAGATGAGAGTCCGGGAACAGTCCAATCAAGTATCGAGTTTGATACGATCGGACTCAGGATTTTACCGAGAGTAAGATATCAGCGTATATCAAGATTGGAAAAAGCCCCCAAAGGATGAAAAAAAAAAGAAAAAAGAAAAAAAAAAATGCGCAGAAAACCGCTGTAACAGGCCGCTCAGACCCATGGGAGCTATCAAACGGTCGTACCACAGCTCCCGAGCTGTCTCTGAGACGCCTGCCATGCTTGCCATGAACAGCTTATACATTCTATGTATAGTGCACCGTGCCAGAGGCTGCGTAGAGATGCGCTGAGGAGTGGTCAATGGATGGTGACGACGAGGGGGGATTTCTCTTCTCGTCTACTTCGGCCGTGGCACAAACTTGAGATTTCCAGGGGTTGCTAGTACAAGAAACACTTTTCTAGCGCCTTGGTCCAGGATGTGTCTGAAAAAGCTTGACAGGTTTAAGATCAAATATGAATTGCAGAGGATTGCAGAGATTTACAAAAGAGGTTGTGGGATGGTGGCGGTTCATTCAGGGGAGAAGTTGATCGTGCAAGTGAAGCGCAATTCAATGCGATACAAGTACAGCAGCGAACCCGGGTCAGAGAGATATGAGCTGGTAATATGTGCATCTATGACTTCTCCAGAGACGAGTCAGTTCAGATATACATATTCAGCCATTGCAGCACTCTGCGTTCTCTATCTATCTTTTTTTTCGCCCTGCCACTGCCCTGCACCAGAACGCTCGGTAGGTATTGGGGGGACCTCACTTCTGTATTGGGGGGACCTCACTTCTGTATTGCGCGCACCTCACCACGTGAAAAAACCTGCACGGCCAACTTATGTAATACACAAAGTACCTTTATCGGAGAGTAATCAACAACAACAAACTCAATTGAGGGTAAATCCACGCAATTTACATACAAACAGGTTTTCACAATGGAATTTGGGCATGATATAGTACAAGACGCACCTGTTGCGACTATCTCAAGGATTTCACCACCACCAGTGGTTCCATCTTCACCTCCGTCGGTCGCAGAACCTCTGTTTTCAGACGCTCTTGGTATGTGAGTTGTGTTGTTTCGTTTGGACGGAGGACGGGTGCGGCCTACTACGCCAAGGACATGCTTTTTGTATGGTAAAAAGGGTGTCTTGGTCGTAGTAGGCCGGGCATTGTGATGTGTGGTCGAAATATTGATCCTCAAATTATAACGGGAGCTGGATTAACAGGTGACGTTGTAGGTGAACCATCGCAAGATCGATTGCAAGAGCGTGTGAACGAGCGAGAGCGAGAGCGGCGGGAGGAGCGAGAGAGACTGCGACAAAGACTGAGAGAGTTAGACGAAGAGGAACTTGACAGAGAGGAGGAGGGGGGTGACACGCTACCCGACGGAGATGAAGCTCAGACTGATGAGAACCCATGCGGTGATTTGAGCTCTCTCAGCGGTATTTTGTGGACTGATATCGAGACAGCGAGAGGTGAGATATTCGAGGAGGCGTTAAGTCAAGGCTTCGCCCTCGCACAGCGAAGGAGTGTATGCTATATCGGAACCAAGATCCCTCGTCGCTTTGACTTTGAATGCACACAAGGTAGAGCTAGACCACCCAGAGGGACAACAGCGAAGAAGACTAACTCTCACCGCAATGACTGTCCCTTCTTTTGCGCCCTCAGCTTTGCGAAGAAGGAGGGAGTATGGCGCCTCATTCGCAAGACTGTCGAGCACAATCACCGCTCCAGCGACGCTGGGAGATTCAGTGTTGTCAGACAGCATCTTATAAGGAAGCATAAGAAGGATATCGATGACGGTGTGCAAGAGTATATAAGCAGCCCGAGAGTGACTGCGAATGATATCGCTTTGAGGCTGAAGGAGAGGCTAGAGTTCTATGTCTACCCTCAAGATATTCGCAACAGAGCGTCAGCTTGGAGAGCGGAGAACCTCGGTGTGTTTACAGACACCCAGGCTTTCATCAAAGAACTCGAAGACGATCCCACCACTCTCCAGCGCATTAAATTGCAGGGGAGAGACCGTGGAGCTGTTGAGCACGTCATATGGATTAGCCGATGGGCTGTAGAGCAGGTTAAACGAAATCATGAGGTTCTGATCATCGACAACACGTACAAGACGAATAGTTTTGGTCGACCATTAATGCAAATCGCTGGCATAACCTCTGCTAATACCTCTTTCTGTGTCGCCACAGCTTTTATGCTGTCAGAGACACAGGAATCCTTTGGCTGGGTGTTAGCAGCGTTTAAAGAGATGATGGATGAGAATTAAGTCCAAAAACCGTACGTCATCGTCACCGATAAAGATGAAGCGATTCGCAACGCCATCCGATCCCTCTATCCCAGCGAAGAGACAGCTACCCAGCTCTGTCTCTGGCATATTCAAAAGAATGTTATTGTGAACGTCCATCGCAAATGGGTAGGGACTTTGGATGGTTCGAGGATTGGCAACCTGGGTCCAGTCGGCTCAGCGACTGCCTCGGAGCGACAACAGAGGGAGCTGACTCTATTGACCGAGTCTCTCTTACCTCAGAGAGAGAGGGAGGTGTATGCTGGTGAAGCTGACATTCGTGCTGTCGAACCCCCCAGTACTGTTGGGCGTCTCCCTCGCAATCATGACTCTGGCAGGCGGTATGAAGACTCTGCAGACGGTGTGTTAGCAGCATGGAGAGACTGCGTGTATGCGACGACGGAGGAGAGGTTTATGGAGAACTGGGAGAGACTCAAAGATGAATTCGCGAGTCAGCATGGGATCATTGAATACTTAAATGACATATATGTATGCGTGAGGGATGACTTCGCTGAGTATTCGACGAGGCAGCATCGCAATTATGGTGTTCGAGTCACCTCTAGAGTCGAGTCTCTGCACAGAGATCTGAAGAAGGAGTTAAAGTCATGCAGAGGGAGCTTTCTTGATGTCTATCGAGGCATTAAGAGATATCATGCGAAGAAGGTTGAATTGTTCGACCGTGAGCACCATAAGGACTGTGTTAATGTGCCCTTGCGACTCAAGCGAGCTCCATACAATCTGCTGCTTTTAAACGTTAGCAAAAAAGCTCTGTCTCTCCTCGAGCTAGAGGAGATGAAAGCAAATCGACGGGGGGTTGACATACCTTGTACGTCCCTATTCTCACGTCAGTATGGGCTACCTTGCTCTCATCAAATCAAGGCGATCCTTGAGCGGCAAGGGCAGATTGAGATGAGTTCAGTCGATCCCCATTATTGGACGAATAACGACGCTGAGGACATGCGACGAAGGATTCAAGATCCAGCGATCGCTCCGTTGAGACCTCGAGATCAGCCAAACCGACGACGCCACGATCAAAGCTCGACGAGTGTATCAACTTCATATGATCGCAGGGGAGGGAGAAGAAGAGGCAGAGGTAATGGACGGTCGACTGCACTGACATTCAAGCTTGAGATGACGCCTACTCCAACACCAGCGCCTGAAAGGGTACGCCAGAGTTTGGAGCTTGGGCAAAGCAGAGAATTTCCCCAGTGGCCTGAACGTCAAATGTATGGTGAAAGCCAGCCAATACAGGGTGATTTCAATGCGTCGTCCCAGCTCTTCATCCAAAGCTCTGCCCAAACTCCAATCCATCAAGTCAACTCTCAAGTTGATGTGTTGCATCCAGCCCCTCGTCGATATCACCCTCCTCCCCCCTCACCTTCGCCAGCATTGAACTCGTATAACCTTGAGCGCATGCTTGATCGCTATACAATGCCTCCCCCTTCCCTCCCTCTCTCACGCCCAGCGTCAAGTCTCTCAGTGGTGTCTGCGTCGTCACGAATACTCCCTCCGCTGTCGTCGCAATATTTGCCAACAACACAGTACTCGATGAGGCCCTTGAACCCAGTACAATCAACATTTAGCCAGTCTCCTATGGCTTTTGCGACAGCTCAGGGGCAAGATAATATGGCAGAGGCTTCCGCAAGCCAAAGAAAGCGGGCTCCAGGTAAATGCTCATCGTGTGGGGGGCCTCATACAGTCCGATCTTGTCCTAGACGTCCATCTCAGCAGCCGGGTTAGACGTGATTTGTGTTTGTGTTTGTGTTTGTGTTTTTCGTTCGTTGAGATCTCCTATAGCGCGTATGATACCCCATTGTTAGCATTTGCACAGTATATAGACAGTATAGACAGTAGATAGAAGCATTTAGCATAGAGATACCCATAATCGACTTTTATACCTCTTTTGGTGACGAATTAATTGCAATAATCGATGTTATCTCCCCTAATCGATGGTGGTTGTAGTTGTAGTTGTAGCTGTAGCTGTAGCCCTAGCTGTAGGTGTTGTTATTGCGGGGCTGCGGAGGGGCGGAGATTGCCAATGTCACCCCCTTTTCGCCAGCATATTCAAGAGCTTATTACACGCTCCAGAGCTCGTTTGAAGAGGCGAAAAAAAAGCTGTATGCTTATTAGAGCTCATTTAACATGTTTCTCGCTGGAATAGATTTTATTTCCTCTTTTGGACATGCTGCGTTGGTTTGAATATTGATCGCGAAGATGAGTGACTTTTAGTGGCAGAAACCACGTCTGTCACCGCCTTGTAGCGTAGGAAGTCAGCATGTTCAAATATTGTCGAATTTGAGCGTCTAGAGCGATTTTGCAACCCATCCAGCCATAGCTAAACGCTGAGAAGCTCGAATCTTGTGTCTTTACGCTCAATAACGCTGTATTTCAAAAATCTAGACTTTATTACCCCATTTGGCGATGTTATCGCGCTTTGTAAGCATGTTCGTCGTGACTTAGTAGTTTTTCGTCTTGCTCCCCGAGCGGAGCTCGGGCGCAATACGTACAGCAGTACGAGATTCTGCCGCGAAATCAGGGAAATCTCGTTGACTTCGTAGGTCAACTTCCAATGCCTATAGCAATCTCATTTTCAGGTCTGCGACCGTAAAAAAACAATGAGGAGTAGATTAAGGGCTAATTTACATGCTATCAATTTTTTATTGTTATAGAGCTAGAATTGGCGTTGTTATTTGGCGTTGAAAAAAAGTGACGAAATTGGCCGTTTTTGTCGATTTTGGAAGGTTAACCCCTTTGGAAAAATGAGAAAATCGTCGATTTTGGCCATTTTTGCGATCGCCACCACAACGCCACGAATACAACGTTTGAGGGCGTAAAAAGAGCAGGAGATACTCAGAGAGACTCAATAAATACGATTCTAGCTTTATTTGGGGGTTTTGGCGTATATTGGGGGTGCAGCGTTGATGAGCGCTATTTATCGTGAAATTTCACTGCTTTTCTCTAGTAGTCTTGTTTAACCCTTTCCGCGGAGCAGAGTAAGAACTCGTCGAATTCGTACTTTGTACAACCACACCACCACGCAAGCGTTTTACACTGCGACAAAGACAAGAGACATGTAAATACGCTCAATAAACACTATTCGAGCTTCATCTAGATTTTATTTCCTCTTTGGGCGTTGATATCATGGGTTGAAGCTGATGGACGCTGAGTATAAGGGGTATATACCTCAGGGGTAGGTGAGCTATCTACCTCCGCGGAGCGCTATATACTATGCCTAATGCGGTATAGTCGCAACTGATTATATAAGTTTGGCGACCCACATTTAGTTATTACATAAGTTTGGGAAACTTATGTAATAACTTGCATACGCTAAGCCTAATCGGGTTTAGTTTTTGCCAAAGTGAGGTCCCCCCAATATCTCCGAGAACGGTACAGGCTAATTACATGAACGGTCGGATACCTGCCATCGAAAGATGGATGAGTGACCGTGTGGAGAGAGAGAGGGAGACTTGATTGAGCTTTTGAATGGGAAGTCAGCGCTGAAAATAGCAAGGGAGTCCAGCCAATCTTAAATCCAAACGTAGAAACTTTTCCCAGAGACCAAGCAGCAGGTAGCATGAAATCAGTGGCATGCGATGTGATATGCTATGATTTGACTCAACCTGACTTGACTTGACTTGATTTGATGGGGGGCTGTATTATCCATCGTCGCATCCTGTAGATACAAGAAGACAAGCACACGCAACCTTCTCCTCATCATCGTCGTCGTCGTCGTCGTCGTCGTGGCTGATTGTCTGCTCTGCCACTTGCTCTGCCACACCTGTTCCTCTCCACAGGGCTGAGTATAAAAGCCCTCCTCCATATCTTACATCATATCTCTTATACCTGCCTGCTGCCTGGCTGCCTGTCTGCCTACCTAACCTGTTCTCTGTGCTGCCGAGAAACCCTCTGGAAAGCCGATTTGATACCCCTGATCCCATATTCCATATCTTATATCTCATATCTCATATGGCATATGGCATATAGCATATAACATCTTCAGGTACAGGTCACAGCGATCGTAATATAGCCCGCCATCCATCATATATTGGGATCAATCTGTCGCTTTTTACTGCGTGACTGGTGACCAGAACGAGGTTACCTTTTTTTTTATTCCTTCTTGGACACGATGCGATGCGATTCATCCTGATCTGACCCGCTTGTCCCTTATCAATCGCAGTCTGTGCGCGCGCGCGAAACTGTGGGGTTGAGCGCATCAGCATAGTACTGTTCGTACTGTCCTTTGCCCCTTCGTCTTCGTATTATCTTGCTCTTGAGCCCCCCTCTGGGCCCGCCCCTTGTCCCTTGTTCCTTGTCCCTTGTCGCATTGGCACCATACACCAGCCGCAGCAAAAGCAGAAGAAGAAGAAGAAAAAGAAGCAGCAACAGCAACAACAGCCGCAGCCACTGCATGGTTTCTCTGCCTGCCAGTCACTCTGGTCTGTCAGTCCTCAGCACATCAGCCGGCTAATTGGTCGCCAACATCTCTTGTTGCCGCTGCAATAAAATCCAGGTGGTGTCGCCTACGCTCGTGCCTCAATCCGCCTTCTTTCTTACTTTCTTTCTATCGCTCGTCGAGTGTGCATTGGACATTGCGATCGTACGTCATCTTCGTGGTGTGCAACTGCAACTGCAACACCTGATACATACGCCCATACATACAACAGCTTCCAAATCTCGCTTCGCCTCATCTCATCTTATCAGGGCTATTTCGCATCATCTCTCCTTCCATCTCTTACGGCGAGCTCAGTCCTCTCCAGCCCACCGTTCATCATGTCGTACAATCGATTAGGTGAGTTGTCAGCTGTTGCGCCTGAGAACAGCCAATTTTCTCAGCACCAAGACCGTTTCGTTGCACCCCTTGTCTCGACTTTTCTTTTCCCAAGTCACTCTGCACGGATGCCAATATGTATAGGCGTGTGGGTGTGCGGGCGTGCCTGTTGCCGTTTGATGTTGATAAAACATGACAAGCGTCCCCCCCCCCCCCCGTCGCATCATATTGGCCCTCCAAGACTCATAGCGTCAGATTCATATGTTTCGTCCCATGCGTTCTAGCTCTGCAGATCTCTTAAAACACTACTATGCTCTCTTTTTTATCAGGACCTCCCTGGTATCCCTTTCTTTATTTTTCGTTGTTCGTCGTTGTCGATTCTCTTGCGCACACGTTCTGACCAACCATCTTCTTCCAGACCCTCAAGGCGACATTGACGAGCCCGAAATGGCCTCTTTCCCTCGCTCTCACGCCTCCCCCCCACCTGTCGTTCCATATCATTCCTCTCTCGAATCTGATATTGCTTATCAAGGGGCTACTCTACATTCTCCCTTCTCTCACGATGATCCATCTGGGGAATTAGGTTATCCTATGGAGGAACGCCGTCCCGAAAATGTCTTGCCTCCTTCGCAAAGGCATGTCCAATACTTGACTCCAACATATGATCGCTTACCGCCCCAGCCAACTGTAAGTTTGTGGCCCCTACCGTATGGTATTGACCGTTGGCTGACTCGAATCTGCAGTACTCAGTTGATGGAATTGAAAATTCCTTCGGGCATAACGAACAGTACGAACAAAATTATCCCTACCGCGCCCAGTCACCATTACAGATCCCCGGTGGTCCAGTTCCACGTCCCTACCAACCACTCCATTCTCAAAATTCCGAATATGTTCTCGATCCAGCTGCCATCCGTGATACTCATTACGCTCCCCCTTACGAACCAGTGCCTTCACAATCGACATTGATCAATGAGCCTTACTCTCAATATAGAGATGATGTTCCAATCCTGCAACACCCTGCCGAGTACGACTCGAACTCCTTCCATGATGGTTCCAATGAAGATTATCGACCTCCTTCCAACGGTGGCTCCATGATGCATTCTCGGGCCAGTCCTACGCCTGCCATTAGACGATGGAAGACAATCAAGGAAGTCCAATTGTTTCAGGGCAATCTTGTGTTGGACTGCCCAACAGCCCCTCGTCTTCTCAACCAGGTCAATCACGCACAGCCGCCGGAGCGTGATGAATATACCCATATGCGATATTCTGCAGCAACTTGCGATCCGGCTCATTTTGCCGAAGAGCGGTTTACTCTACGTCAACGTCTTTTCGCCCAGCCCCGTGAGACTGAGTTGTTCATCGTTGTCACTATGTACAACGAAGATGATTTCTTATTCGCGAGAACCATGGCGGGTGTATTCAAGAACATTGAGTACATCTGCAAAAAAGCAAAGGAACCAGTATGGCAGAAGGATGCGTGGAAAAAGATTGTTGTTTGTGTTGTCAGTGACGGTCGTGCGAAGATCAATCCTCGAACTCGTGCTGTCCTTGCAGGTCTGGGCGCGTATCAGGACGGTATCGCTAAGCAACAAGTCAATGGAAAGGATGTCACGGCTCATATTTATGAGTACACCACTCAAATGACGATTGAGCTCTCAAGGCATGGCCGTGTTGAGCTACGTCCCAGACATGACGTCCCTGTACAGTTGATTTTCTGCCTGAAGGAGAAAAACCAGAAGAAGATCAACTCTCACAGGTGGTTCTTCCAGGCTTTCGGTGAGCTTTTAAATCCAAAGGTCTGCGTTTTACTTGACGCAGGAACCAAGCCAGGCGGCAAGTCAATTTATGAGCTCTGGCGGGCGTTCCATCTACAGCCCAATTGCGGTGGTGCATGTGGTGAAATCAAGGTTATGACTGCAAAGGGTAAAAACCTCCTGAAACCCCTAGTTGCCGGCCAAAATTTCGAGTACAAAATGAGCAACATCCTCGACAAACCATTGGAATCTGCTTTCGGTTTTATCAGTGTTTTACCTGGTGCCTTTTCTGCTTATAGGTGGACAGCACTCCAGAACGATGCAACAGGAAAGGGCCCCCTTGAGAAATATTTTGCGGGTGAAAAAATGCACGGTGCCAATGCTGGTATCTTCACAGCAAATATGTATCTGGCCGAGGACCGAATTCTCTGCTTTGAACTTGTCACCAAGCGGAACCAGAACTGGATCCTGCAATATGTCAAGAGCGCTACTGGAGAGACTGATGTTCCTGACCGCATGGCAGAGTTCATCTTGCAGCGGCGCCGTTGGCTGAACGGCTCCTTCTTTGCGGCAGTATATTCTATTGTCCATTTCTACCAGATCTCGCGCAGCTCTCATTCTTTCCTGCGCAAGACCATGTTGATTGTCGAGTTCATCTATCAAACTATCAACATTCTGTTTGCCTGGTTCGCAATTGGGAATTTCTTCCTCGTCTTTCGCATCCTTACGACATCGCTTTCTAGCAAGGAACTTCTTGGAACCGTTGGCCGGATTCTTGGTGTGGTCTTTGAATGGCTCTATCTTTTCACACTCGTCGCTTGTTTCATCTTGTCAATGGGCAACAGACCCGGTGGCTCCAACAAGTTCTACATGACTATGGTCTATTTCTGGATTTGCTTGATGATATACCTCTCTTTTGCCGCAGTTTTCGTCACTGTCAAGAGTATACAGCACCAAGTCAACAAAAAGGACTTCACCTTCTCCGATATTTTCAAGAACTCTGAATTCTTCAGCATGATTGTCTCGCTTGCATCAACATATGTCATGTGGATTATTGCTAGTATTCTGTTCCTTGATCCTTGGCATTTGCTGAC
>AZGZ01000002.1:564447-579996 GCA_001636715.1 Ascosphaera apis ARSEF 7405 | reverse complement strand
CCCTCTTTTTAGTTTCTTATCTCTTGCGCTTCTTGCCCCGATCATCATCATCTTGACCACCTCTGCGGTCCTGTCTCTTTGCTTTTTCCTCCAACGCATCCCAATCTTCACCTTCGTCACTATCCTCGTCTCCACTGTACTCCTCGCTTTCGTCTGCACTTGCGTCATCGTCGAAGTCACTGTCCTCCTCGGAGCTTTCGTCGGTAGCATTGAGCTCTGACTCGGAGACCTCGAACGCGGAGTCATCATCATCATCTCCTGATCCTTCACTGTCAGTTTCAGCAGACAAGAACGACCATCCTCCGTCGACGAAGAATCCATGGGGATCTGAGGTCACAGTCTTCATGATGGCACCCCAGTTCAAGTTGAGAGGACCTTCCGAGAAGGCAATGTCAACGGAATCTAGCCAGTCCTTGACGCCGTCCAGAGACTCAACGGGAATGGTATTGATGTGAACAGGAGGACGATGGAAGTCCTTGAAGACGAACACGAGATCAAAGTTCTTGAGACCGAATTGAACACGCTCCAAGTGAGCAACCTCAATTTCAGAAAGTGTAATCACTAAGAAGGGCGGCTCGGTCAACTGCACAATTGCATCAGTTGTGGGCTGAATCAAGACGTTCGATCTGTTTGGAACACCCATGAAGCCAATTTCACGGAAGGGAATATCGACGTCCACACCCTCATCACGACCGGCATCAGATATCTTCTCGGCGAAGGCCTTGAATTCTCTGTCCAATGCGGCTCTGCGCCGTCTTTCTTCCTGCTCGGCTTCGAACTCCTCTTCGTCACCATATCTGTGTTTGCGTCTGCGATTACCTGTCTCATCAAACTGCATCTCCGTGGCCTCGCGATAGAATTGGACATCCTTGGTCTTACGCTTGCCAATCATGATAGGCGTCTTGAGATGAACATGGATGATGACAATCATCTCATGAGAGCAGGGCTGGAAAAAGAGATGCTTGACGTTGCTGAAAAGAACGTCAACTTGCTCACCTCTCAGGGGTGAAACATATCGTAAACCGTTCTGATGGATCTCTACCACACCAGGCACTCTCTTTCCATCCAAGGGCGGGCGAAGGAAGACATCATCGAGTCTGACTGGACGTCTGTGTCTGATCTCAGTCAATTTGTCTTGCTCCACAACGTCCTCGAGCTCCTTTCTCTCCTGTTCGCGTCGCAAAACATCCTTTCGCAGCTCAGTGATGTCCTGTGCAACCTGCGCCAACCGCGAAGCGTCCTTTGAACGAAGGGTCAAATTCCTAACGAAATGGGCAGTCGGGTCTTCGAATGGCTGGTCATCCTTACGGCCAACACCTTGGCCAGGAGAGAGGAAATTGATACGCAGGTAGGCGTACTCTCCTTCGTCACTCTTGCTAGCATTCTTGATGGCGTTAATGTGGAAGGGGACAGGCCGACCCATAATCGGAACGATGACGGTCGCGGCCTTATGGTCAACATATATCGCTAGATCCTTCACACGAGGTGGCAACTGATTGTCGCGCTTGTAGGACTCGAAACGCCTGAATTTCTTCTGAACAGTTCCATTTTCATCGCCCGTCGTTCCCGCAAATCTCTCAAGACCTTCCTTCGTCTTCTTTGCAGCGAGTTCCCGCTGATGTTCTCGTCGGCGTTGTTCAGCACCTTCGTCGACCTGAGTCGATCTCTCGGCGCGGAGCTTAGTCTTCGTGATATTTTTCGCGAGAATTGTTGCCGAATCATTAGCTGGTTTGGGCTTAGCTGGCTCCTCATCACCAAAGTAGAAGGAAACATCCTCAATCTTTGTCGAGGCTCCCTTTGTGATGATGTGCACGCCGTCCTGTGCAACACGGATTGTGTCTGCAAGCACGACTGAGAAAGTGTTGGCTTTCTTGTATTTGGGCTGAGGGTCCTTGATGTCGGCAAACCCGACAGTAACGCAGAAAGTCATGCCAGCCTTGAGAGTCTTGGTGTTCTTGGGACTCAGGACCATGTTTTGATCACGAAGCTCAATACCGATACCAGCACCAATGTTTGAGACGAAATGGCTTTCCAGGGCTGGTTTGTCGGCCTTGATCTTATCGAGCGCCGCATTGTATATATCCCTGATGACAGCGCCTGGACGAATGCTCTTGAGGACTGTAGCATACAGGTCAATAAGGAAAGCGTATGCACTCTCCTGTGCGCTGGTAGGATCAACGAAGTACGACCTTGCGACCATGGCACAGTATGTTCTATATCGGAGACCAAAAGTAGCAAGAATGACGCCTGCACTAATGTTGTTTGAGTCGGACTTGGCCGTCATTTTCAAGTCGTAGTTTCCGCCGCTCTGGATGACAGGACCATAGGCCCAATCGAGTTGCCGGGGGTCGAAGCCCTTGGGCAGACCTTGCAGCTTGTTGAAAAACTTGGCGTCGTCAATCTTAGCGTCAACCTTCATCGAAAGAGCCTTGTGTGTGACTTTGCGTTCCTGGTCAATAGTTTCAGACATTTCGTCGATGAAGTATTCTGTCATTAGACCTGTGCAGGCACAAGCAGCATTGCGCATACAAACCTATTTGATGGTGTATTAGCATTTGGTAGTTTGCAATTTGTATGATATGTTGAGGGGCAGGTTTCTGACATACCAGCTCATCCGTTGTTTTGACGGAAAAGGCGTGGATGGAGAGAGCAGGCGCAATGTCAACTTGCTCGACGTCAGTCAAGTCATTGAGAAGTTTTTTCCATTCCTCAGCGAAGGGACCGCTGGAGGTATCCTTGGGCAAGACGCCAACTTTCTTCTGCAAATGAATGTTAGATAAGTGGTCAAGTGGTGTTTGTGAGTATAGTTGATGTAGAGTAGAGAATACTTACGCCAGCGGCTTTGATGACGCTCAGGCATTTCTCAAAGGACTTTGCCTTTTGTTCAGGGTCTTTAGACGTGATAAGAATCTTGACTGGGATGGGGCCATTCTCCAAACATTCAAGATGTTTTGCTTTGGGGGAAAAGTTCAATGTCAGCAAGGTGTGGCAATATTAATAGGCCAAGTTTGCGGGCTAACTCACCTTTCTTCACGGTGGTGACAATGTACATAGCGTCGAGGGTGAAGACGAAGAGCGTGGCGGGGAACTCGTACCCGAGCAGCCAGAACTGCAGACCATCGACGTTAGTATACGTGGGTTCGATATCTTTGGATGAGCAGGAGCAACAGCAAGGAGAGAAGCATAACATAGACGTACGTGCATAGCATTGTTCTTCTGGAAGAAATTGCTCTCTTCCGTCTTGCCCATGAGAACAACGATAGAGCTTGCGCCATTGAAGACAGAGGAGGTCGAGGAGCGTTTCTCAGCCTTCCATGCGGAGTACAGAGAACCGAGGCGCTCAAAGAAGTTGGTCTTGTCAATTTTAATTTCCTCGGCCATGGCGAATGAATGAAGCAAAGAACGGATTGGGGTATCTCAAGGATTGTGTCGTTCTCAATGCGCCTTGCTTGCAGAGAACACGAAGGGCTGGCCGTGGACGACAAGCAGACGAGGGAGGAGACGAGGGAATGATCGCTTTCTTCGGGGGGGGGCGATGCCTAACTACCCTCCAATCCAGTGATCCAAGCAGGGCTGCGCAGAGGAGTGTCTTTCAATGCAGCAGCGATAGAGTCTCTTGTAGTTGCAGTACGCACCTATTCGTTGTGGTGATGATGAAGATAACAGTGATGAATGACATTCTGCCGTCTGAGATCTCAAAATTGAATGCGAAAATTAGACGCGCGCGTACCGTGTCAAGATCTCTATTCTGACTGTCAAAACTACCGTATCAGGATATATTACAATTGTACTTTGTACTTTGTACCTCTCCGTACATTCCATACAAATTCCCTACGCCTTCTCATTCCACGCTTCATTCCTAGGTTATTGCGCATTGCTGCCGGCCATTATCTGTCTGTCTGTCTGTCATCAATTCAATTATTAGTCTAAGGTATTCCAATTTGAAGTATTTAAAGACCCATTTATTTTTAATTCTCTTTTCCTGTCATGTATTATCTGATCCTTTTCTTTTTCTCCCCTTCGCTCGGTCATATGTAGACTGTAGTCTTCCTTTTTTTATCATGTTTGGATGCTGCTTATCACTTTCTTCATCTCTTATTACGCCTGACATGTTGCATACTCTTCATCTTCGTCTTTGTTATCTCGTCTCTTGTCGCACAGATTGCTGCTGAATTGCTTGTAATTTTTTTTTTCCATCTTCTTGCTTCTCGGCCCAGGACAGGAACCTAGCGCATCGGCAAAGCACCCAATTCCCCATCGCTGTATAGCCGGAAGGGCTGCTGTCGCATCCATCCTCTGCGCCAATTCGCTCCTCCAGATGTCAAATCTTTCAATTGACCATCTGGGGGATGACTCTGCTGCTACAGACTCCCAGGTTGATCGCCAGGACGATCGCCAGGACCGTCGCAAGAATCATACCAATGCTGCCACTGGTGCTTCTGCTGCCGGCGTCCGCGCATTGAGCGCTCAGGCACTGGCCTTCTGGTTCAGGGCTCCTGCGAAAGCGTTCATTCCAACTAGGATAGAGTAAGGCTTCCTCCCATCTTGTCAATTGATTTGCTTCTCTGGCAGGAGATTGTGCGTTGTCCTCTCTTCTTGTAGTGCTTGTCGTTTACACTTTCTCCGTCCTTGTTAGTTACATGGTACGATCCTTCTGCAAGTCCGTACAGTCGCATACCTATACACACATCCTGTCCTCCTCCATATCGCAGCTTTACAGAATACAAGATGTGTGATTCTGATCTGGCTGATGTAGGCCCTCGCGAAAGCTATCTCCCCTCGAGTCGCCGACGATGTTTGGACATGGCATAAGACAACCCCCGGTCTGCTAACGCACGCCGTGCGCTCTCACGGCTGGCGCTTTATTCCCGACCAAGTGCTGCCACCAATGCTGGCCAATGTCTTGTATGTTCCTATGCCTTTCCTTTCCCTTTCCTTGACTGCTCGGCTTCCTCTGCTTTCAGGCTTGTCCGCTAACGGCTGCTCAGTGCCGGCGCCGTTCTTTACACTACATATCTCCAGACACTGTCTGCGATTCATGAGCCCACTCATCTCAAGCGAGTCTACCCTCCACCACCATCCTCGCATACGTTTGCTTCCGGATTCATTGCTGGCTTTATACAGAGCATCTTTGCAGCCCCCCTAGACGCCTTACAAGTGCGTTTCAAGACCCACGAAGTTCTAGAGGGACACTATGAGAATATGTGGCATTATGGCCGCAACAAATTGAGGGAAATCGGTGCCAGAGGAATATTCTCTGGCTGGGCATTGACTATGTTCAAGGACAGTTTTGGCGCAGCTGCTTTCTTCTGCTCCTTTGAAACTATCAAATCTCAATGGTACTACTCCTTCGTCACTCAGTACTATAGTACGTTAAGTGCACCTGGAGTACAACGAAAAGTCGATCATGCACAATCGCAATCAATGAGCGAAGGAACCGGTGGCATTCCTTCAATTCACCCTCATTACGCAATCGAGCCGCTTTTTCTCACTTTAGCAGGCGCAACGGCGTCATTTACGTCGCAGATTGTCCATTACCCCCTGGGGATCGTTCAGGATATATACTATGAACGACTAGAGCGCCTCGATAAACAAGCTAAGAAGGCCCATGGCTCTTGGAAAAAAATGATGAAACATCATCAAGATGCGTATAGAGAACTATATACGCGCTGCAGTTTCCGTGCTAGCCAACACGGAGGGTGGAGGTCATTTCTATACGGAGGATTCTGGGCAAATATCGTCAAATCAGTTCCTAGCACAAGTGCTGGACTAATCATATTCGAGCTGGTCAGAAGGAAATATGGAATTGATACTGAGCCGATACTTATCAAGAACGAGGGATATAATGTCTTGCTGTTGTAGTCAGTGGTTCCAAGACAGGAAAAAGAAAAAGAAGAAGAAGAAACGCACGAATCTATGGAGCGAGAACAAAAAAAGGGGGATGGAAAGGGGCACTTAACCACTCATCCATCATACCCCACACTCTCAACCTTTTTGCTCACGGACCCTTGATCAGCCCCTCGTTGAAAGCTCGTGGCGATTTTGGGGATTCGCTTCTCACGATGCATAGCCTGTACATACATATGTGAATCATTTCATTCAATCACAAGCAATCACATCACACTCTTGGATACATGGGTTTACTTTCGATCAGGGCCACTAGAAGCAACTTCAAAGATACCTCCTCCGTATGTACTGTAAGTGAAGAATGCACAATGACGGAGTTGAGAGCGCTTGACGGGCCGTGTTCTCCACGGACGTGCGCCTGCAGAGTGTAGAGTGTGAATGTAAATCTAAGTTCATCTCAAGGTGCTCGACATGGGAGTAGGATATATGCCGTAGTAGAATTGAGATCCATTGGGAAGTGAAGAACGAAGAGTTGTCGGCTTTGAAAGTTGAACTTGAACACTGCTCTTACTGTACACTACTATTACTACTACTAGCATTACTACTGACAGATGTGTGTGCGCTCTCACCACTTGAAAAGACCATCTTCAACAGCAAAAGCAGCTGGAGAATGCCTGAGCTCACAATGTCAGTACTGTATATATCACCCCTGCCTTTTCTTAATGGAATTCCAATGGACTGCTGGGTCGAGTACGGGCTGGTGGATTGTACCAGGGCTTTATGTCTTATATGTATCCGCTTCCCTGTCGATCCACCAGGTTGACTTGAGACTACGGGGTAAAATATAAGGGGTAGTCAAATATTCAACCCAGCTGTAGGTAAGTGACATTGGTGAACCTGGGTTACAGGTAAATGGGCGGAATTGTGCGATCTGATTGGATGGTTTTAGCCAGGTCAAAAAATAGGAATTTCCTAGTTTTTGAATGGTAAAGCGGTGAAAGTAACCCTCCAATCAAACCATCCAATTTTTGTACCTAACCTGCAACCCAGGTTTTGGTACATCGAGGAAACCGAATTTTTGACTACCCCTATAGTATTACGTACATATGTATCCCCTACATCTGGAGCATCATCATCATCATCATCATTATCATTGACCACGGCCATCTTGATCACTCTCCAGTCGTCTGCGAGTCAAGTCAGGGAGCCACCGCTGCTGCGAGTGCTATCTCACGGCGCAAATGCATCCTTCATCTCACGCCCCTTGGCGGTACAGCGCACCGGTCTCGTCGTCCCTCGCATCTCTTCGCATCTAGGGTTGGCTCTTCGCTTGTTGGCTTCACCCTCATCCTCACCCTCGCATTCGCCCTGCTGCAGCTGTAGTAGACACTAAACCCCTCCCTGCTGCGTCTTACAAGAGCCAGTGACTGTCATTTGCCTCATCTTGGACTGTATATATCCCCGTCCTACCCTCGTCACGAGGCCATATACACACTTCTTCTCCTTTGGAAGCAAGTGATTGGGCTGGGCATAGGCTGGGCTGTACTGTTTGGATGACAGTATTCCCCTCCCCTCTCCCTGTCCCCAGTCGCCATCTCTAAGCCGTCAAAATTTCTTCTCCAAACGAGCGTTTCTCTTCTTCTATATCCCTCCGGTCCCTCAATCCACCTTCGTTTCGGTCCTCTTCCGACTCTGACGAGGAACGTCTTTCCTCTTCATTGGACAGAGAGGACAGCCGGCGGTCTCCCTTGTTCCCCCATCCCCAAGGAACCACTGCAACTCTACCGTTATCAGATCAGCGCTCTCGCCACATTATATCTGAGTCTATTTCCTCACGAGCCGGCATTCTCGCTGATCATACTTCTTCCGTACACCAAGACCACTATCCTCAATCAACTGCTACAGGCGCCATTCGATCTCTATCTGCCCGTCAATCGATCGAATCGGTGTCCTCAGACCCTTCACGACACGGACACTTCCGCCATAGATCTTCTAGCTCTACACCCAGGATTCAACCTCGAGTTCATTTTCCAAGCCAGGACGGCTACGATTACGAGCGGGACGGCATCAACGACAACGACGACGACGACGACGACGACGGCCACGGCCACGGCCACGGCGCCCTCGATAATCTTTACGAAAGTGGAGTGAAGGAAATACCCATTCCAGAGCCGCCTCCCAGATCCATCTCACGAACGGAGAGATTTTTGGCTTGCATCATGGCTCCTGGGAATGCGGGCGAGGGGCTCGTGGGGAAGCCACTCCTGTGAGTATAGCCGGACAAACCCTCATTCTACGTTCAACCGTGCATAAGCGCTGATATATGTCGTAGCTACTTCACGAGTGTTTTCGTGTCACTAGGTGTGTTTCTCTTTGGGTATGACCAGGGTGTGATGTCAGGAATTATCACGTATGCTATACCCCCTTTTCCTACAAACCTTTTGAATTGACAATTGACGTTTTCGAACCCCTATTTCAGTGGCTCATATTTCAAGGATTACTTCAATCAGCCAACTCGGGCTGAGATTGGCACAATGGTTGCCATTTTGGAGGTTGGAGCGTTTGTGTCGTCACTATCTGTAGGCAGGATAGGTGACATGATCGGCAGACGAAGAACCATTCTCTACGGTTCCATAGTATTCTTCATTGGCGGGCTGCTCCAAAGCTGCGCAACAGGAATACCAATGATGCTGTTGGGCCGCATCGTCGCCGGTCTAGGAGTAGGTGCTCTGTCTACCATAGTCCCTGTTTATCAGTCGGAAATATCTCCCCCACACAACAGGGGAAAATTGGCATGCATTGAATTTACAGGGAACATATCCGGCTATGCTGCCAGCGTATGGGTGGACTATTTCTCAAGCTATATTGAAAGCGATTATTCATGGAGGCTGCCATTGCTATGTCAATGCATCATGGGAGCACTTCTTGGCTTTGGGAGTCTAATTATCTGCGAGTCACCTAGGTAGGACAGATATTTGTTCTAAAGCACGCGAGGGGACCACGGACGGAAGGCTAATGATTTCATCGTTTAGGTGGCTTCTTGATAATGACCACGACGAGGAAGGAATGGTCGTTATTGCCAATCTCTACGGTGGTGGTGATATTCACAATACCAAGGCCCGCCAGGAGTATCGCGACATCAAAATGGGTGTCCTTCTGCAACGCCAAGAAGGAGAAAGGTCATACAGGGACATGTTCCGACGATATTCCAAACGAGTCCTCATCGCCATGTCTGCTCAAGCAATGGCACAGCTAAACGGCATCAATGTTATCTCATACTATGCTCCCCTGGTGTTCGAGTCTGCTGGCTGGGTTGGCCGCGATGCGATCTTGATGACTGGTATCAATGCTATCTCCTATCTGATTTCGACGATACCACCATGGTATGTTGTTGACCGATGGGGACGAAGGCCGATCTTGCTTTGGGGAGCCATAGCGATGATTATCTCGCTGTCATTGATGTCATATTTCATCTACCTCAATGTGTCGATCACACCACTCATGACCGTCATTTTTGTCATGATATATAACTTCGCATTTGGAGCTTCATGGGGTCCAATTCCGTGGTTGTATCCGCCGGAGATTCTACCTTTGAGCATCAGGGCAAAAGGTGCTAGTTTGAGCACGGCAGCCAACTGGGCGTTCAATTGGCTTGTAGGCGAGGTTACGCCCATCTTACAAGCTGCTATCAAATGGCGCTTATACTTAATGCATGCATTCTTCTGTGCATGCAGTTTCGTTCTAGGTATGCTTACCACTATGCAACTTTTGACATATGAAGTGCATTGAAGTTGCTGACCAACCGCCTCTTTTTCTGTTTTACTCAGTGTATTTTACATACCCCGAAACTTCTGGTGTTCGTTTGGAAGACATGGATACCCTGTTTGGTGACGCAACAACAGCCATGCCCACACCTGCAACAGTCGCGGAGCGCGGTCCCCTCATTCCCTCTGGATCACCGGCTGCTCTGTCTCCTAGTGCACGAAGGATTCCAGGACCAGGGCGGTTCAACGCCGACAATGCCATTCCGGGATTGGACATCAATCCTCCTTCATTCGGTAGCCCGTCACGTCTGTCGTTTGCGCAGACAGCCAGAAACCGTGCGGGTAGCTTTGAAAGTGGTCGTGGCGGCGAAGGCTATGGTGAAGGTGAAGGCAGTGGGAACGAGGGCCTAGGTGGATGGATATCGAATATAGTACGGCGTGATAAAAAGAGGAAGGGAACAGATGACAGATATCGCAAACTAGGACAAGAGGAGGAAGATGTATGAAGTATCTTGTATGTTATGTATGTACAGGCGACTGGGGAAGGCAGCGGACTTGAGAGAAGATTGGGCCAGAGAGAACTTCGCATATAGCATTTACCTAGCATTACGATAGATGAGTCTCCATGAAGATGAAGCTGCGATGCAATCATCCTCTCCTGCAGCGCCGTGTGTTTCGGCCCCCTGTTGCGCCCCTCCCCTAATAATAGCAGCCCGTGTACGGAGTACGGAGTTCAGTATGTGCGCAGGTGGATATTAATACGGAGCGCAGTATACGTATCCATCCCAAATACTCACTTCAACCAAGCTCGAGACAACCACAGAGCTCGACTGCACAGTCATCTGTACTCCTACTCACCACGCTCATTGTCCTGCTCAAGGCTCGCTCCTCCACTGCTACCTGCGCTGTCTTTTGTGGCTGAGAGAGGCTCTAGCCTGGTTCCCTTTTTCTGTTTCTCCTGGAGCTTCGGGCGGGGATCGACAGGAAAAGGACAAGAGTGCGAGGGACAGGCACGAAAAGACCACCTTCGCTGTTTCAGACGGGTCTAGGGACCGTTTTCGCTTCTCGCTAAGCTTTATGAAGCGGTTTTGAGCGCAGTGCCTTTATCTACTTAAAAAACCTGAATCACCGCTCTCTGGCTTTTTTGAAGACTCGGTTCTTTTCGCATACATCAACCACAATGGCTGCCCCAGACCAAGGCGCTATCGCCTCTGGAGCCGATCACAGTCGATATGACTTACGTCGACGTAACCACCCCGCAGTTGAGGTTAACGATGTGACGGTTCTTCCAGCTCGCAATGACCCCAAAGCTGCGAAGCCTAGACGTCGTCAGGTGTGTGCACACAATGCTACAATCAGGATTCGATGCCGCAAGCATATTTGACGGGCGTTAGTCTTGGTTGTGCGTCGCTACCATGAAAGAGAGACAGTGCTGACGATCGTGAATAGCCAACATGGATAGAAAGCCTGGATGAATGGGAATGCGTTATCGCTCCCGTAATCTTTACTCTAGCATCCTTCTTCATTCGAACATGGCGAATTGGTATTTCGGATGTCGTCACTTGGGACGAAGCCCAGTAAGTAGACTGACAGGGTTGGTCATTAACGTGGTAATTCTTACTGACCACGACTTTACTCAGCTTTGGCAAATTTGGCTCCCATTATTTAAAACGTGAGTTCTACTTCGATGTTCATCCTCCGCTTGGTAAGATGCTTGTTGGCTTGTCCGGCTACATTGCTGGCTATAACGGCTCTTTCGATTTCAAGTCTGGCGAGACATACCCGGATTATGTCGATTATACCTCTATGCGTCTTTTCAATTCCTTCTTTGGAGCATTGTGTGTTCCACTCGCCTACTTCACTGCGCGCGAGCTCAATTTCAGACGTCCAACTGTGTGGCTTATCACCATGATGGTTCTGTTCGAAAACTCCTATGCCACCATATCTCGTTTCATCTTACTCGACTCGATGCTTCTTTTCTTCACCTTTACTACGGTTTTCTGCTGGGCCAGATTCCACAGTCTTAGGCGAGAGAGCTTCTCAACCGAGTGGTTCGTCTGGTTGTTTTTAACTGGCATCAACATTGGCTGCGTCTGCAGTGTCAAGTGGGTTGGTGCTTTTGCCACTGCCATGGTCGGTTTGTACACTATTGAGGATCTCTGGCACAAATTTGGAGATCTTAAGATGCCTCCGGTGAGCTAAAGGCCCCACCTCCTTTTCCTTTGGACATGACAGACACTTACATCTCTATCGTCCAGACAACCTTGGCATGTCACTTCTTTGCGCGAGTCGTCGGATTGATTATTGTCCCCATCTTGGTTTACATGTTCTCCTTTTATCTTCATTTCCTTATTCTCGAGAACTCTGGTCCGGGTGACGCCAATATGAGTTCTCTATTCCAGGCAAATCTCAAGGGTACAGAGGTCGGTAAAAACAGCCCCCTTGAGGTCGCCTTTGGATCTCGTGTTACCATCAAGAACATGGGCTATGGTGGAGGTCTTCTGCATTCGCATGTTCAGACATACCCCGAGGGCTCTGAACAGCAGCAAGTGACATGCTACCACCATAAAGACGCAAACAACGAGTGGTTCTTTGTACCCAAACATAATGAGCCAGAACTCAACATGTCCGCCGATCCCTTGTTCATTGGTGACGGCTCGGAGTTCCGCTTGCTTCATGCCCAAACTGGTCGCAACCTGCACTCTCATCCCATTCAGGCACCAATCACCAAGCACGATTTCGAGGTCTCTTGTTACGGCAACGCAACCGTTGGTGATGAAAAGGATCATTGGGTCATCGAGGTACTCGATGATGTCAGATCTAGAGATCATTCTAAGATCAGGACTTTGACAACCACATTCAGGTTGCGCCATGCGGCGCTGGGTTGCTATCTACGAGCGGGGAAGACGAACCTCCCGCAATGGGGCTTCAAACAGATCGAGACCACTTGTGTGCGCGAGAATAAACCCCGCGACACTTATACGCATTGGAACATCGAAACTCACATCAACGAAAAATTGCCTCCCGGCGACCCTGGAGCGTACAAGTCCCCCTTCTTGAAGGATTTCATACACCTCAATGTTGCCATGTTGACGTCAAACAACGCATTGATCCCTGATCCAGACAAGGATGATCCCCTGGCATCAAGCTTCTGGCAATGGCCGATTCTCAATGTTGGTCTTCGTATGTGCTCTTGGGACGACAAAATGTTCAAGTATTTCCTCTTGGGTAACCCACTTGTTTACTGGGGCAGTACCGCCTCACTCGGCGTTTTCACCCTCATGGTTGCATGGTACCTTATCCGCTGGCAACGTGGTTACAACGACCTGAACAACAACGACATTGACCACTTCCACTTTTCTGGCATATATCCTCTCCTCGGATGGTTCTTGCACTATCTGCCTTTCATCATCATGGGAAGAGTGACATACGTTCATCACTACTACCCTGCTCTTTATTTCGCCATCTTGGTCTTTGGATTTTGCGTTGATTGGGCTACCCGAAGATTGAACAAGAAGGCACAATGGGCCCTCTACTTGGTTCTCTACATAGCCGTCTTTGGGCTCTTTTACCATTTCAAGGATATTGTGTTCGGCATGCATGGACCAAACAAGCAGTGGGAGCACCTGAACTGGCTGCCACGTTGGAGGATTGCAGACAGACCTTTAGATGAGTGAAGGTAGCTCAGTCCTACGTTAGACAGGGGTGAGAAAGTCGTCGTTATGGTACTTCAGTGTGGCATTAACTTATATGTTGTCTGCAATGTGCCCTGAAGCAATCTTCTTACTTTTTAGATTGACACGGCTGATCACGTCATTCACACCTTTTAGAGGCTCCAGAACTTTGAAGGAGATGCACCCGTGTACACGTCGGCAATATGAAGAAGGACAGATACCTCATGCATAATTGTATTCGTGCTTTTGTTTGCTGTGATAGTAAATTCGAAAATTTAAACATCAGAACTTGTGAAGGATTATTGGTATGGCGATGCAGAGCCGAGAGCCAAAAGCATGTAGTTGAAGGCTTCTCCTGAATTCGTAATTTTCTACTCCAAAATTTGCGTAGTATGGCCGCCGGTGGACTACCCAGAGACAGGCTCAGCGGTAATCACTCAGCAGCAGTCACTTGTCCAGCTAGATCTGTTGCCGTTCAGAGCATTGCTCATATGCAGATTCACATTATTAGAGCCGTGTGCTCTTGCTGTAGTCCTCGTTATACCGTAGCCTTTGACACCACTCCTTCGATCGTTGAGATCATATTTGCCTTTCTCTATGTTCCTGTATATTCTTTCGGCCACCTCGATAAAGGCACGCTCGACACCTTCACCTGACTTGGCACTCGTTTCGACGTACTGTGATACATCGTTCTCCTTGCACCAGGCTTCAGCTTCTTCACGAGTGACTATGGGGGCGTCTGGTTTCGAAGCCGAGTTGGGAGAAACCAGATCACTTTTATTGCCAACAAGGACAACGATGATGTCCTCGTCTGCTATATGGCGTAGATCTTGTAGCCATTGTGTGACGGACTTGAATGTTGCAGGACGCGTTATATCAAAAACTAGGAGGGCTCCTGAGGCGCCTCGAAAGTATGAGCGGGTGATTGACTTGTAAGTTTCTTGACCGGCAGTGTCCCATAGTGAAAGCTTCATGTGTTTTTGTGTTTGCTTGGTAGCTGGCGCCGTTTTCTGAACGCTGCTATCGCCAGAGACAGACTGGTCTGATGGGCCAGGAGCTGGATCTGGTGAGATGTGATTTTGATCGCTAGGATCATCCAGATCAAGATTCAGTTTGAGAGACGCTGGTGGACCGACAGGCACAATGCGTGATCCACATTCGACTCCTATGGTCACGTCATGATTGGCAGAGAAGCGTCCTTCACAAAGACGAATGGTAAGCTGATGGAATCGAAGCAGGGAGGAGAAAGAAATAAGTGGTCAGTTCAATAATCGACATGGAATGGTGGCGACCATAATCTCAGGCGAGGAAAGGAGGAAGACAGCGCACAAGAAAGCAAGTCGAACAAAGCAATAAATTCGGTTTTGAATGAACATACACTTGATTTCCCAGTGCCAGAATCACCGATGCAGACGAGTTTGGCGATATAGTCCCAGGGCTGTGACATGAAGTAGGCTGGTGCTGCGCAGTGGCAGTCTGTATGCGCGGCGCAAGGGGGTAAGGAAGGCGATATCTCGTATGCTCTAGCAAGGCGATAGAAGGCGACGAGTGGCGCTAATTGGAGATGCTGATGAAAGTGGTGGTCGTGGTGGTGATAAAAGATGATGATGATGGTGATGGTGAAAATGATAGGATGATAGACCTGATAGACGATAAGCGGAGGTGACATCATCGACCGTACTCTATATATATATACTTCGTGCCCCGTACCCGCTCACCGTCCACCGTCAACCAGCACGAAGCAACAATTAACATCAACAGCCTCATCACCATCATCACTATCACCAGCAACTGGCAAACCCATCTCCAACCCGTCATCGGGCTTGAACACACTCTCTCACTGCGTCACAGGTGGCCGGTTCCTTCTGCTTGAGTCTACCTGCCTCAGCCCCGGACTGTCAGTGGGGCTGCTATCCGTTTGGCCCATTTTGCTCTCGGCTCTCTAGCTGCAGCCATGTTCTCTGAATGTACGTCCCATTTCCATGGCCATTTGAGATTGGGCCCCTAAGTCTATCTATTTGCTTTCTCATATTGACGCTTTTTGCTTCATCAAGATGCTTCTCGCTTTCTCGCTCAGTCTCAATCCCGCATCGCATTCAGTCCTGACACGGCTCAGACAAACAGTCCTGACCGCCATACCAGATGGGCACAGTCTTCTCGAGTGCCAGCATACAGATCACATTCAAACCGCCCCAAAAATAACCCTTACCAACAGTCTACATCCTCTCAGCTAGCATATTTTCCTTTTTGTCTTCGTAGAGCCA
>AZGZ01000002.1:535766-564347 GCA_001636715.1 Ascosphaera apis ARSEF 7405 | reverse complement strand
TGCTCATCTCACAGAATATGCCGATGATACAGGACAGAGTCAAGCCCATTACGATGTATTTTGGGGCAATCTTTTCCTCTTATCTATGGGCGGACTATTTGCTTCGGCAATCCTCGTTTTTCTACACACATCGCCCCCTGCCAAACCAGGCATTGGAGACACTATTTACTCTACACTCCATGCATCATACCATCTACTTGGAATATACACCGTGGTTTCTATCATGGTCTCTCTTTTATGGCTTTCCTTGATGCGCTCCTACATTCGTTTCATTGTGTATGGCATGTTGATTGCTGTACCAATTATTCTGTACTCATTTTCCATATATTCATTCGCTTCCAGCTTCAAGGGGGCCGCGCATGGGATGAGTCTGCAAGATAAAGTCATGCGATGGGGTTCACTGGTACCGGCTATTGTCGCCACGCTATGGGCATATACTGTTCTTAGGACTCGACATGCAACTGGAAGAGCCATTAGCATTTTGAGCTTCTCTTGCCGCATCTTGTCAGCTAATCCGGCGTTGCTGCCCCTGGGTTTTGCTACACTTGCCGCTACCGTCATCTGGACATGGCTCTGGACGTTAATGTTCACCCGAGTCTTTCTGGGCGGGCACCTTTCAATGGTGAACCACATATTCATCATCGACCTCGGCACTTGGTGGCTCGGAGCATACTTTGTTTTGACACACCTTTGGTGCTTAGGGGTGATTAGTGGTATTCAGCGAGCGGTGACCGCCGCTACCGTCAGTCAGTGGTATTTCCACCGGTTAATTGCGCCTTCACCATCCTCCTGGCAGATTGTCCAAGCCGCATTCTCGCACTCCCTCGGTATGCTTTTTGGTACAATTTGCCTCTCGTCGTTGCTTTCTCTTCTCATCAGGCTACCACTTCTGATCTTGCCTAGACGTTGCGCGTCGATTCTATCGCTGGCCGCCTATTCCTGTGTCCCGACACCCCTGGTGACACTCACCAACCCACTTACCATAACGCACGCTTCAGTCCACTCACTACCTCTTATGATTTCTGCGCGAAGTTTGAGCCAATTGACCTTTCTGACACCTGAGGGCGCGGCGGCAGCCCCTCATTACCGACATGCATTTGCCTACGCAAATGATGGCAACGGTGGTCTAGCCCCTTATCGTATGGCAAAGCTATTCTTGCATGCGAATCGTCTTATCATGTCACTGTCGCTCGGATTCGGAGGTTGGGTCATCTCTGCACGCAGCCTACAGATTCCTGGAGACGGTAACACGAGGGGCAGCATGTACGCCTATGTCGTAGGCTTGGTCGCTGGTGTCATTGGCTGGGGGGTTCTCGGCGCTATAGAGGGCATATTAGCCGTAATTGTCGACGCGGCCATCATTTGCTGGGCAAGTGAAGTTGGCGTTGAAGGGCGAGAGGCAAGATATTGCCGGGAGGCTGGTGAAATCTTCGGGTCGGGACAGGATGAGCTCCTCATGCGTCAAACTCACGATATTGGGGAATGCGATGCGGGTGCGAACAGCTGGAGGGCTTTTTAAAGTTGTTTTTGGAGATTGAACTGGCATCACAGTATCACCCTTCTCCTCTTTCCTTTTTGCGAACTGCATGATTTATGCCTTAGTTAATGATAACGATAATACCCTTCATGATCTGACTCAGAATTGCATCTTTCAACTTTTTGTTTCAAGCAATCTTCTTTTACATTCCAAGGACCAATGGCATACATATGGGATACCCACAAGCATTGCATAAGCTCCTAGATGTGATAGAGTCAATAGAAAATAAGTTGTATGATGTGAAAAGATAATTATACTATAGATGCGCCCAAACAAAGAAATAAGAAAAGAAATGCAACGATTGGTATCAATATGGTAAGTGTCAAGCAGCGTAATAAGCAAAAATAATGGAGCGTATGCATCAAATCTCAAAAACAAATGCAAGCCAATGCCTCTATGGGAGGTCACAAAAAAGTTAGTCCAGGTCTAACTGACCCTTCCAATCTAAATTTTGTTGTGAAGCCCATTCTATCAAAAGTGCGTAGAAAAACCTCACAGCCTCGAACGGAGTCGACATCGTTGATAAAGGTACGATATCCCCCCAGTCGTATTCCCCCGGCCGATCCAACTCTTTGACATGTTCCCTGGAACTAGTACGAAGCTTTTGCCATGTGTCAGGGAATTTTTCTTTCAAGACGCTGTTTGAAAGAAGCGCAGACCCCTTATGCCAGTACTGACGTGCCAGTCGGTACATGCTAAGAGCATCTGCAATAAGGCTTGGCTCCTTCGTTCTTGTCGATCCAGGGATGACTAAATCACCTACAGAATCCAGTTCTTCGTCAGTCTTCGAGTTGTCAGACGTGGCCTTGCTTTCATTGTCGACAGCGGCTTCAAGAAACTCCTCATGGGTAAAATTGTAGAGGAGACTGCCAAGTAACATTGAGAGCTTTTGCAATGACGGATAAGTGATCTGCCTGCGATATTCCACCCAATCCTTGATTGCAGCCTTCCAGCAGTTCAGGTAACCAATCTGATCGTTCAGGGCTTTCAATTTCTCCTTTTGTATGGCACAATTCATGGTCAAGGCAAGCAATGATTCTATGTGCAGAACTGCACGAAATGCTCCATTGGGACAGCCCTGGCCATCTCGCCGCAGTTCACAGGCCAGTTCCCAGTACTTCATAGATTGGGAATACCATTCTTGAGATGTATCATCGAGGAAGGGTGATGATGTTCTCGCTCGATCTCGCGTGGATGTTCTATTGGAAACACGACTTGTACGGCTTGGTTCGCTGGCATTTGCTGCCGGTCGTTTCCTAGCTTCGTTATTCCGTTGGCTCACCGAGACCATGGAGCTTGATGGCGGCTGTTGATTGCTTGACAGCTTGGTTGGTTTTGTAGTCGAAGGCCGCTTGCCTGCAACTGTCTGGGAGCGGGGCGATTCATTGTCTGGTTGAGGTAACTTCTTCTTCAAAGTTTTAGAGCTCATCGATGGCGCATCTGCTCTAGAAACCGTTTTGGAAGCCCTTGAAGCATCACTTGTGCTCGTTTTGTGTGATTGCCCATTCCTCAGTATTCTGTTGACTCTCTGCACATTTGAGCGGCCGTACTTTAATTTCACTATCAATCTAAGCGGGCGGCCATTCTGACTGGGTTTGGACAACCGAGACAAATCCGAGCTTGCCGTCTTGCTGAGCACTTTTGATCTATCGTCACGGCCAATGACAGCTTTATCCTTCTCTCTTATCAGAGGGGTTTGATGACGAGGAGTAATATCGTTGCCCTTAGCTGATTTCGCTAGTCCTGGGGGTTTGAGGTTTGATTTAGTTTCCATACGGTCAGACTTTCCAATTGTTCTTTTCTGTTCCTTCTGAAGTGAAGATGAAGACGATGACGACAATGATGCAGGCAACGGGTCATCTGGACTGGAGATCTGTTCTGGTAAGATAGGATCAAATCCAAATATCTCCTTTGCCCGGGGATAGTCCCTTATCAATGGAGACGGTAGAGTAGGCGACAAAAGAGGAGGAAGAACTCTATTATCAGGAGAGCGTGGCAATGTCCGTTTCTGTGGGGTAGATTTCGAGATTGGTGATATGGAGCCGGGCCCGTCTCTGGAAGCATCTCTGGGGGCATCTGGGGTTGGACGGTCGAGGTGAGATGGTTCATGATGTTTGGCTCGAGGGGATGTTGGTGTGATGCGCTTTTGGTCACCGCTAGGGGACAACGCTCCTGGCTCGCGCTTGGGGTTGATAATTTCACCCGGCTCAATTGTATCACTATCAAACAGCTTCTTCTCAAGGTCGTGCTTTGGAATGGCATGTGGACTATCATGGTGCATGCGTGAATGTGGTATTGGCGAACGGGCCTTCTCTCGGATTTCTGTTTTGGAAGCTCGGGGTGTAACATCATTAGGTGTTTCTTTTGACGATGACATATCCTTCATCGTAGCCGGGTTCTTCTTGACTTTATAATCGCTCAAGGTCATCTTCTTTTTAGCCTTAGGCACAGTTGCAGATGTGTCTGAGGTTGTGCTCGACTCGACCTTCAGCGGTCGTTTTTCTTCTCGCGCGACATTTCCAATTGAGTCTGACCAACCGCCCACAGCTGTAAGAGTAGTGTCCCAGTCCTGGTACGACAAGAAGGTCATATATTGGAGGTGCTCCTCTTCGCGGGAGAAGACGCAGCCATCGCCGACACACCAGTTATTGACTAGCCAACGGTCATTGAGAGGTCTCTGGACCGTTGAAACAGTCAGGTAAGGAGCACTGGGAAGGACCTTCTCCGTTAGATACTGAAAACGACATTCTACGTCGTGTAAATAGTCTGAGTGTGCTCGCTTCTTCGATGTGGTATTCGCATTCGCATTCGCAGCAGTAGCGCCGGCGGCAGCATCAACAGCAGCAACAGCAGCTCTAGGTTGGTTGCTGGGCGCAGCAGTCGAGGGATCGTTCGGCATGGCACTCCGATTCGTGTAGGTGGAAGTAAGCAACACTTGCTCGCATGCGAGAGAGACAGGTCAAGTCAAGTGTCGCGATGCCTGGAGAGATAGGGACTCTTCAGCGGTATTGGTTTGGGCTTCATTCGTAACGATGTCGGCCTGGAGTGACGGTGTCGGGGCCGTTGCAGCAACCGTCGCAAGAATGGATGAATGAATGAAGCAAACAAACAAGGAAGCGGAGCGCAAAGACGCAACAGATCAGGTCATTGATCGGTTGGATATGCGAAGAGGGGACTGCTCTCAATGCGACTGGATGAATGTCACTAGGCACGGGCTATAGTTGAACGGGTTGGTTTAGTGTAAGTGTGACTGTGGGTGTGGGTGTGGGTGTGGACTGTACATACATATATTATGCGGCAAGATATCCAACAACGGGTCAGCCAGCTTTGATGCGCCAGACTGACGGCTATCAAAAGTATGAAGATACTTAATATTATATTACTGGGATTGGAGGAGGGAAGGGGGTGTCATATCAAGCGTCTTAAACACATCGGTTTAGCAGGAAGAGGAGGTGAAAAGGAGCATGAGCATGGTTCACTCTCTGGTATTTGTCCATCTACCACTACATAGTACTGAGGTGCTGCAGACATCCGCCATGAATGGACCAGTTCCTTGCAAACACTGTCAAGAAGATGCATCAAACATGTAGTATTTACTACTCAGATTGCCATGATTGTCTTATGATCTATCATCGGCATCAAACTTGTTTGTCCAGAATGCACGGTAGTGCTTCTTGTTGCCCTCCTCGGTGATCTTCTGCACTTCATCGGGCGTCAGAGTGAAGGTTGCTGCTCGGGCGTATTCCTTCATTCGAGACTCCTTGCTGGTCGTGGTCACTGGCACTACTCCCTGCTCGATGCTCCAGCGCAGAAGAACGTCGCCGCTAGTCACGCCATACTTCTCAGCAATCGACGGTAGAACAGAATCCAGAGGACCGCCCTTGACTCTTGTGACCGGGGTCAACGGTCCGTATGCTGATGGCTGGATGCCGTGCTTCTGCATGAATGGGATGAGGTCTCCACGTTGTAGATGAGGGTGATATTCAAGCTGGTTTATAGCAGGAACCACCTTTGCTGTCTTCAGCACGACCTCGAGGTCCTTCTGAATGAAATTCGAGACTCCGATTGACCGTGCCTTTCCTGATGCCTGGACCTTCTCCATCTCTGCCCACTGTTGCTGTAGCTCCTCATCTGTCTTTGCGAAGTAAGGAGCGTGAATCAAGTAGCTGTGTGGCAGGGATTAGCAATTCTGATATTTGTTCTTTCGCGATGCAGAACATAGCATGAACAGGCAGACGTACAGGTCGACATAATCAAGTCCCAACTTCTTTAAGCTCATGTTCAAGGCATTAGGAATATCAGTGACATTGTGCATGACTTTTGTCGTGATGAAGAGCTGTTCACGAGGCACGCCGCTCTCCTTGATCGCTTGACCCAGCTCAGGTTCTGTATTGTACACTTCTGCGCCATCGAGATGCTTGTAGCCGACTTTGATGGCTGTCTTGAGACTCTCGACCAGATCGCGATTGATGGCACTGGAGCTGTCTTTCTTAAACCAGGCAGTGCCTGTCCCGTAGCCGATCTATCATCCTCTTCGTCAGTATGAGGACAGGTAAACAGCTATATACTGTACATATATTGAAATAGGAAGAAGCAGGATGGATGCTGTCCATACTCACCACAGGAATGCTGTGTCCATCATTGAGCTTAACTTCAGGGATTGCAGCCATCTTTGAGATCGTTTAAATCAGAGATATCTACAGTATCTTGCGATGCGATGCGATTATTATCTTCAAGATATGTATCCGTACTGTATCTCTTCCCCTCCCGCCCTTTTTATATCAGACCTCCCATGCTGAAGTTGGAGCCGGAACCACATCTAGCTCATCCCCACCATCGTCCCAGACACCCGTCTGTACTGTACATTCAAATCGATGATGACAGGCAGATGGATGTCTAGACATATTCCTCACGGTGCTCCTAGATAGCCGGCAATCAATCAATTGCGCTTCGGCATCAAACATGGTGCATAGCTGCATAGCCGAACATCATCTCGTCTCTGACTTTGGCGTCTATAACATATCCCCCGGCTACACAATACTTGGTGCGATCGCTCGCAGAATTTGTCATGAAAGGTTGATCGATGTCCCTGGCCATATTACATATCCCATGATTACAAACATAACCATGTCTCACCCCCCCAGAACCCCTCATCGACAATCCAGATTCCCATTCTCTGGAGCCGGGCGGATCCTTCGGCTGTGTGTCAGGGCGGGCATGGAGGATGGCTACTGGCTAGAGGGAATTTGATATCTACACGTCATTGAGCGTGATGGATAGATATTAGACATCATTCCATCGAGCTCAAGTTCTGCAGCAGGAGAAACTCTCATGCAAAATCTCGGCCTTCAATTGAATTATCCCTGTTGCCACTTCATACTTCATTCGCTATCTGCATATGCCAGACACCATACTTAAACCGTGCAGGCCTCGATTTTCACTTTCTTGCTCCTTGCTTCTGGTCCCTCTTTGATTCGAATACATACGTATCTCTCGAGGAACATGACACATTTGCTGCGCTGCAGTGTATCTTCTCGAGCCAGAATCTCACTTTTATCTACACATTTTGCACGTTCACGGCCTGGCAACATAATTTCAAAGCGTGCTAGTTTGCTCGCATCTCGAAGTATGGCGACTCCTTCCGCTGCAAATGCATTGGTCTCATTGCAAGAGATTCAGAAGACAAACACCTTCACATCGAAACTTCCGCCCGACCCAGCTTTTGAAACCCCCGAGGCTTCTGACAATGCGCCTCGAGAGGCTCTACATCCGCGCATAGTGAGAGGTGCACTTTTACACCTATGTCCGCCCAGAACCATCTGAGGAAGCTGAGCTTCTTGCCGTCAGCCAGCGAGGAATGAAAGATATAGGCTTAAAGTCAGGAGAAGAACAGACACAGGAATTCAAGGATATGGTCTGTGGAAATAAAATATTCTGGAATGGAAAAGACGAACATATATATCCCTGGGCGCAATGTTACGGGGGATTTCAGTTCGGAGTGTGGGCTGGACAATTGGGTGACGGAAGGGCCATCAGTCTTTTCGAGAGCACGAACCCCGTCACTGGCAAGAGATATGAAATACAACTCAAGGGAGCTGGATTAACCCCTTATTCACGATTTGCTGATGGCAGAGCTGTCCTACGCTCCAGTATCAGGGAGTTCGTTGCGTCTGAGTACCTGAATGCATTGGGGATACCAACAACTCGCGCCCTAGCCCTTGTTCACCTGCCCAACGTCAAGGTCAGACGAGAGAGACTAGAGCCAGGGGCTATTGTGACACGCTTCGCAGAGTCGTGGATCCGGTTGGGCACATTTGATCTCCTGAGATCTCGACAGGAAAGGGCTATGATCCGGCAGCTTGCGACATATGTTGTGGAGGAAGTGTTCGGTGGTTGGGAGAAATTACCGTCCGCCATACCCGTCGATGAAGCCAAAAAGCCACACGCATACGACGCCGCCACGACAGGGATACCCAGGGATGAAATTCAGGGGCAGGATGAAAATGAGCAGAATAGATTTGCCCGATTCTACAGGCATGTGTGCAGAGTGAACGCTTCAACCGTCGCTAAATGGCAAGCCTACGGGTTTATGAATGGAGTTTTGAATACAGACAATACCTCTATCATGGGATTGTCCCTCGACTTCGGACCTTACGCCTTCATGGATACCTTCGATTCAAGATACACCCCGAATCATGATGACGGTACTTTGCGATACTCCTATAAAAATCAGCCACACATCATTTGGTGGAATTTGGTGCGCTTCGGTGAGGCATTGGGTGAATTGATCGGGGCTGGCTCGCATGTTGATGATGAAACTTTCGTGGAGAAGGGCGTGACAGAAGAATTTGCGAAGACCTTGACTGCGAGAGCAGAAAATATCATCATGAAGACTGGAGACGAATACACAGCCGTATTCTTGGCCGAGTATAAGGAACTGATGTCGAGGCGTTTAGGATTGAGAAGCAGGAAAGACGATGACATGGAGAAATTCATCACACCGGCCTTGGACTTCCTTGAAGCCCTCGAATTAGATTATAATCACTTTTTCCGAACACTTTCAGGAGTTTCTGTTGGAGACATTGGCGACGATGATAAGCGGAAAGAAGCCGCAAGCCTATTCTTCCACAAAGAGGGATTTGGTGGGACAATGCACACTGAAAGAAGCGCCAGGAGCGAGATAGCTGCCTGGTTAGAGCAATGGCGCGAACGTGTCATTAGTGACTGGGGCAGCGAAGGTGAGACAGAGAGGCAGCAGGCCATGAAGGCAGTCAATCCTAAGGTACGCGAAAGCTTAACTTTAACTACTTCGTGGTGAATGGGGAAAGACTGACGCAAAACTCGGAAACAGTTCGTACCATCCTCTTGGGTTTTAGACGAGACGATCAAACGCGTTCAAGAAGATAACGACAAGAAATTCCTCGAGCAAATTATGGCCATGACATTGGATCCATTCAAGGAGGAATGGGGATTTGACCAAGCTGAAGAAGAGAGATTATGCGGTGATCCACCACGATTCGAGAGAAAACTGATGTGCAGCTGTAGCTCATGAAGGACCTGCTGATCACAATGGCACAAGTACATCGTTCAATATGACAAGAAAGAAAAAAAGACTTGATTGTATGATTGAGACAACAAATTTTGGTAGCTTCAGTAATACAACTAGATTGAATTAGAGCACCCGAAAAGTAAACAGGAAGAGTAGAACTCCTCAATGATGCAAAAGAAACATAAAATGAAAAAGATATTATGCGTCCACTGTATTTTTCTTCTTTTTTTATTTTTTTCCCAGCTGCCAAATTTCCGATGGCCAGCTTCCCCCCTGTCAAGTCCGTCCGTCCATTCGCGCGTTGGGGTATCAATCTTTCATCCGCTCTATGATTTTATTTTCTGACTCCTCTCAACCATAACCAATGCCGATTCATGCTGATAAGATAAAGGAAGACCGGATGCAAAGTGTCAAGTCGTAAATCTTGCTTGCACATACCAATTCAAACATTTGTCTTTCAACAAGGGAACTGATATGTGAAGGCAAGATGGTTGTTGAAAGATTGTGAAAGCCGGGCCGAGTTCTGTTTTTTTTGGGGAAAAGAAAGAACTAACAGGAAAACGGATAGGCTAAAAATGACAAAACATTAACGACGTGGGGTGCATCTCTTTAAAAGCCAATTGGAGAAGGCATTTAGAGGCTGCACGCAGACTGGATGTGACCAGGCTTCTTGCACTTGTAGCAGACACGCTCGCCAGAGGCCTCAGTGGGGCAGTCACGAGAGACGTGACCAACTTCACCACCTGTTTGATTGAAAGAGTCAGCGTTATCGTTCAAAGACTCAGAGAAATATTTTTGATATCCGGATTGGGGTGCAACGTACAGTTGTAGCACTTCTGGCCCTGGGTGCAGTCACGGGCCATGTGGCCGTAGCCACCGCAGGAGTAGCAAGTCTGTTGACGGCCATAGCCATAAGAACCGCCGTAGCCGCCCTGGTTCTGAGAGCAGTTGCGAGCGATGTGACCGCTGTTGCCGCACTTGTAGCACTCAGGACCGGAGGAGGACTGAGCGGGAGCAGAGGTGCACTCGCGGGAGATGTGACCGGTCATGCCACAGCGGTAGCAAGACTTCTCCTTAGGAGGCTGGGTGCACTCACGGCCTTTTCAGGATGTCAGACAAAGGTCGAACAAAAAAAAACAAGACGATTGTTATTCGTTAAACTTACTGACGTGACCCTCGCCATTGCAGTTGTAGCTATATTGCATGTCAGCCCTGTGAATCGATGAAAAGTCGGGGATTGATATCAAATTCTTACCAAGTGGGGGTACCCTTCTTGGGGCAATCACGGGCCTAGACACCATAAAAAAGAAAAAATCAGATTATTGAGATTATAGGCAATGCAGGCCGCTTTAAAAAGAGAAAATATTAACCTGGTGAGCATTATCGCCGCCTAGACAAAAAGCAAGTTAGCAAAGATCAGACCATATATGAACCGTAGCAAGGATTTTCAAGCAGCTCTGGCAATACAATGCGAGTGAGATGACACCCGATGAGAGCCAAAAAGCCAGCCAGCCAGTCAGCCATTCGACGGAGAGGCGAAAGGCGAGGAGGCGAGAGGCGAGAGATGAGAATGCAGACTTACAGTTGAAGCAGCCACGAGCAGCGGGTTGGAAGTCCATTATGAAAGATGTGTTTGGTTGAAGGGGGTTTGAAGTGAGAATTGCGAGATACGATCAAGAGACAAGAGATTGAAGAGGTTGAGATGAAGAAGAGAAGAAAAGACAAGAAAAAAGATAGGAGGGGAAAGGCGATTGAGAAAGATGTGGTTTTGTCTGGATCTGGGTCTGGGGCAGGCGATGAAAATTTCAAATTTCAAATTTCAACGAGGAATAGAAAAAAGTAAAAAATGAAAGTGTAAATCATAAAATAGAAAAGAATATAAAATGATTGACAGTATATAAAACAGCCATTCCTCTAATCAATTCATCATCCATCCATTTCTTGCAATGTTGTTCTTGCTGTCATGGATATCTTCTTCTCGTCTCCTGGCATCTGGATAAAGGCAATGGAGTGGCAGACTGGGAAATTACCTGCTGTCGCCCTGTTCATCATCATCAATGTAGGGGCATCACATACTGCCAGGACTCAGGTCGAACCCAGGAGATAGGCATATAGACTTATAGATAGAATCTCCCCAGACACGACACAAATGAAAATGAGACATAAAAGGAAAAGAAAAGAAGAAAGATTAACAAAAAGGAAGAGAGGAAAAGTAAATCAAGAATCGAGATCATCCTCATATATATATATATCAGTGCTGTACATCCCCCGAGCTCGTCCTCAAGGTAGTAGTTCGAAAGCCATATACCGGCCACATGGATCCATTCCGTATGTACAGTACAGTGCATACACACACTCGCAAGACCCGCTGAACTGCTCACAAGGTGCTGCTCATGTAAAACTGTAGCGTTTGAGATAGTGTGCCCCCAACTCCCTTCCAAACAAAACAACCACTTGCTCCTCATCAAACCCAATCCACTCGGACACACGGGGCCTCTCTATCACTGCGTCTTCGCCCTGACTCTCCTCTGCACCCATCACCCGTATGCTCCCCTCACGTTGCAATGCCGCCTTTGACCCATTTGGCAATGAGACAGCCTCCTCCAATTCCCATATGCGTACGTCATCTCCCCTCACACTGACAGACACCGCCTTGCCCCGGTCACTAACCTCCACCCCTCTAACTGACGAGGTATGGCCCCATAGCCTTCGTCCTGTTTTTATCGACAACGAATCGCTCGTTGATTTGACCAGATATACAGTGAGTGTGTTATCAGAATGCGATGTCACTAGATATGGATGTGAATATGATAACGATGTAGGTGCTTCGGCTGAAGTATTCGATGTGTTGGGGTTGCTCGCTAGCTCGGCCGTCGTCGCCACTCGCGACTCGAGTCGCCTGGCAGCCTCGTTGAGCCGTAGCTCTTGTATGCCAACTGACCATCCTCCCCCTAATCGTGGAACTGTGTACCCAATCGATGCGATTGTGCCTGCCAGTGACGTGCGAATCGACAGTGAGACTGGCTGAGAGATGCTCTGCGTACTCAGCTTCGTCAACAGACGTAACCTTTGTGTTTCATGTGTGCCATCCCCTTGAATGTGTGTATCTATTCCTGGAGATAGTCGAAAGAGCAAAAGATTGTAATCCTCTGTGAATACTGCCATATGCGAAAGAGACAATGCCAATGTCGAGATGGCACATTTTCCCACTTCATGTGAGAGTACGCGCTCAAACCGGTCGGTATTAACGTTGAAATTGAAGATGTCAATCCTGCCCGACATAAACCCAATAACAATGCTATAGTCTTTCGCTTCAGGGGAGTGGATGACGGCAGATATGGCTGTTGGTATAGTTGACGAGCTCGTAGCCTCCTCTCGATCCTGTTCCAGACTGACGTTGGAGACACAGTTCATAGAATCAATGTTGCGCCATGCGCGAAGACCATGCTCATAATCTGCAGTAAAGATGAAACTGCCGCAGATTTTGATTTGGACACCTGACTTGGTATCAGAGAGTAAATGATGCATATTCGTATCCGGCTTCTCCAAAACCTCGACTTCTGTGACTTTACAAGCACCCGTCGACCAGTTGTGCCGAAGCTGATATTGTTGCTTCCAGTGCGGAAGCGGCACCCGATGGGCAAGATGTCCATGGTCTAGCCATTGTGAGGCTTTAGGAGTATAGCTGTATTCTGGGCGCAATGAAGATGATGGTTTGCCTGAGACTCTGTCCGAAGAAGCTGGCCGCTGTATTCGTCGAGCACGGGGCCATACCCAACGGGAGTAATATTTCCTCTTCCACAGCTCAGAGTCTTCAGCGAGAGAATGGAAGCGGCGCGACACTCTTGATTCCAGTACTGATTAGCGCAACTGCTTGATCAGAGTAGCGATAGCGAACACTGAAGTAACACGTACCTTGAACAGTTCAGCAGTGAAGAGGTTGGCAAGTAACTTAGAACATGGAAGAGCAGCTCGTCACTCAAGCCTGATATGCGATCTCGATCTCGATTCCGATGATGTGATAAACTCCGACCAACAACCTCGCCTTCACTATTTGCAAGACTCTTCGCCGTCTCATGGTGCTGCTGCCATCGCGTTCTCTTCAACGGACGAGCATCTTCCGCACCAAAGGTCTCTGGTGAGCGCTTCGGCATGGCTCTGTCGTGTCAACTCCGCAAACAACTCTCCAGACACCTTGCATGTCATTTCGAAGAAGGTGGTGGGAACGCCCCTGGGGCTGTAGCAAGCTCTGGTTTGATTGAGCGATGGAGAGGGTTTCTTTGCCTGCAATTATCACTCTCGTTTAAGTGTCTGCTCATACACAGCCGTGTGGTATGGGAAGGCATCCATAAGTCCATTACATGGTCCACGAAACAGCCGTCCTACCTAAGGCGCCGGCACCAGCTTATCAGCACGTGCTGAGTGCCTTGGAATAATAGGCCGTGCAGTGAAGTACCCTTATCCGTATATTTCCCGTGCGCATTTGGTGACGCGAACCCCTGGATGTCGATGCCAATGTCAATGTCAATGACAATATCGATATGCCGATGTCGATGTCGTGGTGGTCGTGATTGTGAGCGTGAAAAATCGTTGTCAAAGACGCGCTTGGGGCTCAGGGATAAGGGCGAAAGGCAATTTTGACACTATAAGAGTGTTGGTTCTGCCTCTATTACGGGTTATATACCAGAGATAGCCCACTTCATCCAGATGTGTGCTCTGCAATCTCTACATCAGAAAGATGAGAACCAAAAAGATGAAGGCAATCGGCTAAGGCGCGATATTGCTGCCTTATCCAACAGGAACGACGAACTTGAACGGCAAGTCGTCGGCTTGCAAGGCCAATTGAAAGATCAGCAATCAGATGCTCATGATGATCGTCTGTCAGCGGCCACAAGTCAATATGAAAAGCTGCACCCAAATCAGATATTGGCCCGCAAAGATATCGACCTTGTCGATGCATATAAAACCCTCTACGCAAGTTTTCAATCGACGATTGAGGGTCTGCACAAGACTCGGCAATCACTCAAGTTTTACCAGCAAAGAGAGAAGATGATCAATAGCTATCTTGATATGCCTCAGTTCAAGGTCTCACGCGGTCATCAGGATGTTTATTTTCAACGAATTGATGAGGCCACTTTTCTCCAAAATACTGCCCGTCAAAATTGTGTCGATCAACGGGAAAATCAGCCTCCTCTCACAAGAAAAGATGATACAGACAGGCCTGATTTGGGCCAATCTCAAGTGTCAACCCTTGTGGATGACGAGACCCAGCTGCAGCTATCATTGTTCGCGACAAACCGGGGTCAATCATTCAACGAGGATGCGAATTTACATTTGAAAGATCAGGTTCTGACGCGACTGGGCTCCTCGGAAGAGAATCCAGAAAAAGGCTGTTTGCAAAAATCTCATATTGATGAAGAGTCCTCTACAGCCAGAAAAAGAAAACTTGATTGCCGACCAGAGCATGCAAATCCTATCGTACCTCCTGGGAGCCGCCTGCAAGACATTCTCGGTGATATGCAGACTCCAGCGATCAGTTTCAAGTTAAAGGAAACTGAGCGGCTGCGCCGTGGACCAGAAAATGGGCAAGTAGTGACAGTTGAGCAAAATCAAGATGTGGTTTCCGGACGAGTAAGCAATAGATTACCAAGCCAGTCTGATAACACCCTACGTTCAACGCAATCATGCACTCAATTTTCAGTCAACTTTGCTGCTCCCCGTGTACGTGACCGCCCATTGCATACACTACGACCAGCTGACTTCAAGGTCAACCCAGATCGAAATGATGGTCTCGATTTTGCGTTTACACGGGTGATCAGAAACAAAGAGATGCGTCAATGCCTTGATACGTGCATGCGACCTGACTGCTGTGGCCAGCATTTTCGAAGCATGGCTACAATGAAACCGATAAGTGAAGAGGAACTCACTTTCAATAACCTTGATCAGTTCGATAGAGAAGCTCTCGTAAGGGAATCAAGAGTCGAATCGGAGGAAGAGCTGGCGGAATGGTTTGATCATATACCTATCTCTGCAAAAAAAGAAAAGCTCTTGGAGGCACGAGCATTGCTATATGCCAACCGATACGCGAGACATAGGTTTGACTACGCCCGGGCACCATCCCCACCTGGATTCTGGGAAGTTGATATGCCTGATACCCCAGCGGTCCTACAGAGCAAAGAGTTTGCGAACCAAACCGAGGCGGAAAAGGTAAAGCAGATGTACGAAGAAGCTTTGCGGCCCTTTGGCAGATGGAGGTTCGTCGACGAGTGAAACAAGGTGTCTTGCAGTAGTGTGTATGGAATACACAGATACCCCCTTCCTCCTTGCCCCCCCTTATCGTTGCTGCCCACACAGTCCCTGAGCGTGTGGCGCTATTTACATCTTGCAGTACACATTATCACGTGTGGACTTGTACGCGGGCCCCCGGCCCCAGATCCAGTGTACAGTACACACACCCACGGTCATGGTTATTGCTCTGGGCCAAGATCCTTCGCCGTAGAAGGCTCCTGTGCGCCGTCCTCCTTGTCCATCCAGGCCGTGATCGTTGACGGAGAGCGCTTAATATAAACAAGTGGATACCTCATTAGAGGAGCTGCCCTGTTGCCATTCGGCACTGCTGCTTGCCATCGTGAAATTCGTCCCTTTCGTTGTCGCACCACTCTCGGCATATACCAAGCAGGTTTATCTACGAGCCTATACATACTGCTTTGCTCAGGAAGCATCTTTGGGCTCAGCTATCCTTTACGGCCTGCTTGCCATCGTCCGCATCAAATTCGGCGACTTACCTCCATAGGTCGATCATGGGAACCGTGAAGGCAATGCAGAAGCGACCTCCAACCTCGCTCCTTGATCCCTCCAAATTGGTGGCGCTCTATGAGGACTTCATCACCTCGAACTCAAGATCCGTCACTCAGGTCGAATCGGCTCTTCGATCTCTCACTTATATCATACCTGGTAAGGCAACTCTGAATCTATAGGCTTTTGTGTTCTTGCTTTGTTTTGCTAATAGTTTGGTTGTGTTTACAGGCAGATTCCGTGAGTCAGAACTCGCAACAGAATCTTGTATGTGCAAGCTAATATACCATAAGGTTGATCTTGATGCAATGGGTAATTGACCAGCTTCACCAGTGCATTCCTTTGTACAACTTCTCAGTCTTTACCATGACTCCCTTGTCGCCCGAACGATCGCAAAGCTGCCAGCCAGCATCAGTCGTCCCAACCCCACGCCGCATGAGCGCTACACGAAATACTGGTGCAAACACTCCCCAACATACAGGCGAGTTGCACTTTGCCTGCAGATGATACGCCATACAGAGCTACTATGGGAAATGGTTGCTCGGCGTCGTGGAGAGAAAGTTCGATATAGGGTCATCCTCATCATCGAAGCGGTTAAAGCTATATGTCGGTTCATACTCTTACGCTTGACAAACTCACGACCGGTCGTTAGCCCGCCTCTACCGGAAAGAGAGGTCGACCCACGAGCAGCAGAGGCAGAGAAGGAAACAAATGAATGGGATGCTCTTGAGACACCAGAAATACAACCGCCACAGGAAGTGAAATGGACAATGCCGCGGACAGGCCAGACACTGCCGTCTCTGCCCAGAGTCAACGATGTTTCCAACTACCTGATATCGAAGGTCTTGACGGCGGACGATATCAAATCGCCGCGAAACCTCTTGCACCGCGTCACCGGCCAAGGCCAACTTGCTGAGGTTCTTTACATTCTGAGACCACTGGTTTACGCGCTTGCATTGAAGAGATGGAGCAACAAAAAGAACAGTTGGGCGCCATGGCTGATAGGTTTTGGGATGGAATATGCTTGCAGACAGCTTGCGAAGAAGAACTTTAGAGAAAGACTCGCTGGGGGCTTGCGAGGATTGACGGGACTCGAACGCGAAGAGCTGCGCAAGAGAGGTACAAATATGCTTTGGTGGATCATCCGAAGTGGATTCTATGCGAACGTCACCAAGTAAGTTATCCAGTCTCCGGTGCTTATCTGTTTCTCCAGAGCCGCGAAGCTGACAACAAAGCAGGGTGTGGCTCCAAGGAGTGACAAGCAAAATGCGGGGAGTCCTCTTCCTCGACATGATAGCTACCATCATCGAAGACTATAGCTATCTGTGGGATAACTACTACTTCTCAACGGCGAACTTCTAGAATCTTCAAGCTCACCATATAACCACACGCCTATCCTTCAAAAGCTCACGCTCGTTGTCACCTGTGTCACCACCTTCCTTTTCTTTTGTTCTTTTTTTTTTTTTTTCTTGTCATCACTAATCTTTGTGCCGGCTTTGGCCTCCTCCGCTCATTTCTTCTGCTTGCTTCTTTTTTTCCATCTATCATCAAGCATTGTACCCATACCTTTCTCTTCTCACAATCTGAGAAAGCCACCCCATGTTGACATCTGTCGCAACACATAGTATATAATCCAGCATATAGCTATGACCGAACACTTTTTTTGAATCAAATAGGATTTTCCAGCCTGCAACCGTACCAATCCCTAAGTTCATCATATGGTCTTTCGTCCGACTTGGAATTGGTAAAGAATTGAGTGACACGCGGCGCCTTATTGTCATCAGGCCATTCCACATTGACACCAAATTTGTCCTCCATGAGTTCTTTTGCAGTGCCCCAACTGAACCGACATTCGCTTCCCCAGCCAAAGATTGAATGCATGTCCTGCTTGAGCCAAGTGACGCATTTCGAGTCGGACGGGTAACCGCTTCCCCAGCTTTCTTCGGGTGTAGTAATGTCTGATGAAATTTGGCCATAAATATTCTCGTATAAAGTGTGCAGAGCAACATCTCTTGTTACTTTGGCACAAACACTGGCAGCGCTGACGCAGGGGTAAAGGGAATCTGCTTTTTTCGCAACTGTAATTTTCAAAGCAGGAAATATTTGCTCCAGCTTCCTCTGATATGTGGCAGGATTCCCAATTGTGTCAATATACACCTCAGATATCTTGATGGCTTTGGATTCCACGATATTGCGAATGAGTTCTATAGTAGCCTCCATAGCTTGCACGTTAAGGTTCTGCCCTCCAACCCCTGGACGAAGCATCCCTGAAGATATGTCCCTGGCTGATAGCAGTTTGACTGCCCATCCACAGGAGCGATGCAACGGATGATCTTGCTGACACAGTTGCTGCATCAGACTCTCACGTACTGCAGCCGTGAGTACTTTGCTGTCGTCGAAATGATACTCATCGCTCAGCAAAGACCGGTGCGATTCGAGGGGCAGATAGAATGCGCTATAGACCATTGGACCCAGCACGGGGCCCCGTCCAGCCTCATCAACTCCCAGAACGCATTCCGTCGGTGATGGGTCTGACTCTTTAACAGCAATGGAGCTGGAGACAGGAGTGATGACTTCTGGGCAGGGGGAATAGTATGCATAGGATTGGCCCGCGAGAAGAGGCTCTAGGCATATTGATGGCGGCACGAACGAGGCCTTTTCTTGTGCAGTAGTATCACCAGCCATATCTATCCATGAAATTGATGCAGCAGAGTAAAGCAGGAGCCGCGCAGATACCTTGATATCTTCAATAATCAAATGCTTCGATGATTGAAGGCAGTCAAAGCACGTTAAAAGAAGCTGTACGGAGGAATTAATTAATTGATTGATTGAATGATTAAATGATTTCCGTGTTCGGCCTAGTGTAGATCTCTCGCCCGCATTTCGTTTCTTCGCGTCAAACTCACCCGCTGTCACAACTACAACGACAACTACAACGACATCGACAATCACAACCACTTCATCCCCCATCACTGACCATTCATTCTGCTGCGCGGCCGTCAGTTCTTCGCGCCTCGCTTTCTCTACAATTCGAATTCGTCAGTTGGGACCATCCACTGCTGCTCATCATGCCTCCAAGAGGCGCAGGTCGTGCGCGCGACTATGATTACTCCAACCTGGGCAAAGCTGGAAGGTAGGACAGAATGCGCTTGACGTGTTTCTTTTTGTTCTTTTTTGTTATAAATTCTCATGTGCTGACCTTGTGTGTGCTCTCAGACGGACGGGTATTACATTGAAGGAAGGTGAAATTGACGACGATGGCATGGAAAACCTAGAAGGGATGTTCTCTTCGTCCCCAGAACCGGCAGTGCAAAATCATGGCAATGCGACTGTCATTACTTCAGAGGACATGGAGATAGGTGGCAGTAAGCATCGCATCTTATGCGCATTTAGCATGACTGCTGTATACTGAATAAAGACCGGCTAGGTAGCGCGCCCGACCCTGCAGAGGTGCTTGCTGACCAGCGCCAACATCGTGAAAACTACGCCCTTCCCCCCCGGTCCCGCTCACCGATGAAGACCTTCTTGTCTGGTTCGCCTCGCAGAACTCCCATTTTACATTCTTCACCCAATGCGCGCAATCGAGATGTGTCTAGCCCTATCGCTTCTCGCATGGCTGCGAATAAACCATATGAAAGTCAGCGTAAAACCGCTTCCCAATCCCAATCTAATTTACGACACAGCCATGCTCAATCAACAGAATCTCAATCAGACTCGGAGCTGGAGAATTTGCCGCACCAGCAACATGTTGCGGATTTCTCAGACAGTGATGACGATAATGATGTTGACACCGGACCAAATCTGACTGAGGCCGATCAAGCAAACGAAGAGAGTCTCTATGTTCAAGATCATGATGGCTATGAGCCACATGAAGAGATGGAAAATGACGATAACAACCAAGGGATTGGGGATGGCGCGGTAAGCAGTCAGGAGGAGGAGGATGGGGATGACGACGATGAGAATGCCAACAGAGACGGGGTGTCTGATCATGAACATGCGCCATCATTTGCTAAAAGGCCAGGGGCTGAGAAAAATCCGCGCACTAAGGCACCGCCTAAATCACGAAAGCCACGCTCCACTACTAAAAAGGCTGCAGCAAACCAAATTAATCATGATGAACCGGAGCCTGAGAATACTCATCGCAGCAAGAGGCAGAAACCATCAGCAAGAACACAAGCACCAGGTGAAACTGCGGACCTACCTCATGGTTTCACAGAAGTCGTTGAAGATATCACGAACCGCAGTGGTCGGAATAAGTCACGCAGTTTATACATCTTGAAAAGAGAGGAGCCACGAGACTCAGCCCAACGCACGCGCTCGGGCCGTGTCTCGGTACGACCTCTTGCCTATTGGCGAAATGAGCGTTGTGTCTATGGAGAAGGTGGTGCAGAAATCGGTCAACGATTCCCTTTGTCGACGATCAAAGAGGTCATTCGAACTGAGGAGCCCGAGCCTGAGAAGCCACAAAAACCTGGGAAAAGAAAGCGCACCAAAGGCCGATCCAGCAGGAGGCATGACCCTGATGAGTCTTCCGACGACGACACTAACGGCCACATGGACCCCTGGGAAACCGAAGGCGGTGGCGTTTTCTATGGCCCTGTCAAGCAATGGGACAACGATGAGCAGAAGCCCCTTGCCGAGGAGGAGGTTATGGGTATGTTCTTGCTAGTCTCGTTATATATCATTATTCGTGCTAACTTGTTTCGTGAAGACCTTGCATATGCTCCTGTTGCTGTGCAAACTCATCCAGTGAAGGATGCAAGCTTTAGTTTCGCAAAGATCCTCAGCACCCCTTTTCTCGGGTCTGGCTTCGTCGACATGCCTGCTGGCTCCTCAAAACGAACAAAGAATTCGAAAAAAATGCATATGGTTTTCTATATGATACATGGAAGAATACAGATTGAAATTGCTGGTCTACAATTCAGTGCAGGAAAGGGCACTGTATTCCAGGTTCCTCGAGGTAAATATCATATTGACACAGCTATGAATGCCTTAGACTAATATTTGTTTTCAGGGAACGACTACAGCTTCAGGAATGAAACCGAAAAGCCTGCAAAACTTTTCTTCACGCAAGGCTGCGTTGTGTCTGAACCGGCTACGGCTGCTTCTGCCGGAAACATTGTCTCATCTGCAATTCCTTCTTCAGAGGCCCCGGAAGCCGAACCTGCGAAAGCCGATAAGAAGCCTGCTGCGAAGAGGGGCAGGCCACGAAAACAAACTAAGGGAAAGTGAAGATAAACCTTGAACAAGTCCAAAGCATCAGCTCCCGGTTATCATCAAATTTCATACGATGAGACGATCGTATATGAAGCAGACAACAATGGACGAATGTTTGATTCGCCGTATCTCAAGGAATGGTCGGTCATCAGCCTAGGCAGGCCATATTGCATATGTACAGTCCAAGACAAAGAGATTCTCGCTATGTTTCACAAAAAAAAGAAAAAAGACGACAGAAGGGTATCAATCAGGAACGCCAACTCCCAGGTGCTCATTATTAGAAAGCCAAGTTTTCTCTCTGAAATTTCCATATTCAGCATGTCAATTCAGGTCCAAGACCGCGGTGTTTAGCTCGCCAAACTTCCGCAGTCTGGCTGCATGGTGCGCCCGCTCCTCTTCATGAGCGCTCGAATCATCATACGTTTCCCGATCAAACCTTGATCGGTCAAGCGTTTTCAGCCCTTCACAAAGCGAGTTGAGCTCACTAGGCGAGGGAGAAGGGGGGTCATCTAAACCCATTACACTTACGTCAAATTTAGTTCTTGACAGGTTTGGTGTCTGGTTGGCGTTAGCAGCAGCGATGCCATAGTCATTTGACGCGTTTGCAAAACTGAATTGAGGTACTCCAGCTCGTCTGGCCATCTCCTCTTTACCCAGTTGCCAATGCATGACCTCTGCCGCTCTCCAAGGAATCTCCATCTCGGACGCTATTTGAGACCAGAAATTTTTTTTGTATCTGACAGACTTATCAGCATATCAATTCTCACAGAACATAGCTTAAAGGTGTCTACTCCACCTTTCGTATAGTCTAGCCAGTTTGTTCTTTCGATCCTCATTCCAGACGCATCTCTTTTCCAGATAGTTCTGGTAGTGTAGACGGCAGCTAGTTGCGCTTCTTCCCGGTAACTCATCGCTAATCTCCTTCCATTTCATGTGTTTATTGCGGAACTCAATGATCAGTGCATCCTCCCTTGCCGACCATTTAGATTGTTTCTTAGCAGGAAAGCTATTTTGTAACTCGTCGGACGGCAATCGCTTCCTAGAGCTATTACTGTAGGAACGAGGCCGATCCATCGGATCCATAGACTCGGTCTCCATACGATCTGACATATACAATGGCGGCTGCCCTGTAGCTTGCTGCTGTCGTTGCTGCTGCCGTTGTGGTTGTTGTTGCTGCTGTTGGCGCTTCTCTTCAAAATCCCTGATCGCTTCAGATGACAGAATGGAAAGCATGGGGTCGGTTGGTGGTCTCGTAGCTGGCCCATTGATGATATAGGTGAGAGCAGCTTTGTTCGTCTGGCTGTCGCCATCGTGTGTAGCCATCTCTGGCATATTGACTATAGTTTCAGGGGTTTCGCGCGCTTGAACTGTCCCAAAGGCTCTTCAAATTTGAGAAGGCTGTGCTTGATATCTGTCTTTTTGTTGCCCTTATTATTGTGTGTCCCAATTCGTAGTACTGCACGAAGGCCTGTCTGCTTTATATACTCGAGAACTGGCAATTGCTGTGCACTGGAGGATTTTTGGGCCAGTTGTTGGCACCGCTGACTGCTGTACGGGCTGATATAAGATGTTCCCTTTTCACGTCAGCCTTAAGTTCTTTTATTCGCCGTCTCCTTCTGCTTCTTTTGCTTCTTTTCAATTTGCAGTCTAGGCGTTCTTCGCACAATTATGTGCCCGCGAGTCTGGTGATGAAGAGTTCGGGAACATAAGACGAAAAAATGCCAGGAATGTCAGACAAGGCGACATTTTTATCTTGTTATGTGCCTCCACCGCCACCATAGCCCTGTGATATCACACAAGCTGGCGATTGAGACCGATCCGGTCCTCATGTCTTTGACACTTGTTGCGAGCCGAACATGCATTGACGGGCGAATAGTATATGGCCATTGGGGTGATGCTTTGGTCCAGTAAAGTCGTCAACACGATCCTTCCGACCTGCCTAGCCAGGATTAGATGCATGCATAGAGCATGGGAACCTCCTGTAACCCGCCATGGCATTCTTTTTAAGACGAGATCACGGCCCGGCAAACACCTTAGGTCATGCTGTCTGCTGCTACGCGATACATTGACAGCTCTAACAGTTCTCCCACACCCCGAATAGCGCCGCTCGTTCAAGCCTCAGGGTGGTCTATGCAAGTTTAATGCCGGATCTCGAGCATAATTGGACCACGGCCATGCTTATCTGCGTCATCCACAGCCGTTGGGAGCACCGTCCGGTGATGATTCAACCACGGGTTCGCTTCCAGGCGTGGGGTTTGGTGTCTCGATGTCGTGGAGTGGAAGAAACTGCATGGTCACAATGAAACTGTGCTTCAGCTGCCCAGGTATCAGCTTTGAGCATGCTGCAGCTCGTGGATGTTTCCCGCCCTGTCCTTGCCTGGTCCTTGCCTGGTCCTTGCAAGCAGGGCTGTACGGGGAAGTAGAAGCAAAATCCGTTGATCTTCCTCGCCAGAACTATCTTCGGCACCACGTTTCCGCAGAGTGTGATCGCCACAAAGATCCCTGGCGATCATGATGATGAGGATGATGATGATGACGGTGGTGGTGGTGGTAATGATGAATAGAGTAAGGGGTAGTCCCATGGCTTTGCCCGGGCCTCAAGAGTTTCACCGTTTGATCTCACGGACCCCTGTGGGCTTACCAGCGTTCTTCAGAACGTGCTCAATAGCCAGCCTTTGCCGTAGTTCATGAACCGTTGGGTGGCAGATAAGCCACTGTATTGTATGTACATATATCCGTGATGCGTATTACATGGCATTTTGCAAGCTTAACCCTTGAATCTCAGGCAACGATAAACCGTTCGTTCGTGCCAGACCATCCATGACGTCAAAATTAGTATGTGTGTATGTACTGTTACTGTGAAGGATCGGGTTTCAGCATGATCATATCCCCCCTCCCCCAGTCACCGGGTATGTAAATGGCCCATGGCTATGGATTACATATTGCTATTCTCACACTGTACATACAGTATATCATCAAGTTACGGATACTTCGTCACCATGTATGTACGACCTTGACCAGAAGGTACATTCATATATCAGACACATGGCCAACACGACGACGCCGAACAGACTGCGGTACTGTAAGATGAAGGGGCCCCGCTTACGCCGTGCGATCCCTGACCATGGATGGAATGTTCATGATTTCCGAAGCCATAAAGTCTGTGATCCTAGACAAAACCTGCAGCCCTGCGCTATATATGACAAACGGGGACGAACGCTTCTTACGGCGTAAGACTGAGATGTGCAATTCAGTCTTGCTCTTTAGTCCTCAGACCAGGCAGATGACGTGCTATGGAGAGCCATAACAATTATGATGTTAGCTTCTGGCCAGGAATATACCAGGGATAAAGGGGGAGGAGGGTACATAGACCCATGATATCCTGTTCGCTAACTCATCTACCAATATCAAGCAAGGATTTACCTACGGCAAATTAAGCACTCCATGGGCTTGAACTCAACAGAGATGCTTCAACACAGCCAAGCCGAGGAAAGATTCTTATACAAGCCGGAGCTTGACCAAGTCACATCCTGGGCTGCCAATCTTTGACGCCAAAAGAATCTTTGGTTCCACAACATTGCCAGATGAGGAAGGCCCTGTCACGATGATGTTGCAATGTCAGGGTGAACGTCTCCTTATTGTTCACCGCCCGCTGACTCAGAGTCTCATTCAGCTGCATAAAGATGCTGCTGTCATTGGGGAAACGCGGTCCCTGTAATGCTCCAGGTATTCAACCTGGCTATAACCCAGCCTATTTGTGGAAGGCCGAACCTAATTTGAGAACCTTATAAAGATATGCGATTGGGCACAGCAGACGACTTTCCGTCCTAACCGCCGAGCCTTGAGAGCTGATGGTTCATTCTTGTATGGCCGAGAACTAGACCACGCCCGTGCGAAAATTATGTTGAGAAGTGATTCTTTCAGAGACAACAGACACGTCATACACAACGGTCACATCACTGGGTGGCGCAAACCCGTCATTGGGCTGCATGGCGGAAAGCAGTATGTCTTTGCCATCAGCGTTACACCTGTACTGAGAGTGAGAGTACCCCGACGGTGCGTTTGTTGTTCCCTTGCGGCTTGCAAAGCTGCGGGCCAGACCAGGCACCCACAGAAAGATTGGGCGTAAGCAGGGAAGACAAGCTAGTAAGAGTATCATACCGATGATCAGTCTCAGTGAAGTCGACATATTCAAGATATCGTGAATACATATACTCACCTGATATTATGGCAGTATGCAGTTCCACGCAAGTCCAGATTTGCGTTTTGGAAAAATTCCATGTGACGTCAGGCGACAAGCTGTCGAGTTTTAGGAGATATACCAGGCGGACCACAGATGTTGCGGTAACTCTGTTCGTAGATGTCAGAAAAGCCACCCACATAACCGAGCAGAAGGTCCAAGTGCCAACTTACAGCCCACCCATCAAGAAAAGACCTGTCAGCGTAATCTTCTGTGTCAATGTTACATGAAGGCGCCAGATAGGTACAATTGGAATGAACAGCAGTGCCACATCAGTTATGATATTAGGCACCGAGTTCCCAATGAAGAACTTGTAGTCATCAACGCGACAAACTGACTCAATCGACTTATCCCAGAAGCCTCGTAGGGGAATGCACTGAAAACACACGACGAGTATCTGTTTATTGTTAGTCTGATACAAGGTGAGGGTGTTGAAGAGTCATCATTACCAGAGCTATCGCCCAGCATGTCACGATCGTGCACACTATGTATAGCACAAACTTGATCTGGGGTGACTTAAACAGCCTATAGTATAATAGCGATATGGAGAATTTGACACAGAGCATAGTGAAGGTATAGACGACTTCAGAGATAAAAAGCCCCTGCATCATGACCTCGACCGGATTGGCAGAATGAGCCGCCCAAATGTGCTTTCCAAGACCATTGTTGACCACTATAAACATGTCAGACGTTATTCAATTGACCAGTTATGATTTAAGGGGGGGCATACTCCAGATGACAGTGACAAAGCATAGCCCGGTCACAAAGGCCTATCATAGAGATTGTTAGAAGCTATTGAATGAGACTCAAGCATTGGTCTGTAGCGTGTACCAGCGGTGGAAGAGTCAAAAGATCATCTATCCAGAACGGCGCTCCGGAAAGCTTTCTGGCGAAGAAGCGAAGACAGACAGCGACGACGGCCACAGCCCACGTAGCAGATACCGATATGACAATTGCACGACTGTGATCCTGGTGAAGATTAAGCCCATCTGGAGGAGGAGGGAGCGACATTTTGATCAATGGAGCCGATATGACGAAGATTTGGCTCTCTCATGCTTTTGGACGATCGATATCTCAAGCCGGGAGGTCGATTATTTCATAACAACGCAGCAAACAGGCTGCACGCGTTCTTCAACATGTAAAAGCCATATTATATGATGGTGTGGGCCATTGAAGCCTCAACCGAGGGAACGATTTTCCTAAACATTGTAAAATCCTTGAATAAGATTAATGTCCTCCTTCTCTTCCAATATACACTCCGCCCAGCAGTTCTTCTCGATATCTCCGACATAAAAGAATATTCAAATCGTCATGACAAGCGACAATTTTACAAACTCACACCTTAGAACCCCATTCAATGAGTGGGGTTATGTGACCTTAACCAGCGGTTCTCATGACTGAAATTGCCCGGTTCCTCAAGCGGCAATACCATGTCTCAGATCTGCATCGGGCTTCGAGAAAGAGACTTCCAAGGCACACAATCGGCATAATTGTATATCTGATCCTGATGGAAAGTAGTTGTTCCCTTGCCCCTCAAATATACCGTCAAGGTTGCCGCGAAAGTGTACATGGCGTGTTGAATGCGAGCTCAGGATAGCATCAGTACGCCCTACACTTGGTGTTTGCGATGTATTTGAGTAATGCCAAAGCTCTGGCCGTACATCATCACAGTCGGCAAATGCGCTTTCAAAAAGATGCACTGAGACCTTGTGGTTCTTTTGCACGAGCCGTGGTTGTGCTTCGAATTCATGGGTATGATAATGAGGGCTTCCAACTGTACTGCGATATGTGCATATCACGTCGATAATGTTCCGTTTGTGGATAGGGGCTGAAAGGTTCTGTTTTGGGTCCTATGAGGAGTTTGCTCTGCCTTCCAAGGATGTGGAGATTTCGGCAGAACAACGAACATGAATCATGGCTGGGCGCTTTGAATCGCGGCTCCTAAACGATTTCCGTTGATCCTCAATCGCAATGCCATTGCCGGTATCTCAGTAGAGCTTGGAGTCGATCGAAGTGTATATAAGCTTAAGAAGATGCCTTCATTCGTAGATGCCATCGATGTCTTCCGTGTCAGAAGCAAATTCCACTGATCGACCGACTCTGATAGAACTCCACAATAATTGAATTGATCATGCCTTTCCAGAAGCCTGTTATTTGCATGGTGCCAGGTGCATGGCACTCACCAGAGCAGTATGCCATGCTCCGTGACATCCTCCACCGTGAAGGGTATCAGACCGAGAGCATTCAACTTCCGAGCGTGGGATCAACGGACCCAGCCAATGAATCGGTCACCAAAGATGTCCAGGCCATTCGCGAGAAGATGCTTCTTCCACTCATTGACCAGGGTAAGGAAGTCGTCTTACTGATGCACTCTTATGGCGGGTGCCCAGGTGGTGCCGCAGCCAAGGGATTGAGTAAGGCAGTAGGAGAAAGGGGTGGCATCATTGGCCTGATCTTTTTGGCCGCCTTTCTAGCCCGTGAGGGTGATTCTTTGAAAAGCGTGCGTGGGGAGTTTGACCCATGGGTGATCACCAATGTGAGTTCCAAAGGCTTTCGGCTATTGACAGGCCTGGCGCTTGATCGATTGACATCATGAATTATAGGATGAAACACTCCAAACGACAGTGAGAACACCAATTGAAACGTTCTATAACGACGTCTCCAAGAGCCTCGCCGAGGCCACCATGAAGACGATCCAGCCGCATTCGCAAGTTGCTCTCTCCTCTCCTAGCCCGCCTTCAGCATGGCCCGATGAGGTGTATAATGGGCGCCGGGCATATATTCTGGCAGAAGACGACCAGACCATACCTCACGTTGCTCAAAAGATGATGTTGGAATATAGCGGAGTTGAATGGGAGACCAGGACAATGAAAGCAGGACATTGTCCATTCCTAAGCAAGCCGCAGGAAACAGCAGAGGTTATTAAAGAACTCACATCTGGCTTCCAGTCAAGAAGCGACGAGGCTGGCCACCATTTAGTGCGGTTGTAAATGCAGGGATGTTTGGATTTCTATGCGTGCTTCGGCACAGAGATGCATATCTACAGGGATTTACCCGTAAATGTCAAGTAGTAATATATGTACAGCACAAAATGAACTATCAGCGGGATCATTAGTTGCGCTAATATGGCCGAAGATGATCTCAGCCTTGTGCGCTCATTTCATGAGGAATTTTTGAAAAGCCTGATGTTCAATCACGACATTTCCGACAGCCTTGAGGCGCTTGCGACCCTCTTTTTGCTTT
>AZGZ01000002.1:521917-535666 GCA_001636715.1 Ascosphaera apis ARSEF 7405 | reverse complement strand
CGAGCAGCTTCTTCCGTCTTGAGATGTCCGATGCATGTAGTTTTGCGAGGACATCCTTTCTAAACGGTTTGATGGTCTCACGCGCTATGACTTTCTTGCCTACAGCTGCTTGTATGATCACCTCAAACATCTGCCTATCGACATGCTCCTTGAACTTACTGACCCATTGACGACCAAGGCGTTCAACTTGACTAGCATGCACCAACCGTGACACTGCATCGACGGGTTGCTTATTGACTAGCAATTGGAGTTTGACAATATTTGAGCGCCGCCATCCAGAATCCTCATAATCAAGCGAAGCATACCCTTTCGTATTGCTTTTGATTTTACCGAAAAAGTCATCGACTAACTGCGCTAGAGGAAGGTCGTATTTGAGGATGACTTGAGTCTGAGTGAAGAAGTCCAGGGACAATTGAACTCCGCGGTTTGCCTCGCACAGTTCAATGACCTTACCGAGATATTCTTCTGGAAAGGTGAGCGTCGCGGTAACGTAAGGCTCCTGGAGTTCAGCAACTTTCATCCGAATCAAATCATCATCGGGGAAATGCGCGGGGTTGTTGATGATGGTCTCAGTGCCATCTTGCCAAACTATCTTGCAAGGCACGGTGGGTGGTGTGAGTATAATACTAGCGCCATGCTCCTGTCGTAGACGGTCTTCAAACACTGAGCAATGCAAAGTGCCGAGGAATCCCAGCCGAAAACCGGCACCTAACGCCTCAGAAGACTCTTTTTGAACAGTCACACTTCTATCATTGAGCAGCAGTTGATCGATGCTATCTTCCAAATGCTGAAAATGACTTTGGTCCACAGGGAACGCGGCCACGAAGACCATGGCCTTATTTTCCTCAAAGCCCGGTAATGGCTCAACAATCCTTTCTTGGCCAACTTTTGTGAATGTATCGCCGACCTTCGACTCCTGAATACGCTTCATTCCAGGATTGAAGTAGATGTAGCCCATCTGCCCAGCCCTGAGCGCGGCTTGCGGTGTTTGATCGGGGTACATGATGCCCACTTCCCCGACAGTATACTTTTTTTTCGTCGCATAGGAATAGAGATGGTCGCCAGCCCTCAATGTTCCATCAAAGAGTCTGACGAGACATATGACTCCCTTATAACTGTCGTACCAGCTGTCAACAAGCAACATCCGAAGCGGTTTAGATGCGTCCCCCACCGGTGGTGGGATCTGTTCAACGATGATGGGAAGTATCTTGTCGACATTGAGCCCTGTTTTTGCACTAACGTGGACGGATTTGGAAACGTCGAGTTCAAAGGAAGTCTTGATTTGATCCAAAACGCGCTGCGGCTCCGCTGAAGGTAAGTCAACCTTGTTCAGAATCGGAACCAATGTAAGATTCTGCGAAAAGGCGAGATAGAAATTCGCCACGGTTTGTGCTTGAATGCCCTGGCTGGCATCAACAAGAAGCAGAGCACCTCCACAACTAGCGTAACTCCTTGAGACTTCTCCTCGAAAATCAACGTGCCCAGGAGTGTCCACCAAATGCAGTAGATAGTCTTCGCCATTGTGGGTATATATCATGGTACATGTCTGCGCCTTGACAGTGATCCCACGCTCACGCTCGACATCCAGTTTGTCGAGAACCTGCTTGTTTTGCCCTGGCTGAATAGTCCCCGTCAACTCCAACAGACGGTCCGATAATGTGGACTTCCCATGATCAACGTGGGCGACAATGCAGAAGTTGCGAAAATTCTCAATTGGTATCTTGGAAATGCGCTGTTCAAGTCCCGAGAGCTTCGAGCTCTTGACAGGTGCCGGGGCAGGATACGATCCCGCCGCACTCGAATGAAATGCGCATTTTTGTCTTGTTTGATGTAGCGCCAGTCGCTCGGTGGTGCTCGTCAACTGAAGAGGAATGCGCGCATGATGTAGCGCAGACCTAGTAATCGCTCTTGTAGCTGTGACAGGGACTGGATATGCCCAGGTTGCCAGCCGGCGGACGGGGGAATGCAAGCATCTTTGCATTGGGCCACCTCTGTCCTTGTTTATAGCGATGCTCTTGACTGTTGCGACAAATGCGCACTGGGCGGTGCAATTGGCCTTTCAAGCAGTATTGAAACAGTCGATAATATTCGCACGACGTTGGAATTCAATTAGCTACACCGTGCACTGTAAGTACTGTACATATGGATGTGCAGCCCGAGATATCTTTTACTGGGTCTTGTCTGTGGTTAAGGCTTAGGCTTAGGCTTAGGCTGGGCCGATGACGCACATCTCAATGATCAACCGTCCAAGTTTGTCTATCTCTCCACGACATCAACCCAGCAGGCCTCAACGAATATAGCGCCGACAAACAGAATACCAGCAAAGAAAGCAAGCTATAAGCAGTGCTCTCATCAGTCGCAATATGCCGCCAAAGCCAGCCTCTTCTTCTACAGCCCCCAAGGCCTCTGCCGGGACTGCCTCAAGGCCATCTTCCAAGTCATCATCGAAGACGCACCGGTTAACGCTAAAAGGTCAGGGCAGATACTGACAGCTCCCTTATGCCGGCACAGAAACTGACTTATTTGATTAGGCTCTGCAAAGCTCATTTCTGAATTTGTGGGTAACTCTCTAGCTACTCCTTGCGCCAGCGACGATGGGTAACACGTCTCTAACGGTTTCTAGTTCGAGTACTCCATCAATTCCATTCTGTATGTTGCTGCCGTGCTCTCCAACGCGGACAAATCATCACACTTGCCTGATCTTTGACTGATGAACGAATCTACAGTTTCCAGAGAGGTGTTTATCCTCCAGAGGATTTTACTGTGTATGTCTGTCAAATCTTCAGACTACATATCTTGAATGCTGTATTAACATTTTGATGATCAGCGTTAAGAAATATGGGCTGAATATGCTTGGTTTGTCTTCCTGATACAAGGATACATGATTAAGGCCATCGCTGATACAGAGTCTTATTTAAAGTCACATCTGACGATCAGGTCAAGGCGTATATCAGGCGCATCATGTCACAGCTCAATCGATGGATGCTTGGTGGCAAGATCTCCAAGCTGGTTGTCGTCATTACGGACAAAGACACAGGAGATGTTGTGGAAAGGTGGCAATTCGATGTCAGTACCATTTCTTTTGGGCTTGGATGCCAGATGCCAGATGCCAATCAGCAGCGACTGGGCTTTACTTACAGTGTTGTGAATAGGTTTCGTTGTTCGGCAATCCCACAAAATCAGCGTCCAGGCCTGAGCCTGGAGCTACAGAAGATGGCGAAAATGCGGTCTCTCAAGAGGACGCCAACCAACCGGCTACCAAAGCAGAGCCCAAAACCGAAAAGCAGGTTCAAGACGAGATACAGGCGATCTTCCGCCAAATAACAGCATCCGTCACCTTTCTGCCGGTCCTTGACGGCAATTGTACTTTCAATGTCCTCGTCTATGCAGATGCAGACAGTGATGTGCCGGTAGAATGGGGAGACTCTGACGCAAAGGAGATTGAGAACGGCGAGAAAGTACAGTTAAGAAGTTTCAGCACAAGCAATCATCGTGTCGACACATTGGTGAGCTACAGGTAAGTAACTCTCATCCTGCTAAAATCCACAGCGTGACTACGTAACGTGAACATTGACATCCGAGTTAACAGATTGGCTGACTGAGCCTACAATCTTGTCAATATCAACCAACCCAACGGCGACATTGCCTGGGTGAAGTATCCAGCCATATCGTACCACCTAGAGGAAGCGTCCTCTGGTGCAGAAGTCTTTGTGCCGCGAACATGACAGCGCTGCCAGTTCAAAGGCCATATATTCACTCTCTTTGGCGCGGGTCGAATTCATTCAGCCAGTGCCACGGAAAGTGCTCAGTTCTGCCTCTTGTAGAGAAAAGCAGTCTCAACTAGTTTTTTATAATGAACCCTCACGTCTTCTTTCCATTCATGTTGGCCAAATGCTTCACGGGGAAGTCAAAATAAGCATTGCGCACTCATGATTGTTCTTCATATCTTTTCAAACGCCATCAGTCAAGGTTAGGCGCTGAAGAAGAGTCTTTGAAGAGCTTAGGTAGCCCGCTTGTATACCCTGTACACATCAACTCCGTTGGAACCACCCTACACGAATGCTCAACCTTGTTTCATTCTGCCGAAACAACAGGTTTCTTCCATTTGCGGCGCAGCAACCCATCAGCCTAGTGGTAACAGTGCCAATATGAGACAAAAGGCCCAAAGTGTTTACCCGCCTTGGGCCTCCTTTATCCCTCTCTGACTCGCCGTTTTGTTGGAATTGAGTTGGTACCACTTCATATCCAACACGGCCAAATCCGCCAAAAGTTCGTCCGTATCATCTTGGAATGAGGCTAGCAAATATATATCAGCAACCCCTGTTGTCACAGAGCTACCAGTATTACTTATGCTCTTCCAGGTAAGGCACTTGAAACATCCATGAATCGTGGGTGCACTTGGCTACCCCGTCGGTGCTCATGGGACGAGCCTACCCAGGCCCCGTAGACCAGTCGAGACGCAACCCATGCACGCATGCGTACAGCCACGCGTGCTTAAACAGTGTCAATATTTTGATCAAATAGAAGGGACCCCCATTCTAAGAGCTACAGGGCATATGATTGAAGGGAGAGGGCTCACCACAGCGTACTTCGATTAATCATATGGAAGGGCTTTCGGTGGCTTGGCTGGGCTTGTCTTGCCCTCCGAACGGTCCGAAATTGTAATCCGTACTGTACTCAAGGACCGGGCAAGCGTACCATCTAGACGTGCGTACCGTACGCTGTCCAATTATCGGTTCTTCCCTTCCCATTTGACTAGCGAAAATCAATCCCATCTCAAACAGCAAGAAAAACGCCTCGCAGCATGTCTTTCCGTTCCCGATCAGTGATGGCGAATACTCCCCGGACGCCTGCCTAGGATGTCACTGAACGAGGCTTCATATAATCTCACTTTCTGGTTCATTTCCTGTTGCCGTCACTCATTCCTCGTCCCTCACATCAACTGTCTCTGCTGAATTTGGCTAAATCCTGGCACAGTCAGGTATCGTTCAGGGGCTAATTGAACCGTTTCAATGCAAAGACTGTTCCACTGAACCGTCAGGTTTCATAAACCATATCGCTGAAAGTTTCCGCACAAGTCACCACAATTCGTCGTCTGTGAGGTGCCCAACGACACTCGTTCAAATCAAACTTGTCATTCTTTCCAGCTATCGTTGCTGAATGCTCTGTTCGTCAATCTTTTGATTCAAAGACGCTCATTCTTTCTTATCACCGAGCGGTTTTCACACCATCGAGACACGGTTTTGGGTCTTCACTTCGCTCGTCTGCGTCCCTCGTTGACTTTGTTCGACATCTCGGGAAGGTGTCAACGCTTGCATATCTTTAACCTTTAGTTTCTTGTTGAGACGAAGGGAATAACGCGACTGTCGCAGCCCTCGGTGGTTTTTGAAGCAAGCTACCCTTCGCATCTCTCTGGTCGTTTTATCAGTCTAGTCAAGATGAATGCCTCGGCTATCTATGACCCAAGCCTGCGTATGTCACTCTAAGAAGCTGGGCTATCTTTCCTCATCATGACTAACATTCATGGACACAGACTCTCGCTCTTTATTAACTATTCTGCGCCGCGGCTGTGTCGTGGACTGTCCATCTGATGTTGATTGCTCCAAATGCAGTGCAGACGAGCGCTGTAAATTAGTCACCCAGACATGCTCGACATGCGCCTATGTCAAATGCATTCCGACTTCCAATTCCAATAACGTCTCAAGCGATGACAGCTCCAAGTCCAATACAGGGGCGATTGTGGGCGGTGTCGTGGGTGGTGTCGTGGCACTGTTGGCGATATTTTGTCTGTGGTGGTTCTGCATGAGGCGGCGCAAGAGCGGTTCACAAAATGAAGTCGAGAAGAACATGCCTTCTGACATCAAATCACAGCCAGATGAGAGTGCACCACCCCAGCCGCAGGTCAGGAGGTCTCTCGCACCGTCAATGGCCTCCACTGTCCTTACCCGCACGTCAAATTTCATTCCAATTGCCTACATTCCTGGCTTCGGAAACCGGGCGAATGGCAGTTCAGCTCAAGACCCCAACTCTGGCGATCGTTATTTCACTCCTCAGGAATTGCGCGACTCAGTGTACTCCGACGCATCGTCCGGCCGAGCGAGTATTACTCCCAGCCTTGCCCGATCAAGTGTTGCAACGACCTTGTACAGAGGAGACGCAGTGATATCAGCGGTGCCCGCACAACAAGCCATTGGCGGAAAGGCTGCTGTAGTCAGTGTGAAGCCAGGCCCCGGTTCAGAGATCAATCCCCAAAGGACGCTTTCATCGACAACCAGCGGCAGTACTGGCAACTCCATGCTTGGTTCCTTCACCACTGCTCCAGCTATCAGGTCACCACTTGCACGAAGCATGACGAGTAGCGATGAGAATGGGTCGGTAGACTCGTCAAGGCCAGGAGGAATCGAACGAAAGATTCCAGTGTCAGGGTCAATTGTTGCGCGAACGATGACGCCCCGGACGATCAACATCCATTCGAATAAATCTGGTGTGACAAAACAGCCCATGACCATTCCAGAAGGCGACGAGGCCAAGGCAGACGCCGAGGCGCCCGAAGACACAGTATTGTCTTCCAATGCACCAAAAATCGTCATCACCGAGGCAGATCATATCCCTGAAACAACATCGTCCACGCTTAATGACAGCACGAGAACCAACTCCAGCGAGGGCCCATTCGCAGACCCGCCAACACGGGTTTCGTCTGACAGCAGTAGGCCAGGAAATGCATCAGTATCTGGACCCTTTGACGACGCGCACGAAGTGCGATAGCGGTGGTTTTCCTTTCAATTGCTTTGTCCAGGCTGTCTCCTAGCCGTATGCTTGAACGTCAATCCTTCCTTTCTCTGTAATACGCGTGTGATTCCCCCCTTGTCGATCATTATTTTCTTCCCTTTTCCCGTCTTTATCTCCAATTATCAAACTTCACATTCATTTCCCACGAACTGCTACCCCGTCTGTATTATAACCAGCAGTCCATGTTTGTTATAGTTGTTCGAATCAATGATGTTGTGGACAATGGGAAATTCTCCTTGTCCGGTAGACCAAATCCATATTTAACTTCATTTCATAGTAGTCGCACAAACAATCACCACTCGCATCACCACAACAGTCCACATCACAAACTCTGGGGGACGATGATTGAAGAGTCTGAGGGATCCTCGCAGCTGCCAACTTCCCGTGAACTGGTCACCCTTATCCTACGAAGGTTGTCGCGCATTGGGGGCGAAGTGCGACTCGCAGCTCCTCAATCAGATCCATCTATCGATCAGGGTGATGAATCAGAAGATAACTTGAGCAACGTCTTGAAGGAGCTACCAGAGGCTGCGCTAGAAGAAGTCAAATCGTTGCTCTTGACGCTGCATTCACTTTTCCCAAATGAGCTTCTCCTGGCACTTGATATCCTTGACCGGAGGCAAATTGGGCACATTGTCCTGCCTACTGACGAAGACGATGCAACTTGTGCAAGACCGATATATATGATCAGTTCAGGCACTCCTACAAATAAGAGACAGCTTACGAGACGAGAAAACTATACTGTTTGCCTTGACTCTTGGAGTTGCTCGTGTCCTGCGTTCATTATCGCAGTTATGGCTGACTCGGATGCGCTCAGTATCCAACGGGTTGCCCGAGAGGATGATGAAACTGCGAAGTGCAGTGTCAGATGGATGCAGCACAATCAATGGTTATTCGGGGGCATCATGCCAGCGTCTACCAATCTTGCGCAACTACCCATTTGCAAACATCTTCTGGCTTGCATTCTGGCGGACCAATGTCATCCACTCTTTGGCAGACATGTAGAGACACTACATCTCTCCAAAGCAGAAGCAGCAGCTAGATGGGCAAATACGGACTGAGTTACAAGGCAAGAGAATCGCGCTTCCAGCGTCACATTGTACGACGATGAGCGGAAGAAGACTTTACGTTGAAGGATTAGAAGTACGGCTGAAGGTTAATGGAAGCATGTATCGTTGTTATCGTGTCTACTTGGGTCGCAAGATATGCCAATTGTGGTAGTTAGACTTCTAAGGTGCGCCATGCCGACGCAACGTGGAGATAGGGAGCTTTGATGACGGCGAGTGCAATGGATATTGGATTTGAGATTGATAGGAAAAGGTTAGATGCCACATGCCACATCAAAATCAAGCCTTTTTCTTGCTATTAGCATCCTTCGTATCGGGTTTCTGCTCTGCAGAGCCCGACTTTGACTCCTTGTTTGCGGAGTTCTTCTCATCTGTTGCCTTCTCGTCTCTCATAATTTCTTCCTTCTTCAATTCCTTTTCCTCCTCCTGCTGCCGGTTTTGTATCTTGTTCTCAATGAGGTCATGGAAGGCGGTGATGGCTCTGATAAGACTGCTGATATGTATCGACATGAGTTGATCGTTAATCTTGATGCTCATAGCTCTAGCTAGACCGTTGTTATCAGAGAGGGGCGACTGTGTGGCGTCATCTGTAGTAGCAGACGGTGAAGGAGCTTTTGCAACGACGAGATTTGGTAGCAAATTGAAAATATCCTGTAGAGCACCGAGAATGGTGTGGTTGACAGGAAGTTCGCCGTCAAGTACCTTTCTTAGGTACTGACCAATGTCTCTCAATCGCAGATGGAGACCCTGTAGTGATTGCAGCTGAGAAGTAACGCGGGTAGACAGAGTGCCCACGGCGACATCTCTGATATCACGGAGCAGATGCTCGACGCCAATCTCTTCAGCTTCTTCAGCCTCGATTGTGGAAGGGATATGAACAAAGGTCTTCGATGTTGTTGTACCATCCTGCGAAAAGAAAAAGAGAGATGTTCGTTAAAGGACTGAAGCTGATAACGATAGATGACATTTGATGATTGAATGCGAACTCACATCCTTAATTTCTTCAACAGCAAAATATGCGTCGGTGGGTATGCCGACTTCTCTAGGCTGGACGTCGATGATCACCAGCAAAGGGTTTGGTGTATATCTCTTGAAAAGCTCATTGATTTTAAGATCAGAGGCTCTGAGCTTTGGGCCAGTATGATACCATCCTATGAGCTTCTCCTTGGCGTTGATCTTCTTGAACATATCATTCATAGATTCGACGAAGTTGTGGTCCAAGAACCAGACAGAGGGGTTCTTCTCATCTTCCTCGAAGGGAACTATAGATGTGGACAGAAAGAAGGCATCAGTAACTGTGCATAAATGGCACAAACAAATTGAACAAGACTAAACGAACCGGCAAAGCTATTCGATACGCGGACATTCTTGCCATCGTTCTGACCGAGTAGGACACCAACGACACGCTTCTTTGTGCCTTGGTTGGTTCTTCCGAAGTGGTCTGCAGCAGACAAGAGAACGAGAGGCGCAACAGAAACAGTGCGGTTCACAAGGGAAAGAGTGTCAGCCGTGGTGGCCGGCATGATGACGAAGGTATGTGTTAAGGTATGCGAGGTCGTGAGAGGGGGTTATTGAAAGTGGCGACAATCGCTAGCTAGTGGTAGTGATGGCGACAACAGTAGCAGAAGAACAGCAGCAGCAGCAGCCAGCGGAAGAAGTGGATGTGGGTCGGGAAGGATGAACGGTAGTCTTGAAGCAAGCAAGCGCGGGCGTGGTATCAGTGGTGATGACAGCTGGATGGTTTAGCTGAGCTGAATTGGCGATAGAGTAGGTGGTGATAGCAGAGGTGTAGTAGTCGCAGCAGTAGTAGTGGTGGTGAGTGATGATGCTGCTGGTAGTGATGGTAGTGACGATTGAGTGAGTTGACAGGAGGATTGCGGGCTGCGGGACGGAGCTTGGCGGGCGTATGCTGGTATATGCTGGGGGTTTATAGTAGGTAGCATATACCAGTATATGACACAAGCACAAAGTTTATGATATGCCATCACATTATAATACACCGAATTTCACCCACAATCAGTTATCTGTTGCCGTCGCCGAGGTCCATCTTGTTCATGTCTTTTCTGAATGTCCTCAGTAGAGAGAAGAATTACTTATTTGGCGGACGAACAAGAAATTCATACATTGTATATGACATGTATTGCGGCGTGGATGCTGCTCCAACCGTAGATATGCTGTACTGTGCTGTGCTGTGTGCTGTGCTGCGTATACTGTAACTCCGGATACACTTCCGCCCGCCCATATCCATATCCATCTCCATCTCCATCTTTCATTTCTTGGATCTCATCTCTCTCCCTTCGTCATCCTCTTCTCTTGTTCTTCGCTTCCATCCTCGTCGTCGCAGCTGTCGTCGTCGTCGTTCTTATATCCGCCTGTTTTGCGCTGCGATCGGTTCTACTCGCTGTACAATCTCCCACTACACATCGCCCAAAATGGTTCCCTCAAAAGATGACACTATCGAGTCCTTGAAGAGCATCATCTCCGACCTTCAGGGTCGCGTTGCTCAGCTCGAGAGACGCCTCAATCCCCAGCAGGTCCAGGAAGGCATTCGCATGATCTTGCTCGGCCCCCCCGGTGCTGGTATGATATCGCAGTTTCTAGCTTCCCATCATGTCCTATATACCTTGACTGGCGCATATACTTATTCATTTTTTCTCCGATAATAGGCAAGGGTACCCAGGCACCCCTGATCAAGGAGAAGTACTGCGTCTGCCATCTTGTGAGTTCCTTGCCTGTCTAGCGCATGGTGTGGCTATTGTTCGCCGTGGATTGGATCTCATTTTGATATCATCTGCCGTCGTGGTGATATGTTCAATCTCGTCGCCCCATACTGATTGCCGCTCGCAATGATATAGTCTACCGGTGATATGCTCCGCTCCCAGGTCGCTAAGCAGACCGAGCTCGGCAAGCAGGCCAAGTTGATCATGGACCAGGGTGGTTTGGTCAGCGATGAGATCATGGTCAACATGATCAAGGCTGAGCTCGAGACCAACCAGGAATGCAAGAACGGGTGAGTTGGGCTTGGAATCTTTCTTTTTGCTTTTCTTCCTTTTGTTCTTTTTCATTTTTTAGAGGGTTCCTTGGCGCATTGATAGCGTCAGGATCGTTTAGGGGAGGGCATCATGTCTTGTCCTAGATATTTTCGCCCGCAAGTGAAAAGTATCAGTCACTGACCCTCAATTCGCAGCTTCATCTTGGACGGTTTCCCTCGCACCGTCGCCCAGGCCCAGCGCCTCGATGAGATGCTTAACGCCCGTGGCCAGAGACTTCAGCACGCCGTCGAGCTCATGATCGATGACAACCTCCTTGTCTCCCGCATCACTGGCCGTCTCGTCCACCCAGGTTCCGGCCGCTCATATCACACCATCTTCAGCCCTCCCAAGGAGGAGATGAAGGATGATGTCACTGGCGAGCCCCTCGTCCACCGTTCCGACGATAACGCCGATGCTCTCAAGAAGCGTCTTGCTACTTACCACCAGCAGACTGCTCCCGTCGCCGGTTACTACAAGAAGACCGGCATCTGGTCCGGCATTGACGCCAGCCAGCAGCCCGGCCAGGTCTGGAAGTCCATGCTCAATGTCTTCGAGAAGAACTAGATCATTTTCAAAGATGCTTGACATCTAACATCTAAAAATACATCATGTCTTAATGGGTCCCTTATATTTCCTTTATGATTTCTTCTTGAATTTCAGAAATAAGTTTTAGAACGATGTTCCCCTTTTGTTCCTGTCGTTCATTCAAGCAAGCTTGGTCGTCTCAATTGCCTCAGGGTACACCAAGCCACCCTGTTTTCTGATCTCGTCCATCGTCTTCATGATCACCAAGCTTTCCTCGTGATCCATCGTGCTGCTCTCAAGCTTGCCGTCTCTCAAGCAACGGGCAACCTCGTCAGCTTCCCAATTCATGCCTCGGGCACCGCCGGGGAACTCCTGCTTGACGGTCATCTCAGACTCTCCGGACTCCTTTGTGGGGATAAGCTTGAATGCCTTGGGCTCATAGCACATTCCGTAGACCTCAATTTCTCCCTTCGTTCCCTGAATACGTGCGCAGGGGACATGCTCGCTCTCGCCTGGGTTGTGGGTAATGCGGAGACTGCCAGTGGCAATGGCCTGGCTTCTGCGTTCGCCGGCGGGCACGGACTTGGGGAATGTGAGGAGGATGTTCACAGACTCGTCGGTACCGGTCTTAGGGTAAACCTCCATCTGCGATGTAATCTGGGATGGGGGCTGTCTGTCCGCCTTAGGCTGGGTATGGTAGAGTGTCTGGAAACACCAGGTCAAGGAGTAAAGAACAACTGTATCACCGTCAGTATCAGGTTGGGTATGGTGGGAGTGAACTGGGAATTGCATGTAATTGCAGAAAGGTAGGTACGTACCATCAAGCAGGACACCACCAGCAAGATCAGGGTTCACCATGCGATGTTCGACACCGAACTTCTCCTCTGCGTTGGGGGCACCGCAGCTGGTATCGGCGAAGACACGGAGAACCTCGCCAATCTTGCCGTCTCTGATAAGCTGTCTGATCTGAATGCAAATGGGGAAATAGCGCGTCCACACAGCCTCCATCAAGAAGAGCTTGCGCTTCTTCGCCTCATCAATAAGGATCTTCGTCTGCTCAGCGTTGACAGTGAACGCCTTCTCGCAGAGGACATGCTTGCCCGCCTTCAAGCAGAGCATGACATTCTGGAAGTGGTGGGAGTGCGGGGTAGCGACGTAGACGACGTCGACATTGGGATCCTTAACCAATTCCTCGTAGGAACCGTAGACAGCTGGAGAGGAAGGGATCTTCATCTCCTCTACGAACTTCTGAGCACGGTCCTTGGAGCGGGAGGCAACTGCAGCAATCTCATGAACGACATCGCCTGCCCCGCGGACGGAGGAGTCGATGAGGAGATCCTTGCAGAATGCTAATCATTGCAAATTAGCTATAGCCGTCAAGCTTGGCTGCAACGGAATCAGCAGCAGTTTAGTAACAGAGAAAACTTACCAGCAGCAATGCCACCGGTGGCTGTGGTTCATACTTGTTAGCTCAATGTTCGTCGATAAAGACTCGATATGCCTTGCGGTGCGGGGGTTTATCTCAGCGACAGCTTACCAATGAAGCCCCAGCGGACCTTGAAGGGAGTAGTGCCAGCCATATTTGAATCAGGAACGACTATGGGAGTGTGTCGGAAGCTATTGAGAGCAAAATGAGTATATGTGTCAATTGCTTCTTGTGCTGTTTCGATGCATCTCTACGGATGCGCGGGGGGAATTCTTCACGACTTTTATATCCAAGCGGGCAAAACCATCCCCGTGGGGCATTATCCATCCCACCTTATGATACGTATATACTGTACACATACGTACCTACAGACCGTAATCTTATAATGCTTCAATCTCCCGCTCGTGACGATGCATTTGGCCCCTTGGATATCTGAGTAGACGAGCTTATCAAAGTCTTGGACGGATGCAGCCCTGGTTTCGATGCCTCTCTATTGCGCCCATGTTGTTTGATCACCTTTTGGTGCTGGTTGTAGAGGCATCGGGCAATCTCTCAGCGAGGCCCCTCCCCATCACGCAAAGAAGCATCTCGTTCTCATTCAACACGAGCTTGGTGATGCCAAGTCGTAAATCTCACCCATTCTCGCATGCTCAAGGTTGCTGAGAAGAGGACTGAAGTGCACCTTATCGCGTGGGACAGCCTCGAGTGACCGTTGCATGTGGATAGTACGTAACGATAAGGTTGTGATATGCCATTAGCGCATTAATAATGACAGGTGGGCCGGGCCCTTTCATCCCTTGCGCCCTACGTCTAAATCTATACTACAGTTTGAAGTCTGCTTCGACGATAGCATTGGTGCAGGGCAAAGATAAAGCACAGCAAAAGAAAAAAGGCGAGAGAGGGAGAGAGA
>AZGZ01000002.1:482537-502993 GCA_001636715.1 Ascosphaera apis ARSEF 7405 | reverse complement strand
CTTCTCAGAATGTGGACAAAGCTATCGCATGGCTTCAGGATGCAGACTATCTCTTGATCACAGCAGGCGCAGGCCTATCAGCTGCAACGGGACTGGATTATACCTCCAAGGACCTCTTCAAAGAACGCTTTCCAGCGTGTTTGCGTTTAGGATTACAGCAATTATACGACGTCATTGGATTCAACGGCTGGCCCAGCATTGAGCATAAATGGGGATACCTGTACAAGCACCTCCATATGGTTGCAACATGGCCAACGTCGAAATTATACGAAAATCTACTACGGTTTACGACTGAACGTTTCATGAATAAATCAGATACTGGCGAGGTTGAATATAGATATTTTATTCGAACATCAAACGCAGATGGATTTTTTGCTAAAAATGGGTTCCCGGCGGACCGTATATCTACTCCCCAGGGACAATACAAATATCTACAGTGCATCAACAAATGCCGGCCGGGTGAATCTGTGTTCCCTTCACAGCCTTACATCGAGGCCGCGCTGGATTATATAGATGATAGCACTCAAATGTTGACAGATCCGTCCAAATTGCCTACATGCCAATATTGTGGGGCTGAAATGACAATATGTGTGCGTGGGGGCAACTACTTTGATCAGTCCTTCTTCAAACCTCAGGAGAAAGCATATGGGTGCTTTGTGAATGAAGTGGTCAGGCAGATGCAGTCATCCAAGCCTAGGAAAGCGGTCATACTTGAGCTTGGTGTCGGTTTGAATACACCTCCTGTCATACGCTGGCCTAACGAGGAGCTAACATCACATGGGTTTCGACTGATTCGAGCTGGCGTTGACGCTGCAGCATATGTCCCGTGGGAGTTGGAGGAAGGAGGGGTTGCAGTCGGAATCAATGGGGATTTATCTGTGATCCTTGATCTGATACTGCCAAAGTGAGGAGGAAACATGCTATGTTCACTCGATCTCCCAATCAATCTTCCTTTGTTTGGGTGATATGAATTTTGAGCGTCTGAATCATTTTTCATTAGGATATCTGAAGAGAATTATAGACATAAGCAAGCAGGCTGCTATTCTCTCCAATATCTACATCTTGCAAGACATGACACGGCTTAATTGCAACTCATGTACACGCTCAATAAGTCTTATTTGCGGCCCCGTAGACGTCGTGTGCCTTTTCTTGCAGGAGCGCTTGGCGCGATTGGTATATTTCCGATGTCTGGAGTGACAAGATGAGCCTGGCTACGGCCCCGCGAACGAGTTCTCGCTGAAAGGGGCACGTCGTTTACAGGTGTAGAAGCTACACTCTGACGTGTCATCTCTGTGCTCGCAGTACTGTTATGAGCAGGCGTTTGTAAAGTGACTGGATCACGATTTGAGTCTGGTTCCGTGTTTGTATTCTGATTTGAATCAGGATTTTGGCTTACAGCCCGAGGTTTTCGTCGACTTCTCATGGATACTGCGTCCTGTAAGCCTAGATGAGCTCTGGTTTGCTGTGCTGCCCTGCGCGCTGCTGCTCTGCGTAAAGTGATACCAGTTCCTGGCGTTTCGCTGGGCGTGACTGCACTCAATGGTGTGACAAAACTTGGACGGTCTGAGTTTTCCAGCGCATCGTTGTTACGAACTGGAGTATCCTGCCCATGGCCCCCGCGCGGTCTTCGCACGTTGATATTTGAGCAGTGCTCGATATTCAGCTCTGATTCAGAATTGGCTGACATTTCTTCCTGAGCGGTGTCCATGCTGTCATCCGCATTCATATGGGAATTATAGGGAGGCACTGGCCGTGGAAAGGATGATTGTAGTGTAGGGTGTGTCTGGAACAAGTCCCTCGATGTACTCCGGTGTGAAGACTGCCGGTATGGGCTTGTATTGACAGGAATGGGAGGGGTTGTCGTCATGGGATTGGCCGGTTGTGTCGCAGGAGGCATAGTAGGTTGAGTGAATTTATTGTCGGCATCAAGGTACGAAGGCTCTTTTGACTCTTGCTGCTGTTCTTCCTCTTCAGAATAGATGCCCTCGTTCTCGCTTTCGTCATCAGAACGTTCTGAAGCGTCTGGGATATCGTCGTCCAGATCATGGTCCACATCTTCCTGTTCTTGGGCGATCGAGTTCTCCATCTGATTCGAGTTGTAGGTGTCATCTTCATGAATTGTGGACTCTTCGCCGTTCATGTCGGTAAACCCTTCATCAGCATCGGGGATATCATCGTCAAGATCTCTCTCGAATAAACCAGTGCCCTCCTCCTCGGGTGCTTCGTTCTCATCGCCTTCTGCATCCTCATCTTCGTATATGCGATCGCTATCGTCGTCGCCATAACGTTCGTAGCCGGCGTCTTCATCGCTGTAGTCGTCACCAGCCATCTCAGGGATGTCTTCGTCCAAATCTCTTTCCATGCCCATCTGGTCATCGCCATCGTTGTATTCACCCTCTTCATCGACACCAGCACCAGCACCGCCATCATTGTCCACATCCATCTGCATAGCGCCCTCCATATCGAAGACTGGTTGGGGCACCTCCAATACATCGGGAGGAAACAATTGCGCCCTCTCAATTGCTTCCCTTTCAGCGGCCTCTTCCCTGATACCAAGCATTGTCTTTGAGCAGCCAGCCGGCCTGATCCAAGAGTAGCCGAAGGCAGCGATCGCATTTTTGCGACGACGCAGCATGGCTTCTTCATGCTGCAGGGAGGACAGGGAGCCTATGCCGGGGAAGGCAGCGAAGGTACTACTTTGCGCGCGAGAAGAGGGGTTTGCGCCAGCATGATGAGAGGCAGAGCTGAGGTTGTTGTTGTTGTTGTTGTTGTTATTGTTGCTTTGAGGCACAGACAGGTCGTATGATGGAGTGTACCATAGGGAAAAGGACTGTTAAGGGAGGTGTCAGTGGAAGAGGCCAGTGAGAGAAGGGGTGAATTGTATTTCTACGGTTACACACATCGCGGGGTTCAATTCTAGGCAGTGTCATGAACATGGTGGTGGTTGTAGTCGTAGTCGTTGTCGTTGTTATTGTTGTTGTTGTTGTGGAGTGAAAGTGCAGCACAGAACAACCCGCACATGCAACAAGAAGAAAATGGTAACAAAATGCAACTACCGCAACGCTGCAGCTCTTATCGCCTATCGCCACGTGCTGATAACAACTCCACGGCATATGCAAAATGATATTCACACCATGGACAGTCAGAAATTTAAACAAATTTAAACGAAATTAAGAAAACTCAATGCCCTGCAGGAGGAAGCAGAGCACAGGCATGGGGAGAGAGCAATCAAATTGACCGGCCAGTTAGCCAGCCAGTCAGCCAGCCAGCCAATGCAACCCCCCACTTCGAGTCCTGTCCTGCCTTGTCCCATCCTACCCTCTCTTGAATGCCCTGCGAGTGAGGGAGTGAGTGGGTGAGTCAGCCAGTCCCTACGGAGTCGTCTGGCGTGTATTATCGGGCCATATCGGGAGGAGAAGAACGGATCACCATCCATCGGAAGAGTCCGTGGAGGAAAAGAAAGTGAAAGAGAGAGACCCTCATCTGCAGATGAACTGGCTGCACTCCTCGTTTTCCCCAGTCTTTTTTGCCGCCAATGACACTGCCAGGATTCAGGATGACAGGCGTGGCAGAGAGGGAACATATACCAGAGAGGAAGGGCGCCCGCGCCGCGAATCCTCCTTGACGAAGACGCTAAAAGGCACTAAACGGCACTACACAGCACTGAACAGCAAACGCAGATACGAGCAAAAGAGGAGCAGCACAGAGGAGTCTCAATTCAACTCAACTGCCGATGTCGGGCACGGGCCGGGACTGTCTGTCTTGACGAATGATATGCCGCCCTGAGTCTTCCATGCGCTTTCTATCCTGTCTCGCTCGTCTCATCCGCTAGTTCGTCTTGTCTCTCGGCAGAGAAAGATAAAGGACGCTACGGGGGGAGAAGGAGGAGGAGGAGGAGGAGGAGTAAGGGGAGAAATCAGAAAAGGGAAAAAGGGCCTACGAATTGAGGCAGTGCGCAATGAGGGGGGTTGAGGGAGGGGAGAGGCGACGATCTTGAATTGCAAAGTAATAGAAATCGACAATCAAATGGCCTGTTTATTCGATCGTATTATATGAGTACTCTTGATTTGATCTGATTCGACTGCCAATGTAGTCTTGTCTGCTATAAATTTTTTTTCCCTCCTTCTGATAATTCTTTCTCTTCCTTATCTCTCTCCCTCCCTTGCTCCCTTTCTCTCTTTCTTCCTCCTCTTCCTATTCTCTTCTCACTTGTATTATCATTCTCTTTGCCCTCATCTTTCAGCCCCGTCTAAGTCGCTGTCTGTTCTGCGTTGTGTCTGCGTGTACGATCGAGTCTGTACGCTACGTGCACCGTCTTGCCTGGGGCCCTCCATATCAATTACTTCGCACGGGTCACTTCGTCGAGCGCATCGGCATGGGTGAAAGCATCGATGTCTCCCTAATGAATTCCAATTCCCCAATTGATGGGCAGGACCAAGTTCAAGATAGTATCACAGAGTATACCCCTTATCAGGCCCCTGATGGCAAGGGTTTTGGCTGGGCTGGTGCTCTCCCCGTGAAGCAGGGTCTCTACAATCCTGACTACGAGAAAGATGCCTGTGGTGTAGGCTTTACTGCCCATATCAAGGGCGAGGCCAGTCACAAGATCGTCAAAGATGGTACGTCATTTGTTTTGTATCTTCTTTCTTGAATAAGTCAAGTCTGTTGTTCGTTGTTGATCGCAATCGCTGACTGCTTGTCAAGCCCGCCATTTGCTCTGCAACATGACCCATCGTGGCGCCGTCGGCTCTGACGCCCGCGACGGTGATGGTGCTGGTGTTATGACGAGCATTCCTCATAAGTTCTTCCAGAAGCATTTCGCCCGTGATGCTGGTCTGGAATTGCCTCCTCTAGGTCAATATGCAGCTGGTAATCTCTTCTTCAAGCCTGATCCCGAGTCCGTCGCGACTTCAAAGGCTACTTTCGAAGACATTGCCGATCAGCTGGGCTTGCGTGTTCTAGGCTGGCGTGAGGTTCCTGGCGACTCTACATTGCTGGGTCCTGCTGCTCTCTCCCGGCAACCAACCATTCTTCAGCCATTTGTTGTTTTGCGTGCCGCCTACGGTGACGGATCCAAGCCTGAATCCACGGATCCTGAAACTTTTGATTCCCGTCAGTTCGAAAGGCAATTGTACGTTCTCAGAAAGCGTTCTACCCATGAATTGGGAAGATTGGCAAACTGGTTCTACATCTGCTCCTTGAGCAACAGAAACATCATTTACAAGGGTCAACTCTCTCCCAGCCAGGTTTACGAGTACTATCATGACCTTGTCAACGTCGACTATGAAGGTCACTTTGCATTGGTCCACTCGCGTTTCTCCACTAACACTTTCCCCTCTTGGGATCGCGCGCAGCCCTTGAGGTGGGCCGCCCATAATGGTGAAATTAACACCCTACGCGGTAACAAGAACTGGATGCGCGCCCGTGAAGGTCTTCTAAAGTCCGAGATTTTCGGTGATGAAATTGATGCTCTATACCCTATCGTCGAAGAGGGCGGTTCCGACTCCGCTGCCTTTGATAATGTTGTCGAGTTGTTGATGATCAATGGCGTTCTGTCACTGCCCGAGGCCGTCATGCTCATGGTCCCTGAGGCTTGGCAAGGAAACGCCAATGTCGATCCCGCAAAGGCTGCTTTCTACCAATGGGCTGCTTGCCAAATGGAGCCTTGGGATGGTCCTGCTTTGTTCACCTTCTCTGATGGACGCTACTGCGGTGCCAACCTCGACAGAAACGGTCTACGTCCTTGCAGATACTACGTCCTCGACGATGACCGTATTATCTGCGCTTCTGAGGCCGGTGCCATCACCGTCGACCCTGAGCGGGTGGTCCAGAAGGGCCGTCTTCAGCCCGGTCGCATGCTCCTTGTTGATACCTTTGCTGGTAGAATCATCGATGACAAAGAGCTAAAGGCCACTGTCGCCAACCGCCAGAACTTCCGCGCATGGCTTGACTCCCATCTCATCAGTCTGCCCAAGTTGCATGAGCAGATGATGAATGAAGAATTGGTCGAGTATGCATCTAAGCTTGATACTAGAACCGTTCAAGCCGATCCTCGCCTTCAGGCGTTTGGCTATTCTTTCGAGCAGGTCGGTCTCTTACTCGGGCCTATGGCCGCAGACTCCAAGGAGGCTCTTGGATCAATGGGTAATGATGCCCCTCTTGCCTGTTTGGCTGAACAGCCTAGATTACTCTATGAGTACTTCCGTCAATTGTTCGCTCAGGTCACCAACCCTCCTATCGATCCAATCAGAGAGGCCATTGTCATGTCTTTGGAGTGCTATGTTGGTCCTCAAGGTAACCTTTTGGAGATGAATCCCTCTCAATGTGATCGCCTGCATCTGCCCAGCCCGATTCTTACCCTTGAGGAGATGGAAACTATAGCCAACATAACTACTTTACACCCCGAATGGCGCGTGCGATACATTGATATCACTTTCCCCAAAAAGGAGGGCGTCAATGGTTATTTGAAGGCACTTGATCGAATTTGCGAAGCCGCAACCGAAGGCATTGAGAACGATGACCGTATCTTGATTCTTTCTGACAGGGCCACCTCTGCGGACCGTGTACCTGTCTCGGCTCTTTTGGCTACTGGTCTTGTTCACCATCATCTTGTCGGTAACAAGTGGCGTTCGCGTACTGCTCTGTTTGTCGAGACTGCTGAGGCCCGTGAAGTTCACCACATGTGTGTGCTCATCGGCTATGGCGCTGATGCTGTTTGCCCTTACCTCGCGTTGGAGTGCATCTTGAAGATGAACAGAGAGGGCTTGATCCGCAAGAAGCTTGACGACAGTCAAGTCATTGCCAACTACAAGGCAAGTGTCGATGGTGGTATTTTGAAGGTCATGTCCAAGATGGGTATTTCAACTCTTTCATCTTACAAGGGTGCTCAGATTTTCGAGGCCCTTGGTATCGATGATTCCGTTATCGACCGCTGCTTTGCTGGCACTGCAAGCCGTATCAAGGGTGTCACCTTCGAAAAGATTGCTCAGGACGCCATTGCCATGCATGACAGAGGTTTCCCTACAAGGAAGGTAGAACATATTGAAGGCCTTCCCGAGACAGGTGAATACCACTGGCGTGATGGTGGTGAACCTCACATCAACGACCCTGTCTCCATTGCCAACATTCAAGATGCTGTACGCACCAAGAACGACTCATCATATGAGGCCTATGCTCGCTCTGAGCATGAGCAGATCAAGAATTGTACTCTCAGGGGTCTTCTTGACTTTGATTTCGAAGGTTGTCAGCCTGTACCTATCGACCAGGTCGAGCCTTGGACTGAAATCGTCAGACGTTTCGCTACTGGTGCTATGTCCTACGGCAGTATCTCTATGGAGTCCCATTCGACCCTTGCCATTGCTATGAATCGTCTTGGAGGCAAGAGTAACACCGGTGAAGGTGGTGAAGACGCCGAACGCAGCGGCCGCATGGCTAATGGAGATACCATGCGCAGTGCTATCAAGCAGGTTGCTTCCGGTCGTTTCGGTGTGACCAGTGCTTATCTTGCGGACGCCGATGAGTTGCAAATCAAGATGGCCCAAGGTGCTAAGCCTGGTGAAGGTGGTGAGCTACCCGGTCATAAGGTCAGCCCTCCAATTGCGAAGACCCGTCATTCTACAACCGGTGTCGGTTTGATCTCTCCTCCCCCTCACCATGACATCTACTCCATTGAAGATCTTAAGCAGCTTATCTACGATCTCAAATGCTCCAATCCCCGCTCAAGAATCTCCGTGAAGCTTGTGTCTGAGGTCGGTGTTGGTGTTGTCGCTTCTGGTGTCGCTAAAGCAAAGGCTGACCACATCTTGATCTCTGGTCATGATGGCGGTACTGGTGCCTCTAGGTGGACAGGTATCAAATATGCCGGTCTTCCTTGGGAGTTGGGTCTTGCAGAGACTCACCAAACTTTGGTCCTCAACGATCTTCGTGGTCGTGTTGTCGTCCAGACTGATGGTCAGCTCCGTACTGGTCGTGATTTGGCTGTAGCCGCTCTCCTTGGTGCTGAAGAGTATGGCTTTGCTACAACCCCTTTGATTGCCATGGGATGTATCATGATGAGAAAGTGTCACTTGAACACTTGCCCTGTTGGTATCGCCACTCAGGACCCTCACTTGCGCTCCAAGTTCCAGGGTACCCCTGAGCACGTTATCAACTTCTTCTACTACATTGCCAACGAGATGCGTGCTATCATGGCACGCCTTGGTGTCCGCACAGTGAATGAGATGATTGGTCGCGCAGAACTGTTGAAGGTTCGTGATGATCTTCCATCTGAGAAGGCCGCCAACATCGACCTTTCCCTCATTCTTACTCCTGCACACACTCTCAGGCCAGGTGTTGCGACATACAATGTTCGCAAGCAAGATCATAGGTTGCATGTTCGCCTGGACAACAAGCTCATCGCTGAGTCCGAACTTGCACTTGAGAAGGGTCTCCCTTGCCGCATTGAGTGCGATATCGTCAACACGGATCGTTCAATGGGTGCCACTCTTTCCTATCAGATCTCAAGACGCTACGGAGAAGCTGGTCTTCCTGCCGATACCATCCACACAAATATCCGTGGTAGTGCTGGTCAGTCGTTTGGTGCTTACCTTGCTCCTGGTGTAACCCTGGAGTTGGAGGGCGATGCCAATGACTACGTTGCAAAGGGGTTATCAGGAGGTCGCGTTGTCATCTACCCCCCGCGTGGTTCCGTCTTCAAGGCCGAAGCCAATGTCATTGTCGGTAACACCTGCTTGTACGGAGCTACTGGTGGTGAATGCTTCTTCCGCGGTCTCGCTGCTGAACGTTTCGCTGTTCGTAACTCGGGGGCTACCGCAGTTGTTGAAGGTGTTGGTGACCACGGCTGCGAGTACATGACTGGTGGCCGTGTCTTGATCCTTGGAAGTACTGGCCGCAACTTCGCTGCTGGTATGTCTGGTGGTATTGCTTACGTCTTGGATATTCATCGTGACTTCCATAGCAAAATTAATATGGAAATGGTTGAGATCTCTGGTATCGATGATCCTTCTGAGATCGCATTCATTCGCGGTCTCGTCGAAGACCATCATCACTACACAGGCTCTGACTTGGCTGCTAGAATCTTGTCCGACTTCGCCCGTGCTCTTCCTCATTTCGTCAAGGTTCTTCCTAGAGATTATAAGAGAGTCTTGGAAGAGGAAAAGGCTAAACTCCAGGCTGCTAAGCGGGCTGAATTCTCTGCTGTATATAGATCTGTCACAGAGAGACGCCAGGTTGAAGCTGAGAAGAACCAAGCTGAAAAGGAGCACGAGCACAGAAGCAAGTCCGATCTTCTCGATATTGAGGACAGCGTCATGGATGGTAAGACTGAGAAGAAGCGTTCTGCGCTTGTTCTCGACAAGACTCGTGGTTTCATGAAGTACTCCAGACGTCATGAGAAGTATCGCAACCCTCGCACTCGTACTCGTGACTGGGCAGAGCTGTCTTCTAGGTTGACCGATGATCAGCTTAAGTATCAATCTGCACGCTGCATGGACTGCGGTGTTCCCTTCTGTCAGTCTGACACTGGCTGCCCTATTGGTAACATCATTCCTAAGTGGAACGAGTTGGTATTCAGAAACCAATGGCAAGACGCTTTGAACCGTCTGCTCATGACCAACAACTTCCCCGAGTTTACAGGCCGTGTCTGCCCAGCTCCATGTGAGGGCGCATGTGTTCTCGGTATCAATGAGGACCCTGTCGGTATCAAAAGTATTGAGTGCGCGATCATTGATCGTGGATTTGATATGGGTTGGATTGTTCCCAAGCCACCCCAAGTTCGTACTGGCAAGCATATTGCAATCATCGGTTCGGGTCCTGCTGGTCTTGCTGCTGCTGATCAATTGAACCGTGCTGGTCACCTTGTCACTGTTTATGAGCGGGCTGACCGTATTGGTGGTCTGCTCATGTACGGTATTCCCAACATGAAGCTCGACAAGAAGGTTGTCCAGCGTCGTGTTGACCTCATGGCTGCTGAAGGCATCAACTTCGTCACTGACTGCGCTGTCGGTCCTGACGAGGAAGTCAGTCTCGACAGCCTCAGAGAAGACAACGATGCGGTCATCATCTGCACTGGCGCAACCACTGCTCGAGATTTGAAGATCCCAGGTCGTGAACTTGAGGGTATTCACTTCGCCATGGAGTTCTTACACAAGAACACCAAGTCACTGATGGACTCTAACTTAGATGATGGTGCTTACATCTCTGCTCGTGGTAAGCACGTCGTTGTCATTGGTGGTGGTGATACCGGTAACGACTGTATCGGTACTAGTGTTCGACATGGTGCAAAGTCTGTCACCAATTTCGAACTCCTTCCTCAACCCCCTCCTACTCGCGGTCGTGATAACCCTTGGCCCCAGTGGCCTCGTATTTACCGCGTTGACTATGGCCACTCTGAGGTGAAAACACACATGGGCAAGGACCCTCGTGAATACTGCGTCATGTCGACTGAATTTGTTGGTGAAGAGGGTCGTGTCACTGGAATTAACGCTGTTCGTGTTGAATGGACTCGCAGCGTCAATGGTGGTTGGGACATGAAGACTATCGAGGGTTCCGAGCAGTTCTTCCCTGCTGACCTTGTCTTGCTGTCCATGGGCTTCCTAGGGCCCGAGCAACGTGTTCTAGGGGATGAAATTGAGAAGGATGCTAGGAAAAATGTCAAGACACCAGCAGGCCGTTACTGCACGAACTTACCTGGTGTGTTCGCTGCTGGTGATTGCCGTAGAGGACAATCTTTGATTGTCTGGGGTATCAATGAAGGTCGCCAAGCAGCTCGTGAAGTTGATCAGTACCTGATGGGCATCTCTTCTTCTTTGCCTGTTCCTGGCGGTATTGTCCATAGGCCTGCTGTTGACGCTGTCACAGAGGCTGTTGAGGTTGCCGCTTAAAAGTCTTTACGCTTTGAATTTGGAGAATGGCGTCTTCAAATTAAGGAATGAATGATGATGGTCTTTGTGAAGATTATTTTCGAGCGTTGCCTTTCAATTATGTGTTATCATAGCGATTCATGTTGTGTCATTCTGTCATTTGTTTTCTCTTATGGTTTTACGTTGCGTCTCAGCGCATACCCTCTGATATACATATAGTTCATTCATCAAAATTCATCTACTGCATTATTTCGTTTGTGCCTGTGTTTAATATGAATGAGTGTGTACCGTACCCTCATGGGGTTTGCATATAGGGGTAAAAGAAAGCATCGACTTCAAAGGCAAGAAGTCTATCGCAGGTCATGAAAACATACAGTTCTTATGAGATGTAATGCCTCGTTTGCTATCTGTCTACCACTTCCCAACTCTTTTTATAAGCTTTTTGAGGAAGTAGTGGTCAACAGCAGCAGTTGTCGCGAAGCGCATATAGCCGACTTCATATGATTGAAGTTTCCCTCGTAAAAACTACTTCGTGAATAACATGAACGCAAGGATATTACATCAAGCATTAATAGTCATTGATATTGCAAAGTAAAGAAAGAAACATAAGAAAGTAACATGACAAGTGGACGTAATATGAAGTTAATGACAAACAAGAAAGTATTGAAAGCAAGCATTTGTTTCCTGCCAAACCCATGGTCATGACTGTTTTGGGCGATGAAGCAACATAACGTGAGACAATTAGCTTAATAACACGCGCCAACGATCGCTAGTTATCTTAGAATTGACGGAATCCAGTCATCTGTGGAGTCATTCCATTAGGAGTGCCTGTAAACATAGGGCTGGCGGCTGGTGGTGGGTTGGCCGGTCCCTGAGTAAGCATCAACCTTGACGGACCAAGGACGGGGGTATTATCCTCCTCCTTCTGCTGGGAGGCTTCCTTGGCCTTTCGTTCTTCGTTATCCTTCTTCAACATCTCAATAGTTGAGAATTGCTGACTGAGAAGATTGATCATGTAAGGCATGGAGAAGTCATTGAGGCCATGACGCCAAGAAATTTCCATGACAACATCAGGTCTAATGAGATCATAGCAAGCATAAAGCATGCCAACATAGCACTCGCGGCTGCCAATATCAACGAACTGGAAATTACTGTCAGTAAAAACGTTTAAAGCGAACTCTAGAAAGAAGTAGCAACTTACGTATCGTAGAAGGTCTTCAACAACTTGCGGCTTCCCAGAGATGGCGGCAGTCTCAATGGCGTCCTTGTAGAGCTTATCTTGCTTAGACAACTCAATTGACTTCTCCCAACGCTTGTTCTTGCGGTAAATGTTGGCGGCAATTTGTCTGAAGAAGACAAGGTCATGCTTCTCCAACCTTTGTGCCAATTCAACCGGATCGTAGTTGTCGTAGTTCTCAACTGAGTCACGAAGGGTCTTATAGTCTTCTTCCTCAATAAGAAGATCATTGATGGCATTATTGACCGTCTTCTTATTTTGAGGCTGAACATTGAGCAAGAATGGCTTGATCAATGGAATGTTATCAGACTTTTCAAACATGCGGACAACACGGTTGACATCAATACGAGGAGTCAAGACCTGTAGAAGGTCGGTCAAGAGAAGAGGCTGCTCCTGAAGATAGAAGTTCAAAGAACGGTAGTAGATCTCCAGGTTGGCGACCTTGGCGATGATATCCTTGAACGAGTGATGCTCCCAAGCATCAGCGGCGCGCTCCATCATAGCCAAAGCAGCGTTATCCCATTCATCGTAATGGCAGTACAAGAAGACAAGCTCAGGCCAGAGATTTGCTTCCTCGCACGCACGAATCATCTTCGGAATATTGATTCGAGTCCAGAAGAGTTTGAGATGCTCCATGACCTTCTCAGGGTGGTACTTGGAAAGCGCAATACCGAGCTCTGTGAACATACCCATATGGGCTCTCTCGAGACCAAGACCGGCCTCCAACAAAGAGATAAGCTCATCAAAGTAGCCTTCACGTTCATACTGTTTGACCAAGTCCTGTAGTTCCTCGGCATGAACAATGAGATTAAGACCACAGATTTGAGCAAGGCGGAACTCCTTCTTTGCAACACATGCTTCGTTGACCTCCTTCCAAACCTTGATGCTGTTGGCCTTGCGGGCACATTCAACAGCAGCCTGGTAATCCTCAAGATGAACAAGAGTTGTTGCGAGCTTAGCCCAGTTAGAGATGCTGGTATAGAAGATCTTAGCAGCCTCGTGGTATCCTTCCTCGTAAGCCTTGTCACCAGATGCTTCAACATCCGCAACATTAATGCCACGCAAGAACTCTTCGAGTTCGCTTAGCTGATCCAATCTAGCATAGCAGAATGCAAGAGCAGTATCAACAGCAGGCTCACGGAGAGTCTTGCGGGCCATCTTCAGGTACTCAACAAGATCCTCATCCTTGCCTGCATGAGTGGCAACCTCGATGACCTCGTTGTAATTTGAAGGGTCGTCAGCGCGGATGTAGGACTGGATGGAATCGGTGATACGTAGACCATCCAATTGAGCCTTAGCAACTCTGCTCCACACCTCAGGGATCTCAACGCGCTCGGCGTACTCCTGTGCCCGATCAATACTGACAATGTAGTCGACCAGAACGTTGACAGCTGCAAGATGGTCGTCGACCTTCTTATAGATCTCGAAAGCCTCCTCGTGCAAACCGACAGAAAGACACATGCTTGCAATTTCATCCGCATTGAACTCCTGGAGCTCATGGATATAGTTCATCAAGCGACCCTTATCAGCCTTGGCGGCAGTAAGCATCAGCAAGTTCTGCAGACTACCGTTATCGCTGAATGGAGAGGGCTCCAAGATGATCTTCTCTAAGAGCTCAATCAATTCAGCAGGAAGATCGGCGTCAAGGAAGGCCTTGACTGCGACAGAAACCTTGTCAGGCTCTGTCGAGCCGGGAACAGCTGTACCAATGACCTGGTCAATGACCGAACGGCGATGGATATTGTTGGGGCTAAGAACATAGGACCAAATTTCGAGGTCGGCACGGTCAAGGAGGTAGCGAGCCTGAGCCTTGTACATGGCATTCTCGTTGGTGATGTTGATGAGCTCCAAGTCATTCTGACCCTTGCAGTAAGCAATATAGGCGAGGTTCGGGTCGCGCTTCTCACAATATTTACCAATAGTCAATGTATCATAGAGATCGTTCTCCTTCAAGAATTTCTCTGGGTCATTGTTGCTGTCGATGTAAATCTTGGCAAGAGCATTATAAACAGCCTGTTGCTGATTACCACTTGCGAGGGTATTCTCAAGGAATGGCAGCAGAATCTTCAAGCGGTTGCGGGTCTCGACCTCGCTCACTAGTTCATCGATGGGGATAGACTGAGGGTTGACAGTAGCGAGGAGGTTCTTGATAATGCTCTCGTCACAATCAACATCCAGAAGACCGCCAATGACAGCAGGGGTCCGCGAAGGGTTGACTTGCTGGACGTAGACCTCAATGGAGTGGTACTGCTGGTTCTGGTACAAGTATAGAATGAGGTCGTGGACAAAGTTGAAACGATCACAGACAGTAATGAGTGGCAACTGCTCGGTAAGGCGAGCCTCCTTGAGGAAGTTCTTGACCTTCTCTGGATTGTAGTAGTTGCTGTCACGACAGATGCGCTCGACCTCAGTCAACTGGCCCATAGCAGTAGCTGCCTCAATATACTTGAAATGGACATCTGGATCTTCGGAGAGGTTGACGATACTACCAAGGTAGTAATAGAGACCCTCTGCGGTGCGGTACTTCTCGAAGAGCTGGATCAAGTTGACAGGACCAAGGAGATCAGAGAACTTGGTAGCGAGTTGGACGACAGCTTGGAGATTCTGGCGAATGTTGACCTTGAGCATCTCATTCATGCACTCGAGGGTTTGTTCAGCGGAGAGTTCGCCAAAGTAGTTCATCAACCATTCGGTATTGAGCTGGTCAGTGCGGACGATATTGCGCATGATAACAGCCGGGTCACTAGTGTTCTCCAATGCACGCTGGATCAGACCAGCGTTCTCACAAAGCTGTGCGATGCGAGCCTTGTCGTAATGGGTGAACATCTGGTTACCGAGAATGGCATCGGCGACCTGGGGCGCATTGATCAAATTCATCTCCAAAAGTCTGGTCTGCAAATTCGCCTGGTCTGGTCTATTGTCCTTCAAAGCATCCAGAAGGAAAGCCGTAGCTTGTTGATACATGTTCTGTGAGATGAAGATGTCGACAACACGGTCAAAGTCAATAAGAGCGCCAGCCTCATCGTTCGCCAATTGAGTAGCAAATTCAGCACCCTTCTCCGGATTGACGCGAACAATGCTCTGGAGCAACTGAACATAGTCGGGCTGGAAACCGACTTGCTTGGAATAAGCAAGGATCTTGTCGAACTGGCCAGTTTCGGCAAATCCAGCAACAACCTTGTACGGGATGTTGGCGCTGAGGTAGACCTGCAAAGCAAGAGCATTATCGTGCGGGCGAATAAGATCACCGAGTTCCTCAGAGGCCTCGAGCTTGTTCTCAGCCATCCACTTCTCAAGCAAGTGCTTGCGGTTCTGCTGGATAACAGGGCGGGCGAGCTCCAAACTCTCATATTTGTTCAAAGAACCCTTGTCGAGAAGAATACCGAAGTACTGAAGAATGACAGACATTCCTGGTTGCGTCTGTGGGACGGCCTTCAAGCGGTTGATCGTCTCAGGAGTACGGAGGAACCCACGGGGCGAGTTGGCAGCAACCTGAGCAGCTTCAGCATACTGTCCACCGGCCATCAAGCCCTCGAACTGATGAAGAAGCAAGTTGTCGGCACCGGGAAGACCGGCCTTGGAAGCAAGTCTGACAGTGAGAGCGGTGTTTGCCGGGTTCTCGAGGAGGTAGGGAACAATTGTGTTCTCGTCCACGGACACCGAGAGAACCTGACCCTTGCGGTTGACTGCAACCAGACCGGTGGAGTCCGAGTTGACGGCAGATGTGAAGATGGTGTCGCTGGAAATGCGATTCATGAAGAGACAGCTGCCAGACTCAAGATCGTAGAGATGGATGAAACCAAACTTCGTGACAAGATAGACGATGTCATACTTCTTAGAAACCTGCATTCCAACGGGGAAATCGTTCTGGGCCTCAGGAGGGAAGTAGACCTCAACGGCCTTCTTCTGGAATCTGGGGTTTGGTTCTTGATGATCGATTTCGGCGATCTGAAGTTTTGCGCCGTTGGCAGTTCTGACGGCAAAAGTGAAGAGCTTATGCTCGACAGGAGAGCCCTCGACTCTGACCGAAGCAAACGAGGCAGCATGACCCTCAATATGTTGAGAGATTCCACGTTCTTTCGAGTAAAGCTGCATTGTACCGACGATGCGTCCACCGTTGCTGCTGATACCGACAACAACGCTCCATTTTCCGTCAGGAGTAACCCTGTAGTTGATAATTTGGCATGACTATACATAGAAGATATTAGAGACCGTGGCCAGGTGCGCATATGTTGCGTTCGTCCAAAAAAGATATGGCTTACCGCAAGATTGGCGATGCGATCGAAAGCCTTTTGGGGCGAAGCCTGAGTAGCATCAAAAACGTCCCAGTGGTAAACGGAGTTCTCAGTGACGAGGCCTAAACTTGTCTCACTGAACCACTTCCAATATAGAACATCCTCGGACATGACCGCAGACTTGAGCTTGGCCTTTGCCTGTAGATCGAAGATCTGAATTGTTTTTCCCTGGGCCTTCAGGGCAATGATATTTTTGTTCCAGTGCATGATTGCACTGTCGGCATTGATAGGTCTCCTAATGACTTCATTATTGTTCTTTAAGTTGATAATGATGACCTGAGCCTTCTGCTCCCCCTGTGGTTCTTGTCGTACACAGACATAGTGGTCCGATTCGAGAGTCTGGGTATCGTTGTTAGCAAGGAACAGAACAGTACCAGCCAACACCGCAACGGGGAGGAAAGCGGGGGATAAGTATCCTGAACACAAGGGGACACATACACAAGAATTGAAACTTATAGATGAAGGCTGGATAAGATCGAGCGATTAGAGTGGTGAATTGTTAGTCGGTGTATCCTTTATTGAGAGCAGAGAACTCTACATGTATCCGTGGTATGTTGGAGTAGTTGTTGCTGCGCAGTCTGCCCCGGAAGAGGGAACAGCGTGGGAAGAGCGGGATGACGGGGATCGACTCACGGGAATATCAGCGCTTGTCAGCTGTAGAGAGAAAGAGATGGTTAGAACAAAAGCACGGAGACAGAAAGATGATCATGCATCATATGTGCGCGAAATGGAAATAATCGCACCTGAAGCAGCTCTGTGAACTTAATAGGAAGAAGAGCCATGATTGCACTCGGGGGAACTGCTGGGCTACGGCCACATCCAGCAGCAACAGCAACAACCAAAGTAGACTAAAACCCCACAACGAACCACCGCAGTTAGCGAGACAAAAAGAAAGCAAAGGTGAGTAAGATGCCTGGCAGTGACAAGGAGCGTGGGTCTGAGTGATTATGATGATGATGATGATAGCAGTTGATGGTGGTGATAAATGGTTGTCGTTGTCGTGGTGGTGGTGGTGGGTGTGACGAAGGGAACTTGCTCAGATGGCTCCAACTGGCCTTACAGGGGATCCCGCTGCATAAATCAATTCCAGCCAGCATAACCCACATGACTCAGCATATTATTACTACATACAGCTAGCTCGGTGTGGATAATGCAGTATATGCCAAGAATAGCATCAATTAGCTCCGATGAACTCAATCCGGGGGGTTCAAAACGACAGATGGGAAGTTGGGGAGTTGGACAATTGCTGCCTACAATAGATAGTAGGTGGGATAAAGGGAAAGGGAAGGGAAGGAAGACTGCCACTGGTTCGGATAATCACTACTTTTCGGCTGACCACTACTCTCTTTCATATTCATATATACAGTAAAAGATAAAAAAAACACAGCTGCGTAGTAAAGCAAATTCACGGCGCTTTGTGGTTGTTTAGTGGTGGAACAATCTGGTGCCCTGGTGGACGAAGGTAATGCCCAGCTTCTCTGCGGTCTCGAACACGGGCACATCGTTCTGGCTTCCAGTAGGGGCAGCGATATACTTGACACCGCTCCTGTGCGCGCGGAAGACGTTATCAATGAAGGGGAAGAAAGCGTCGGATGAGAGAGCGACATTAGTCAACTTCGCCAACCACTGTTCGCGCTCCTCCGATGTGAAGGGTTCGGGAACAACCTCAAACACTCTCTCGTACTCGGCCTTCTCTTCAGGGGTGCGTGGGATCTGGCCAGAACACAGCATGTCAATGGCATTGGACTTGTCCGCGCGTTTGACACCTTGCTTCCACTGGATGTTCAAGGTGCGCTCGTGGAAACGCATCCACCAGTTGTCAGCCTTGTCGCCCGCCAAACGTGTGCAGTGAATGCGGGACTGCTGGCCTGCACCAAGACCAATGACGCCGCCGTTGACAGCGTAGCAAACGGAGTTGGACTGTGTGTATTTCAGGGCGATAGTGGCCACGGCAAGATCGCGAAGAGCGTCGGCCGGTAGTGTCTTGACGTCCTTGGGGGTGATGACGTTGTTGAATGTAGTCGAGGGCGAGATGACAGCATCGTTGCGGCGCTGCATCAGCTGGACGCCGTAGAGGGTACGGGTCTCGGTGACGGGGGGTTCGTATGTTGGGTCAACCTCGAGAACAAGGTACTTGCCGCCCTTCTTCTTCGTCAAGATATCGAGGGCCTCCTGCTCGAATCCAGGGGCGATAACGCCGTCGGAGACTTCGCGGGAGATGATCTTCGCGGTGGGGACATCGACGACGTCAGAGAGGGCAATCACATCGCCGAAGCTGGACATGCGGTCTGCACCACGGGCACGAGCGTATGCCTGGGCCAAGGCAGAGCTCTCGATGCCCTTGATGTCATCGACTATGTACACCTTGCGCTCGGTGTCTGTGAGGGGAACACCTGTGGCAGCACCAGCGGGAGAAACGTGCTTGAAAGAGGCAGCTGCAGGCAAGCCAGTAGCGGCCTTGAGCTCCTTGACAAGGGGCCAAGCGTTCAATGCATCGAGAAGGTTGACGTAACCGGGAGCACCACCGCGGACCTTGAAGGGAAGCTTGCCCTCCTTGACGTAAGCGGCAGCAGGCTTCTGGTGAGGGTTAGTACCATATCTGAGGGCCATGAACTTCTTGTTCTCGCCGTCACTAGCGTACTTCTCGCGGAAGAAATTAGAGATCGCCTCGTCGTAATCAGCAGTGTGCTCAAAGGCCTTGAGGGCATAGAGCTTCTTTTGCTGCTCAGTGACTCCAGAGCCCGATAGACCTTCCAAGAATTCGGCGTAGTCATTGGGGTCGCAGAGGATAGTGACTCTAGCGTGGTTCTTCGCGGCAGCACGCAATAGTGTCACACCTCCAATATCAATTTCTTCGACGGCCTCGGGGACGGTTACGGCTGGCTTAGCAACGGTCTCCTTGAATGGATACAAGTTGCAGATGACGTAGTCGATCTTCTCGATCTTCTGAGCAGCGAGATCTGCAGCGTCGGACTCGATATCACGAGCGAGGATACCACCGTGAACAGCGGGGTGAAGGGTCTTTACACGGCCACCGAGCATCTCAGGTGCTCTGGTGATAGCAGAGACATCCCTAATTGAATCATTGTTAGATCGAGTTCTCAAAGAATTGATTGGACATGAAAATTGTATCTTATGATGAATAGGGTGCGGCATTGCATACTCAACAGGGAGATTGGCCTCACGAATGATTTTGGCCGTACCGCCAGATGCCAAAAGACGAACATTGTTATTAACAAGACCCTTAGCAAGGTCCAAAAGACCGGTCTTGTCGTAGACAGAGAGAATTGCTACGTAATGGCATCAGCAGAGTGTCCGTGGTGAAGTAGAGGGGATTGAATAATTATCTTAAACAAGGCCAGGATTGCGATATGTGAGGGACGTCCAAAAAATTGCAAATCCATACATACCTTGTTTTTGAGCCATTGCCGTTGGATTTGGACTATCTGGTTTAGGGAGCAAGTAGAATAGAGGCGAAAGGTCTTTCAACTCTTCAATGCTCAATTACAAAGCGAAAAGAAAAAAGTTCAATGGAGAGAGAGAGAGTCAGAGATTGGGCTGAAAAAAAAAATAAAAATAAGATTCGCGAATGGATGAGCCGTGCAGTCATAATCAGGGAAGCAAATGATACGATGAATGGATGGATAGATGTACATACGTGCTTGGTGAGCCCCGCCACGGGCGAGAATCTCCACGCTGTGATTTGCACTGACCTGCCGACAACCTCGTAACAGCAACGGTTTGTAGGCAACAAACTGTTTTGTAAGGCCGGCAATGCAGATCGAGGGAGAAAGGGGCAGCAATCTCATGTCGTTCTGATTAGGGTGGGATCCAAGGGATGAGATGATGTCAATGTGACGGGGATGGATGAACAGGGATGAACTACACTCTGGGTTGACAGCCTTTGGTCTTGCAGTTGCACAGGGATATGCTGTAGTAATCGTAGATCGAGAAAGTGTGGGTGTGAGTGACAGTGATAGGGATAGGGATGACGTTGTGCAGGTCTAGTACATACTGCACTTCAACCAACATCAATAACTGTAGTCCCTTCCCCCTCTCCCCTCC
>AZGZ01000002.1:448326-482437 GCA_001636715.1 Ascosphaera apis ARSEF 7405 | reverse complement strand
AAAACCCCTGGCCTCTTTTTACTACGTACCACTTTGCTTTGCTCGTTTGGTAGTAACATATTTCTCCAGTCAAAGAGCAAGGATGAGATAATAGCGAATGGGAATAGAATGAATTGATAACTTCACACGTCATTAAAAGCTGAAAAAGCTGAAATTCAAAATCATCTCAACATCATGCGTCGGCCAATGTTTCCAAAACAGACGCAGCTACAGAACAGCACACTCGCAATCCATACTGTCACAGCGATAGTCTCATATCGGAGTGCGGTACCACCGAGTGCAATGCTTCCCCTGCTCGAGAGGAGGTTAAAAGTGGCTGGCGGGGGTACGATGTCAGGGTTCACAAGCAGTAATACCAAGGCACCGCCGATGCCGACGAGAGAGGAGAGCACAAAACCGGTTCTTGTGCCGTCGACGAGGTACCACAAGAAGGGGTTAACGAGAGCCAAAGTAAGGCTGACTTGTTGGGTAGATTCCCAGGGTAAGTTACGCTGTATCGCCGAAAAGCCATGTCAGTATACTGAGCGCAGTAGAGTGATAAGAAGGGGCGAAAAGGGGAAAAAAAAACAGAAAAAAAAGAAAGAAGAGCAGGGATATAAAATTGCACGTACGATAGCAAAAGCAATTCCAACAAACACACCGATACCCCTAATCATAGGATTCCAGTCGCCAATTGTACCTGAATCTTCGAAATGCAGCGAGGAGTCGTCAACGATGGAAGTTCGTCGAGAAGGTAGGGTGACACTGGCCCTTCTCTCGGGCTGAAGCGAGTTTCTCCGATTGATGTTGGCACCCCTGCAGTCAGAAACAGCATTGATGCCTGACGAAGCCAGGTCATGCTTGTTGGAGGATGATGCGATGTCTCGCAGCTGCAGGCGGAAGTCTAGGTAAGGGAGAAGACCGCCGAGGAGAATGCCGGCAAAACCCCAGGATAGCCGAAACCACCACTGGCCGTCCTCCACGACAAGGGCCGGAAGCAATGGCCAAGCGGGTTGCGCAGACCACAGGGATTGGAAGGAAGAGGCAACGGTGGAAGTGATATTTGCGGCGGAGGTGGCGGCAGAGAGGCCGTCTTGGAAAGAGAAGCGTGGGTTGCTGTTGTGCAGACAGGTAATGAGAGAACCGTAGGAGAAGCCGATTGCGAAGAGGATGATGGCGCGGAAGAGCAACGGCAGGATGAGGTTCCAAAACCCATGACGATAGCGAGGTAAGAAGCTAGGAGCGTCTAGCGGTGGTTGAGGGAGGGTGGCATTTCCCTCCAGCGAGGCATTCGATGAAGACGACTGGGCGGGATCGTCTAAGGCAAGAAGCTTGAGGGAAGATTTGAGGGAACGGAGAGCAACAGGAGTTTGAGAGCCGGGAGTAGGAGCAGCGGATTCATCATCAGCGGTTCCATAGATGCCTTGCAGAGTTGAGCTAGTGAGATTGAGAATGGAACGGCTGCGGCCAGCTTCGAAGGGGGCAGGGGAGTCGTCTGGCAGTAATTGTTGCTGCGACTGTGAGGAGCGTAGTTGCTGGGGGTTGCTGGAGATGGGGGTCAAGCGAGACCAAGGGGAATAGGAGGATGAAGAGGGAGAGAGTTCGTTAGGAGTAGTAGGCTCAGAATGATCATTGTCGGCAGAGATATCAAAGTGACGTAGAGGGTCAAGGTCGGCAGGTCTGCGAGGACGAGGCCGCAGAAGTGGAGGAGAGTCAGGGACCATTGCAAAGAGATGTAGGTGGGATATGTAGTACGAGTCAATTGATGAGGATGAAGAGTTAGAGATGGAAGAATCAGAGGTGATTGATGATAGAACAGTGATATGATGAATTAAAAAAATAAAATAAAAAAAAAAGTTGGATTAATTAGATTGACTGATTTGTTTGTATGTATGTATAGTCGTTTGCATGTAAAGATGAGAGGGGGAGGGCCAAGCTCCAGGCTACAGTGAGAGAAGAGAAAGAGAGAGAGAGTACACAAAGACTACACTAGGGTAATGTAATAAAATGTAATATATGTACAGTGTGGTGGTATTCTTACAATACGTTACTAATACAGATAAATTACAGGAAAATCTCTGATATTCAGACTAAACCGGATTAGGTAAATGTATATATTTAATGATGAATAATGCAGCATAAAATAGTTATTATGTATTAGGAATCTGTTACCACTCTGTTTATATGCTATATTGTTATATTGTTGATGGGATTTTATTATATATTTCAGGGGCAAATTTTATGAGAAAAAAAAGAGTAAAAAAAGAGTAAAAATTTGGATGAAAATATGAATAAAAAGAGTGGAAAAAAAAAATAAAAATTCTTTGGCTCAGTTCAGGGCATCTTTTTTTATTTTTTTATTTTTTTTTTAATCTGTTGCGACTTCAAAGGAATCAAATAAAAGAAGAAAAAGAGACAGCAAGAAGACTTTATCATCTCTTTTCTTCTTCTTCTTATCCTCCTCCTTAATCCAGACGAATTGCGCCTTTTCGTTTTATTCCCTCCCTCCACCCCCCTTGCTTTAAACAAAGGCCAGCATATTCAAGAATTTTTGCCTCTTCCGGCAGAGTCTCTTCCTTTTTTTTTCCTCTTCCTTAAATTTTTCTCTCTCTTTTACAATCTCTTCCCTTTCATCTCTTTACAACCTCCTTCTTCTGTCTCTTTTCTTTTCTCAGTAAAAAGTTCTTCAAAAAGTTCTTCTTTGAAATCTCAGCACTATCCATCATGGCTGATAATCTCAATATGGGCAACTTGTCCCTTAACGACAACAATGCTGCTCCCGCTGCCGCTCCTCAACAGCAGCAACAGCAACAGCAGCCCCAGCAGCAGCAGCAGCAGCAGCAGCCACGTCCTCAGAACACTGGCCGCTCTACTTACATCCCTCCTCATCTTCGTGGTAAGATGAGCAGTGGCCCTGCTGCCGGTGCTCCTCCTGCTGCTGGCCCTGGCAACTCTTGGGGACCGTAAGTCTATCAAAAATTTTCTCCCTTTTATTCCTCAAGCAAACCTGCAACATATTCTAACATGCTCCTTACAGTCCACCCGGTCAGTCTTCTTACGGCGGCAGAGGCGGCGGCTGGGGTGGTCGTGGCCGTGGTGGCTTTGATCCCACTGCCTACGGCAATCCTGGCTACGGTGGCTCCTCTTACGGCGGTGCTGGTGCTGGTGCTGGTGCTTCTGCTCCTCGCGGCTCTGGCGACGGTCAATGGCGCGATGGCAAGCACATCCCCGGTCCCGCGAACCCCCGTCTTGAGCGTGAGCTCTTCGGTGTTCCCGACGACCCTAACAAGCAACACACCGGTATCAACTTCGCCAACTTCGCCAACTACGATGACATCCCAGTCGAGGCCTCTGGCAATGACGTCCCCGAGGCTGTCAACACCTTCACCAACCCTCCCTTGGATGACCACTTGCTCTCCAACATCAAGCTCGCTAGCTATGCCACCCCAACCCCCGTTCAGAAATACTCTATCCCCATCGTCATGGGTGGTCGTGATCTTATGGCTTGTGCTCAGACTGGTTCCGGAAAGACTGGTGGTTTCTTGTTCCCCATCCTCTCGCAGGCTTTCCAGAACGGCCCCTCCACTCCTCCGGCTAACGCTGCCGGCAGCGGCCCTGGTTTCTATGGCCGCCAGCGCAAGGCTTACCCTACCTCTTTGATTCTTGCTCCCACTCGTGAGCTTGTCTCTCAGATCTTCGACGAGGCTCGCAAGTTCGCTTACCGCTCGTGGGTTCGCCCTTGCGTTGTCTACGGTGGTGCTGATATCGGCTCCCAGCTCCGTCAGATCGAGCGCGGCTGCGATCTTCTCGTCGCTACCCCCGGTCGTCTCGTCGACGTCATCGAGCGTGGCCGTATCTCTCTTGCTAACATCAAGTACTTGGTTCTTGATGAGGCTGACCGCATGTTGGACATGGGTTTCGAGCCTCAGATCCGTCGTATCGTCGAGGGTGAGGATATGCCCCAGGTCAACGACCGCCAGACCCTCATGTTCTCTGCCACTTTCCCCCGTGACATCCAGGTTCTCGCCCGCGACTTCTTGAAGGACTACATCTTCTTGTCTGTCGGTCGTGTCGGTTCCACCTCTGAGAACATTACTCAGAAGATCGAGTATGTCGAGGACGTTGACAAGAGATCCGTTCTCCTTGATATCCTCCACACACACGGTACCACCGGTTTGACCTTGATCTTCGTCGAGACTAAGCGTATGGCCGATACTCTCTGTGACTTCCTCATCACTCAGAACTTCCCTGCCACCGCCATTCACGGTGACCGTACCCAGCGCGAGCGTGAGCGTGCCCTCGAGTTCTTCCGCAGCGGCCGCTGCCCCCTCTTGGTCGCCACTGCTGTCGCTGCCCGTGGTCTCGATATCCCCAACGTCACTCACGTCGTCAACTACGACTTGCCAACTGACATCGACGATTACGTCCACCGTATCGGTCGTACCGGTCGTGCCGGTAACACCGGTATCGCCACTGCCTTCTTCAACCGCGGCAACCGTGGTGTCGTCCGTGACTTGATCGAGCTTCTCAGGGAGGCTAAGCAGGAGGTTCCTTCCTTCTTGGAGAACATCGCTCGCGAGTCCAGCTACGGCGGTGGTGGTCGTGGTGGTCGCGGTGGTCGTGGCCGTGGCTCTAACGCTACCCGTGATATGCGTCGCGTCCCTAACAGCGGCATGGGCGGGTTTGGCGGTAGTGGCTTCGGCGGTGGTGCGCCATCTGGCTACGGCTACGGTGGCCCTGCTCAGTCCTACGGCGGCTACGGTGGTAGTGGCATGGGTGGTGGCTACGGTAACCCCTCCGGCCCCTCCTCTTGGTGGTAAACAGTCAATTCCTTATCTTCTAGGATTGTCGCCTTATGTTTCTCCACCGCGGGATTATGTCGCTGCTCTGAGTGGATAAGACAAGTGATATATCCCCATCAAAACAAAAGTTTCGGCATATCAATTTTTTTATTTTCCCTTTTCACTTTCTTATCGGACACCCCCGGTCACTCGCGATTTTCTCTATTATGCTTCATCCGATGCTGGCGTGCCATCCATGCCTATGGCTGTTTTCTACATTTTTTTTTTTTCTGTCCTTTCTCTTCCAATCTTGCAGCACCCGTTGCATCGATCTACGGATTTTCGATTACGACAGTCATTGTTACTTTCGAAGCCGATTTTCATACGGAAGCGAACTTGTCTCCTTATCCATATTTAAGGAGCTGGGTTCTTGCAATGTGTTACGGAGCTGCATGACAACTCTTTAGTCTTCATTTCTTTTCTAGACCCTCCTGGCATCTTTTCAGGGTATGACGGAAGAGAATCAAGAAGAAGAAAAAAAAAAGCATTTTACGATAATTATAGACGAACACTTTCGGCATTATCAGCATATTAGCATCGGATTGCAATCTGTTTCTTTGGTTTATGATCATGCGTCCTGATCTTTTGATTTCCCCTTTCTTATTATCATTTTCTTTTGCTTTCGATTATTGCTTGCGATGATACTCTTTGCAACCGCGATTACATCCGTTTTTCTGCGCTTTTCGTCCCGTTTTCTTTTCTCTGTTGAGATACCCTTTTACGCAGGCGTTGCGTCCCGTTGAGTTTTTCTTCCTTCCATTATGGCTTGCTTTCTTTCTCAGGGCTTTTTTTTTTCTCTTCCCATGGATGCTCTCCAAGACTTCGGCACATTTGATTGCATAAAAAGAAAAAGAAAAACACAGAACAGAACAAAAACAGAAAGATAAAAGATGAGGAAAAGGTGGTTTCAAATCAGAATGTGCTTGGGGCGAGCGAGAGCGGAAAGCCGAGAGAGAGCGGGAGGAGAACTTGACACTCGGTCATGGCATCATTGAAGTGCCTAATGGACCGAAATAATGGATGTTTGAGTCGTGATTGAGTTGCAGAGTGTCATGTCAATGTTATGTTTCTTTTACTTACTTCGTTGTGCTACCTACAACATGTTATTTCGGGGGGTGCTATAACAATAACGGGAATAGAAAGAAAAGATATTCATTCTCGTTGACCATTCTCTCTTCTTTTTCTTCCATCATTTCTGTTCTTTCGTGATCATTGTAAGATTTGACACTGTAGATGAGGATTTAACCTATCATCCAATCCTCCAACATTTGCGCATGACATATATTAGTAGCGTAATTAGGTGGCATCCCTGCACTCGTGTAAACATAATAATCATAATACATCCAAACCAACCAGCCCAGCCCACACATTGGAAACGCAAGATTCTGTGCTCAACTCGTGCTGCTCCTCTGGTTTCTCCCTCGATCCACAATTCGCTCAGTTGCTCAGTTGTTCGGTTCACGGCTGCGCCTTCGACAGAAATCTCAGGATCCATTCCATCCGGCCAATATGGTGAAGCCCGTGATGAAGCCAGCCAGGGCTTCATATGTAATCACCACAGCTCTGCAGCGTAATAATCCTGCTTCCCTGTTACCAGCCCATTTCTGCCTCTGCCTCTTGCCTTTGCCTTTGCCTCTGTCTCTGCCTCCATGACGGACAGGGCTGCCATGGTCTGGCTGACTTTGACCTGACACCCTTTTAACCACCCAACATTCATCTCGTTCTCCCTCCACACTGCCACCAGTCTTCCTGCTTTCATCTCCCTCCACAAACGAAAAGATGGATCAGGACGAGTCCACCACCATTGACGCTGGTGATCTCTCTAGCGATGACCGCCGTGCTGCCAGGAAGTCGCCGCCCTTAGCCGCTGCTAGAGTCTCGCCTCCACGACGCTCAAGTCTTAGGGACCTGCTGCTCAATGACGATGAGGTTGACAGCTCTTCTACTCACCGTGCAGCAGCGACGGATGTCGTCGACCATTCAGACGGCGAGGGTGCCGTGGCAGCAGCTTCTACTGCACAAAAATCCAGTACTGTGCAGCCCGAGCAGCGTTCTCCACGGCCAACGTTAACCGACAAAGAGGATCTGTCAGCGCCTCAGGGGGATTCTGTGGCAAACGATGATGACGATGATGAATCGCATAATTTGTCGACTTCTACTAACATCAAAGTCGTTGGAACTTCATACTCCGGTGGGAAGATGCAGCATCTTAAGAAAGAAGACGGGTTGCCTCTTTGGCGTGCCGATATCCAATATGACCTACTCAATACTATCTTCAGCGACGAGTCAGAGGTCTTCACTCCTCTGCCTCCCCTAAAACCATCCCAGGACGCTGGCGATGCAGACCAAAAACCGGATGAGCAAAGAAAACAACGCTTTGTTGATCTATATATTGATGCTATATCTCGAAGTGAGAAGACCAGCAAGACATTACGCCATCAGCTGATGACGGAGCGGACGTCTGCAATTAACATAGCGATGGTCTGCTTGCTCGTCAATCTGGGGCGCATGAATACTACTTTATGTTGTATGTTTTGAGTCCTCCTTTTTTTTTTTTTTTTTTTCTGTCCCTCCGCTATCTCCTTCCCGTATGGAAATCCGTTGCTGATGGTTTGTTGCCTAGTTTCTCCTGATATGAAAGCGCACCTCCGAACATATCATTCAATCCCTTGTCTACAAGCAAATGTCGACGATTATGAAGATCATATGTATAAACAATTACAAGATGCTCCACGACTGAAATCGATTCTTAAGCGCGCTGCAGATCAAGATCCGAACCAGATTTTTACATTAGACGACCTTCGCAAATTCTCGCCACCGCGCATGAGCCCTATCAGCCTAATCTTCTTGCTATCGCAGTATGCTCCCAAAATAAGCAAGCTTCACTTTACCCAGCCAACCGACTTTTACGATCTTGTTTTGAGGTCTAATTTGAGCAGTCACAGCCGTGCGCGTGCTTTTCTGTGGCTGATGTGGTTTTATTTGGAAAGTGACTTTTCTGAAGAGGCTGCACTCAACAACCCATTTGGACCCGGTGAAATAGTTGAGCAAGAATCGGAAAGACTGCTCAAAATTCCCCCATTGGTGCCGTTGAGCGACGAGGAGCTGGAGAAAGAGAATGTGGATACCAAGGACGAAATAGCCTACGGCGAGTCCATGCGACAACAAAGGAAAGCAATGCTGCAAGTTGAAGGCGAGGCTGTCACTCGTCCCACGGCCAGACGTGGTGGGAGAGTCGCACATCAGGAAGATAATTACTCCACGGGGCATGCAGGTCACAATGCCCCTGAACTTCACGCTGACAGCCACTCATCAAACCTCGATACTCTTCTCAACTCCGAAGTTGACGCAGACCAGTCCACCAATGGGGACATCGCTCAATTAGATCCTGGTCGCGCTAGAACAAGGCGTGGAACACAAGCCGGTACAAACACTGGCAACGCAACACAACTGGCTACGCGCATCATTCTCAAAAGTAAGAGTCACCAGGATTTTGCGGCTGATCCGACTGGGAGAAATGCCGTTCCTGATGCTTCTTCGTTACTGCGCACACCCATGGCAGAAGGCAAACTTGAAATGAGGACCCCTGCCACTGGAGGAAGTTCCAGAAGAGCTCGTCCTATGACCCAACATCAGCTTGCGTTGGCACAAAGCCGACAACAACGCATCGATCACGTTCTATCGGTCAAACGAGCCGAGAAACTCAGAGAAATGAGAGAGCTACGAAAAGAGGCTGAAGTCAATACTTCTGTGGTCATGAGAGCCAAGCAGCTTCTAAGTCGTCTACCCGAGGACTATGATACTGATAATGATGATGAGATGGTCGTCAATTCCCATACAGTTGCCGTGCCTAATGTAAACGCGGCTGTCAATCAGAATGGAATCAGCGGTGTCAAAATACTGTCACAATCCAGGAAGTCATGGGGTCCAGGAGCCCTCTGTGCGAATCCAGACATTGAAGAGGACTATGGCGAGCTGGCGCAATTTTACTCCTCCGTTTTGAGGAAAGTAAGTCGACGGCTCAATCGGTGGGACTGGGATGCTGCGTTGCATACAGCAAAAAACCCCGAGCCCAGCCCTAAACTGGTACCTGTTCCAGAGGCGCCATTGCCTGGGACTGTCGGCGACACGTTGCCTCCGGTAGTCAAGAGGGGTGGCAGGAGACGTGGAGTCAAACGTGCTGCCCCAACCACGCCTTTGGCACAGTCCAGTGCCGATGGTCACCGGGAGAAGAAGCCACGAAACGGAGCTCGAAATAAAGCTACCGATGGCACAAGACGTCGCGGGGGCCGGGCCTCTGCGGCAGCACTCACAAAGAAAGAAGATGAAGGCGAAAACAACGAGCAGCTGTCAGCCCTCCCGGCTAGGTTGCAGGCTGATACCGCACATGCAGATTCATCTGATATTGAGATGAGTCATATCAGTCAGCTTGATGACGGCGATCATATTGATGATGTGCTTGACAGTGAGCCAGTGCAACAGCCGGAAGATGCCCCTGATGAAAGTGTGGTTGACGATATGGATACGACAATTGGTCAATTTGAACCTGATCAATATTCCCGTTCTGAACTTGAATTTGCTGGTCCCAAACCTATACCAAAATCCATCAATAGGTTACGACCTCAGTCTCACCATCCTTACCATCAGCATGACTCTGGACACTTTGGAAATAACGAGGATCTCGACTCCGAGGCGTCGAGCATTGCCTTCCTTGAAAATGATCTCCCTACGTCAGATATTGACGGTTCTGCTGCTGATGGCGACGAGGATATGTCTTTAATGGAACGCAATGGAGCAGGTGATGACGACCACATTGACGGCGGCTCCAACGATAGTGATGGCGAGTTCGCTGATCAAACCCTATACTCAGATACTCCATGATATCAATGTACCACATAAGCGGAGATACAATACATGACATCAGGCCTACAGTAAATACAGAAATGTCTAACGACTCGTGTTCCTTGCGATCTCAAAAACCCAACGTATACACTTATTCGCACCGGGCAAGCGGAGAAGGAAGAGTACAGTCTGTGAAGAATTGACGCTGCCTGGCAATGACAGTAATGTATGTATCTATGTGTCCTTGTAAACTGGAAGATGGAACAATCGTTATTCGTAAATCATTCTGCAGGGATATGACAAAAATTGAATCATGTGGATTGAAAGCGGACTGGAGCGCTATCAATCATCGATTCGACACAAAAACGAAAAAAAAATAAAGGAAGATAAGGCCGGCCCAATATGAATCATCGCGTAATCAAAGGAGCTCCAATGTTTCGTTCCAGAGAGGCAAAGCATCTATGTCGCAAATCCTATCGACCCATGCCACACTTGTGAGTATGTCCCTCAGTCCTGGCCATGTTGTGACACCAGCAGATTTGCAAGTCTTGGCCAGGACGTCCACATAAAAGGTTCGATCATTCAAATCTGCGGCGATACCACCCATGACAATTACCCAGAGAAGCAGATGTAATGATCCGGGCAAGCGAGAAGCTGCTGTTAAAGACAGCGGCGTATTTCTTCCATTTGTTGAACATTCTGAGAATCTTGGAGTGTCGTAGCGCATGATTGACGCCCCTGATAAATTGATAGGAGACGGTGATGCCTCCTGCAACGAGGACCCAGAATCACATAGCTCTATTGAGCGTCCAAAGAATTGGTTTGACGTAGGTTGAAAACATCCATGGTCGCTCATGGGGCTCGCAGTTGACGGGCTTCGCCTTGCTGTTGCAGAGTAACTGGAGTGAGGGCTGCCCGATGAGCTGGTCTCCCTCCCAATTAAGCTCCAGATAGAAGACTCGGACCAGGCGTCTGGAAGGTCCTGATTTCTCAACAGGGTCTTGAGTTGTTTGGAGAGCCTTACGAACGGACGATTGATAGGTGGCAGGGGAAAGACTATCCACATACTGTACAGCAGTACTGCGAACCTTAGAGGGCCATAAGCTAGTTCCTGAAACTTGCATGTAAAATCTTCCGGGGCCATTCTTTCAGGTAAGCTGACTGCTTGAAACTGGATGTACTTGCGTCTGTCTGCAATTACAGACGCTTCGGGAGCCTCTGTTGTTGACACATATTTGGAGAGCATGGCTGTGTAGTCTTGTATGTTGCGTAAGGTTTGGGTCAAAATGCTCGGCAAAGAGCAATCAGAAATTGGGTCGCTATAACCTTCGTGACCCCTATACCCCTGAGCGTCAAAGGTAGTGGGCCATCCTGGTGTGTTTCCTGATGCTGTTTCTGGGTATATGCCGACGAAAGAATAATGCGGTGGTGCGTAATACTTTGTTGCCAATAAGATATCAAACCTAAGAAATTCGTTTAGCGATGTTCAACCTCATTTCTTCCTTTTGAATAGGACATGGATTCCATAGTCGGTGACTCACGTGGAAAGGGCCTGCGCCAAACCAGCTATCCTAATTGCACCTAGACCCCCTTTCATATCTATCATAGCACGCATCGCCCTCAAATGCGAGTCGTCAATGGTCAAACCCCCGTATACATCTAGCCACTGTAAATCGGCGAAAGGAACTTGGGAGATCGTGGTAGACTGACGCCACCTGGAATAGTCCACTCGGCTGACTGCCATCCACAACAATGCAAAAATAGTCTCGTCGCTGGTGGCGACGGCGACATCTGTGGCCGTCTCTTTCAGAAGTTTTATTGCATGCTCTTCCCATAAAGATCGCTCCAAAAGTTCTTCTGGGGTAGAACTCAAGTGCGTGGACGACAGGCTCCGCCGAATTTGTTGGTGTGCAAGAGCACCGTACAAACAACAAGCCAGCACTAGCTGATTATTGCGCATCAATTGGTACCACTCATACAACATTCCCTTTTGCTGGGTATCAGGATTCCGAAGAAATCCTGGCCACTGTTGTGTTTCCACTGGCATATGACTTAGCACACCACGTAATAATGAATGTGAGCATCATCGAAGAAAACGTACCGTAGTGACGTAGTTCCCATGCTCTTGGGTGGCATAGCGGATCGAACCCCGTGCTGCTAGAGAGCGCTTTATGGATGAATGAAGTTGAAGGGTCGGTGTTTGTTATCGTCGAGTCCTGGCTAAACGACGAAATGTCGACGTTGGCACTTGTCTCTTGGGTTTCAATTTCCCTTTTGTCAAGAGCCTTGACATAGTCAAATCCGTAGAGACTCACGTCTCCGCCACCTACTTCAAGATGGAGTGCATTTCCACAGCTTGAGGGAATTGATACAAGCTCCGAGCAATCCTTTTGGCCCATCCACAATTGTAAGCTTCGATCAGCATCATCATAATTGATAGGAACAAAGATACGATGCGGCGGATTGGGTGGGTCTATATCTTCTGAAGCAGAGGTTATTGCTGGGGAAGATTTTGGCGACCGTTGCCCAATGACGGCCTCATCATCATCACGGGCGTTGTTGTTAGTCGGTGGAGCAATTGAATGGGTTGTAGCAGCTTCCTGATGATTTCCATTGCCGACTTCAATGCCATTCAATCGCATTTTCATCTTGGGCCTTTTTGATGTCCATCTTCTTTTGCCGGTATGAAAAACCCTAAATTCTGCTGTATTTGCGTTCAGACTTGAGGCTAAGGCGCTGTTTCGATGTTTGTTCGGACGACCGAGGCGTTTGCTTGCATGGGAGCGAACGATAGACTTATTGTACAGTTTCTGTTGCTCAGAGCAAGGATTGACTGTGACAAAATGAAAATGGCCGGCATTGTTTTGGCCGTCATCGTGAGCATCCTGTTGTGTCCTGTTCTTCGGCTGTTGGTGAACCTCTCCTGGATGGGCCGTACTAAACCCTGATGTAGAAGGCTGATGCCCGACCCCGCTCATCATTCTCCCGGGATTTTCACGATTGTCAGGAAAGTCTGCGTAGGATTCGACACGGGAGATCTGTAGAATTGGCCCTCTTTGATTGTTTTGCCTTTTTGTCATCGCCTTTCAATCGAAGGTAGACAGCAAATGCCAGACAGAGCCAGGCGACCTTGAATATGAACTCGAGATTGAACGGTTAATCGCAAAGAAGAGACCCGTATATGCGAATGAGAATGGAGGGGCTTTTCCAATAGATGCTCAACGTCAGCACGTGGATAGATAGATTCATAAGATCAATTGAAATGACATGTCGCTTGAATATGTCGAAGATTTCGGGGCTCTGAGTTGGCGAGCCTTCGACTGCACCAAACCTAGACAGGCCTCCCCTGAACCGGGAGATCTCACCAGTTCATGCAATAAGTACGTTGTCCGATGGGTACCTATCAATGTCTACGCCATTGCATAAGTATGTCAAGGCTTCCAATGAGGCGGCTGATCACTGATCCATGGGTACGTCGATAACAGAGCATCGGAAAATCACCAGGTTGAGAGTAGACATAAAAATTGCACGAGATGGAAGGCCATATTATCACTATGTGAGGTCCACGTTCATAGTCCATGTGTAGAGTTGTTGACGACTACTTCTTTGACAGCGGCCACAGAGTGAAGAGCGATAAATAGAACCATAGAACCATAGAACCTGGTCGAGTTATTCATGGCGACACATGCGGGCGCACTAATGTACACACGGCTGGACTGACAGCTCGACTGGCGAAGTCAGCGGTTTATAAAACAAAAGTAGTCGCATTTGGAACATCATTGGCCGGCACTGTCTGCTGCTGGTCGAAGGGGATATCGGAGACGACCAAAACGTCCTTTATCATCGAGAAGATCCAGGACGTAGGCTAGATCAGCAAAATGCACTATGTGGCCTTAATTTATTGAAGATACATGTTTCGTGACAACACCCGAGAGCCTGTCGGTTCGCGAGAGGACTGGAGTGATGATGGGGTGCAGAGGAGCAAAACGAAATCACAATTCGGCCCGGGTACCTTCTTCAGCTGGAGGCATTTCTAGCTCTCCGCTCTTTACGATCTTGACGGGCTTGAGGGGCTTGTCCCCACGACCCTTGCTCACATTCTGGATGGCATCAACGACGTCGTATCCCTCGAGAACCTCACCGAAGACGACGTGGCGGCCATCAAGCCAGCTGGATTGTCGATACAGTCAGTAAACATGCTGACGGCATACAGGGGCTAGAAAACACGAACCTAGTGATAGCAGTAGTGATGAAGAATTGCGAGCCGTTGGTGTCCTTACCGGCGTTGGCCATACCTAGATAGTCAACAAGTAAGTAGACTGAAGCGCTGACAGTCGATTGACGGCGACATAAACTTACTGAGGAGGCCTTTGCGGGTGTGCCTTAGCTTGAAGTTCTCATCAGGGAACTTTGCACCGTAGATAGACTTGCCACCGGTACCTGATCTGCTGTCAGACAATCTCACACTAACGCAAGAGAAAATAAAACTCCACGTAAACTAACCATCACCACGGGTAAAGTCACCGCCCTGGATCATGAAATCCTTGATGACACGGTGGAAGCTAGAACCCTCGTAGCCAAAGCCCTTCTCTCCAGTTGCCAGAGCCCTGAGATCTGAGGTCAGCAGCCGATAAGTTTCTCAATGAACTACAAGCGAAATCCTACCTGAAATTCTCAGTAGTCTTGCATGAAGTCAGCAATTGCGGTCTCAAACAAAGATTCGGAGTACTAGACATCAAATCAAGCTCACCTTGGGAACTGTCTTGCCATAAAGACCCATCACAATACGGCCCATGGGCTTTCCATCGTGCTCAATATCAAAGAAGACCTGACGTGCGAAGCTTGATTAGCAACAGCTCTGACTGTTCTAAACCATCCCTACAACGTACCTTATTGGTGATCTTGGGGCCCTTAGCTTCAGCACTCTGGCTGAGGACGAAGATAGTGCCGAGGAACACGGCGCATGCAAGCCAGAAAAGGCGACCAAGAGCCGGCATCGTGATAGACAGTGTTGAAAACGATGCTGGGGGAGAAGTGACAAGTGACAAGTGTGGTGTGATATGGAGAAGTGATATGCTATGATATACTACGTAGATTGGATGCTTTTGGCGGAGAAGTTAATTAATTAAATTATTACATACGACATACGTAGTTCGATTCGGTGCGGCGAAACCGTTCTTCCTCCGCCCTATCGTGATCGTGCACCCGCCGGTTGAGCCTCGAGATACCCTGGAACTGATTTAGTCCTTAATGCGATGAGGAACTGTCAAACTTGCGCTGTTGAACTATCTTGGACTGTTGTTTCCATTAAGCAAATTTAGGCAGGCCAGCCAAGTCGCATTGACGCGGTCGAGAGGATACTCAATTGTGGTGGTTTACCCATACCGACTTCGAGGTCTTGCGCAATATTCAATTTGATATCAGAGTCGCCCGTTTCGCCGCAATTACTTGTCAAGATGGTACGCAATTAATTCCACGAGCAGTTGGCCGTTGCCATACGGTGCATGAGAATGGGCGGAAGCTAACAGTTTGCTAGGTGTATATTCTCGGAATGAGTTTTGGAGAGCATTTGCTCGTCAAAGTCAGTTCACGGCTGCCCGTGGTTTTCCAATCGCGCAAATGATCTTGTATACTGATAAAGGGCCGAATTCCAGAAAGCACTCACATCATTTTTCGGCATTGGGCCGGCAGGTTGTGCCCGCCTTATGGCCCAGCATCATCTCCACGAGACAGCTAAAGTGGGCGACATGTCCAGTAGACAAGTTCTCGATATGACGTCCGCCCTCTCCGAAATGAAAATAGAGAATGACCTACGACGAAGGATATGGAACGATTTGAAACGACTCAAGGATACAGGAACGTACCGTGGCAGACGCCATGCTATGAATCTGCCCGTGAGAGGACAGTGCACTCGAACACAGGTAATTGCAAAATCACTCGTTTAGCCAGTTTACTAGTCAATCATGGTTGATTGATCTGCAAAGGGCACCATGACACATTGCTAACCAAGATCTAAATTTCCGATCAAAACAGATCAGAACCGCTTACAAGCTGAATTCGCTCACTCGAAAACTCGGCATTGATCCATCAAAACGTGGTTAAACCCCCTTCTGTGGCCTGTATCATGCAAATTCCAGTCTGCGTTCGGGTTGGCGTTCGTGCTCCTTTCTTTGTTTCTTGTCTGTTCGTTTTATCCCCCCTAGGTTGATACCGTCTGCATAGTCTGCTTTTTTAGAACGCAAAAGGTATAATCACATATATGCCATATCGCAGTGTCCGCCTCTTTGCGCTACCTGGAAGCAACTGCGGGCATGCCGAGGTCCAAGGGCAAATCTCGCATAATAATCCCTCGACTGCAAATGTGGCCACAGCCCTATGGTCATAACCCAGGCATGTTAGTGGCTCTTGATTGCCACTGTATGCATACCCTTGCCGAAAAATATCTGCAGAAGATTGTTGTGTTCGAGAATTCCAACAATCGTTTGGACACTTCCCATAGACATGCTTTGTTCTTGAGATTGAAATTCCTGTCAACTACAGCACACTTCATCACCATGAACAGCCAATTGCTCCACACAGCTTCGCCCCGTCCCGCTTCACAAAGATCGTTATCTAGTATATCGCTGACGGCCTTCCTTCTGGGTCAATTGACTTGCCTTTGCCTCTGCCTTTCTGTCCTGTTAGCATATCTCAATGTTACACTATGGCGCTTACCTGCATTCCTCGGTGCACTCTGCATGTTCCATTTTCTTGAATTCTGGATAACAGCTCGCTACAATCCCTCGGCAGCAACCGTGAACTCGTTTTTACTTACAGCCAACGGCGCAATGTGGGCAGTGGTTCACTTAGCATCAATGTCCGAATGTCTGCTCACTCGCATGCTACTGCCTCAACGCTATACCGACAGCGTAGCACTTCTGTTCTGGAATGAAAAGGCCCGCATACTCATAGGCTTTCTCCTAACTTTTCTCTCCCAAGGCATTCGATCTCTCGCAATGGCACAAGCAGGAACCAATTTCAATCACTGTATTCAATATGAATTTCAACAAGGACATTCCTTAGTCACACATGGCCTCTACCAAATCTCAAGACATCCAAGTTATTTTGGCTTCTTCTGGTGGTCAATCGGTCTCCAACTAATCCTGGGCAACGTGGTCTGTCTTGTGGCATATACCGCCATACTGTGGTGTCTTCTTTACTACCGCATCCAACGTTGGTACCCCATATATATTTTTCTATGGCTTCTGCCTCGGTATGACGAAATACAAACTCTAACAAAGATCTGATTGCTAGACGAGGAAGGAATTTTAATCGACTTCTTCAAAGAAAATTATATTGAATATCGGGAGAAAACGTCTGTCTTGATACCAGGCATACCGTGATGGCCAGACTCGACAAGGAGACCAACCAAAACCATCTGAACAACACTATTGTGAAACAGTATGGCCTCAATAGGAGGAGGCATCGTAGAATTATTTCTACTCACAACCAACCATTTTGCCAAAGACGCCAAAATGAGTGGTTCACAGCATTGTGTGGTTATACAATGTGATGGAGGGGAAAGCAGACACACGAAAGCGCCATTGAGAACATGACATTTTCCAACGCGACCATTGTCGAGAAATTAGCACTGTGATTGAAACTCTATATTAGATCTCAAATATGAACATAGATGATTTATGCTGTTGAAAGTATCTGTTCACCCCGGTTGATTTGGATTGCTTTGTCCTCTCCCGCACTTAGTATTCCAACTGTCTTATCCCAGCAGACTCCAAATACTTTCACGCCTTCACCACCAACTCTCTTGCCGGCTCCTTCTAAGCTCTTGCGTGGGATGGAGTAAATGCTTTCGCCGACCACTCCGTCCTTGTCTGATTTTGTCGACCGCAAATCCCAAATGCGGCATGTTCCATCGTGACTGCCACTGAGCAAGCCATATGCGCTTCCTGGATCCCGGGCGAGAGTCACCACAGCATTGGTGTGACCACGTAGAGTCATGGCAGAGACGGTGGTGGCAGACACGCGGGGATCTATCATAGTAATATGTCGGGCAGAGGTACCGGCAGCAATGAGATGAACGTCCGGAAGATGAGCGGTCGAGAGAAGTGGATGGGACGTTGTTCGGGTGTCGACAAGAGCTCCAGTTACAAGATCCCAAGTTCGCAATGTATGATCCCAGGATGTCGAATAGCCAACGGTAGAATCCCGAGCATCAAAGACCACCCCTGACACAGGAGCCGTGTGAGCTTTGAGAAGAGCGAGAGGTCCACGCGAGGGTGTATTGGAAGATGAGTGAACCTTTCGCCGTTTTGAGGTTCGCGTAGCGGTCGTGGGGGCTGCTGGAGCCTCTGACTTCTTAGTAGACCAAAGGCCGACTGAATGATCTGTAGAAGCGGATAAAATGCGATTCGAAGAAGCATGTACTTGAATATTTTCAACACTGCCAGTATGACCGTGCAATTCAAGGTGTGGCGATATAGTCCCAGAAAATCCATCCTCGTTCTCATTATATTTCCATAGTCTGATTGTCCTGTCGAGACCTGACGAGACAAGCTGGGTGGGAGAAAAAAACTTGGCGCTCTTGATAGAAGCTGTGTGTCCGCCATGCTCAGCAGATGGAGAGACGGCGATGGTCTGCGACGAATTGTTCCATATGCGCAATAGACCGTCGTAGCTGCTGGAAAGTATCCTCGGGTCTTGACCCTCTCCAGACAAAACGTCGACGTCGCTGACCCAATCGTCGTGAAGAAACGAGGCGACATGAAGAGGAGGAATCAAGGCACGAACATATTCAACATCGAGAGTCGTTTCAGCTGAGATGCCGTTTGCAGTGAGGTACTCGTCAATAGACGTGCGAAGGTATTTGCCGTTGATAAGGAATTCAAGAGGAATGGCCTTCTCAAGATCGAGCAGCTGGTTGACCACGGTAGAAAGAGCATACCGTCTCAAATCTAACATCGAGTTAGAAAAAGCAGTTCCAACAAATAGTAAGTCAAAGATGTTCACTTACTTGTAGGAACGAGAATAGGTCCAGTGCCCTCAGGGAGACTGATATCAGCATCGCGAGTGCTGAGCTTGATGCGAACCTGGGCTTGCGCCGGGCTGCTGGCTTCAATATCCATGACGCTGTGATATGCTATATTATGCTATGCTTTGCTATGCTATGCTTTGCTTTGCTGTATTTCACTTAATTTCGTTATCGTCTCTTAAGGGTGTAGATCACTGCTCATCAACCATCAAAATGAAGAATGAAGAATGAAGAAGATGAAGAAAAAAAAAAAAAAAAAAAATCAAAAGATCAAGGAAAAATTTCCCGGCGGGCGGAGTATGCCACAAACGCACATCCTGCTATCCATCCCTTCCCCTGTCAATATTTAAATGATAACGACGTATACAGTAACATGTATATATGTATGAATGAATCTTGATAGATGTTTGAATTATGTTCTATACTATGCCAAACCCATATTGAGAAGTGTGACTTATTTCGTAGCTATTTTCTGGCTGACCTCTTGATGTCGCTGATCGCTTTCCTTCTATATTCAGAATCCGCAAAGAGCGCCTCTAGGAGGTCGATGATCTCGTCTTCTGTATACTCCAAGCTCAGTTCTCCCTCCATCCATAAGTACTTGATGTCGGCCAAGGAGCTTTCCAGTATGTTGATCAGGTATTGGAATTTGAGCCACTTCGAAACATAGACAGCTGTTCTCGGTGTCACCATCCCACTCTCCTTCTCCGCCTCAGTGGTCCCTTCCGGTAAAAAGAGATCCTCGAGCTGTGATATCTGTGTGTACAACTTGACTAGGTATTGCGAGTCGCTTGCAGAGATGTCGCTCAAGTCTTCCACTGCGACAATAATCTTTTCGATGACCGTAGATATGAGAGATGCAACGGCTTGCAATAGGGCAGACTTCCAAAGCACCGGCTGCCACGCGGCGTGTGCAGACCGAATATGCTCGTACACTGAAGTGATTGCTATGCGGCAGTCTTCCATCATTGGCTGGGAAGAGCAGTTGCTGAAGCCCTTCGCGCCCTCGAGAAGATCGGTCAGAATAACACGGTGAGATTGCATCTCACTGCTATAGCATAACTTGCCGAATCTTTCAACTTCAGCAGCCTCTGCTTCCAGCCGAGGAAGGGAGTGTTCGTTTACGATCTCCCGTAGACGTCCAGCAAGGTACTTGCAATCATTATGAATGTACATATTGCCAGACGCCAATGAAGGCAGATAGATTGACGGCGCTATGGCACGATACAATGCGAGAATCAAGGTTGGTAAAGCGAGGAGTCCAGGTCCACACTGCTGTATCTGAAGATCAGAGCATCTGGCAAGAGAGTGTCAGTACAAATCACACCACGTCTGTAAGAAGAGAATGCTTACCCCTCGCTTGATAGCAGCTCGAAGTCGGCTACCTGTTTCATAATCAAAGACAATATCATATCCGGTATAGGCGTGATAGTGTAGTGCTCCTTTAGTGCCAACACATCGCCCAACGTATTCTCAGCGTTCAATACCACGTCCTCAGTAGACTTCTCTGGTAGGGGCTGGGCCTTTTGAGGATTACTTGTGTCCGTCTCAAGGGTATCATCGCCCCAATCCCAGGCACCGTCTTGATTATCGTCATCGTGCGTCGAGCTTTTGTCTTCAATGTTGCCTTTCTTGGAGGGTCTTGCTGAGACATGCGCCTGCGAAGTCTCCTCTACTTCCCAATTCACAGCCCAATCGTCGATCTCCTCTGTATTGAGATTCTGGTCTGGCGTGTTCTCGCGCGCTCGTCGAGTTTCTATGAGATCTACAGTTTTTGGAGCTTCCTTGACTCCGATCCAAAGGTCATTGCGAAGTTGGTCAAGCGTGAAGCCTCGTCGTTGTTCCAACCAGAGTCGTGGGATCTTGTTGCTCCATTCTTTGAGATCATTATGCCCCGAGCAGTTCAGATCCCGTAATTGTTCAACAAAGTTGTGGGCGTGGTCAACATATTGTTGAAATGTCTTCATTCCCAGAACATCATCCGAAAGGCTATAGCTCAGTGCGTTAGGAATGAGAGTTGATATCAACAGTGTAGTGCTGGCAGAAAGTATTGCAGCCGAGATATCATCAGGCAATCGAGTATGTATAAAGCGGAGGAAGGTTTGAACACTATCAATCTTTGAGGGGAATCCTATAGATTCTCGTTGCTGCGATGATTGCACTCTATCAGCCTCGAAGCTAATTATGTGGGATGAGTCGTCATCGGTAGCAAATGTCTCTTGTAAAATCTGAAATACGAACTGCTGTAGCTGTTCAGTGACTTCACTTGAACCACCAAGTTCGTTGAGAGCCGAATTGAGAGACCTCAACGTTTCGGGTTCACCTGGAAAAGTCAGTTATGATTGGCAATTGATTCAGTGATAAGCGGCCTACCTGATATGGACAATGTATGTTCAGCCATTGAGATTTTGACAAGACCGTTCCACTCTGAAATTACTGTGCTCAGTAATTTCTTTTCCAGACTTGAGACCATCTCCCGTAACACCTTGCTGAATGAGCTATGAGAGGACAGTTGCGATCTCTGGCAGTCACGCTTCAGCTCGTTCAGATCTCTTAACGAAGCTTGTACATCTCCGTCTGCAATTTCACCGTCGAGTTGAGCGGCACGATCTCGCAGAGAACGAGCGTGTTCAAACTCATGCGTGACAGCTTCGTTGAGTGCTATCTCTTTTCGTAGGAGCTCAACTTTGCATGAGGCATCGTGGACACGAGCTCGCAGCTTCTTCCCCGTTTCATGCTCATTGACGATATTCCTTGCTGTGTTTCGGGAGCGTTCGATGTCCTCTTGAAGCTGTTTTGCTTGTTTAATCCAGCCATCGACTTCAAAGATAGAATTGTGGCTCAACACGCTCAGCTCGCTCTAATCAAAAAATCGTCAGTTCATGCACATTGATAGAATCTTGATAAGCTCGAGTTGAAGACGCGCCATACCTCTGCTTTTGTTTTCTCAGCCTGGATTAATCGCAAAGACCTATTGCAACACTCAGTATCGAAATCTGAGGAGATGACATTCTCGTCTTCAGGGAAAGATCCCTCGACCAGGAAGTCCAGGACAGCTCTTGCGGCCTGTTCTTGAAGAGGATCGGCAGCCATGTAGATAGGTGATTTGACACCGCTGTACTTGTCAATTTGAATGCGTTTCTTTGCTGTGACTGTTAATGCAACCAATTGCGCATAGTTTGCAAGCTGCGATCTTGCTGCTAGAGTGCGATGAGCTTCGCGAGGGCCAGTCTGCTATGCTAGAGCTGGTCGTTGTTGTCGTCTGCGGGGGAGGGAAGGACACTATGAGAGCGGCGTAGGTCGTAGGTGTAACCTCCATATTTGTACTGTACATGTGTACGAGTCTCCGTACCTGTCAGGGCCCAATTGCGAGGAACAATTTGGTTTACCCATAAATATCTTCTTCCTCGAATTTATCCCACTGTGCTGCATCAAACAACCATCAGAAACTCTTACGAAAACACAATCTTCAGGGTCTCTATCGAGCATTGCACGGTTGTCGCATTTGATCTAGAGTGTGCGTTTCGCTGGAAAGCTGTTGAGGAGCTCTTTCGCCTTGAGGGATCGTGTGCGGCGCATCGTCTCCATCAACATGGCTGCTTCTATCTCACACTTCACCAAAATCCAGGCCTTCAAGTCTGATTACTCGCCGACCTCTTTCGCACAGTATGAGTCGCAACGTACTGGCATGCGGGTCGTTGTTATCGACCAGAGGGGCCCCAAAGTGAATGGCTACTTTACGCTGGCGACTGAGATCCACGACGACTCTGGCGCACCGCATACCCTTGAGCATCTCTGCTTTATGGGCTCGAGAAGCTATTCCTATAAGGGTTTTCTAGATAAACTAGCCTCCCGCTTCTATTCTGATACCAATGCGTGGACGGACATCGACAATACTTCTTATACCCTTGACACCGCAGGGTGGGCTTCCTTTGCGAAGATGTTGCCGGTCTATCTTGAACACATCATTGCGCCTACATTGACGGATGAGGGCTGCTATACGGAAGTCTACCATGTCGACGGTACTGGCCAGGATGCTGGTGTTGTATACTCGGAAATGCAGGGCGTTCAGAATGATGCTGCGGAATTGATCGATTTGAAGATCAGGAGATTGTTGTATCCGGAGGGTGTTGGTTACCGCTATGAGACCGGCGGCATGATGGAGGCTCTCAGAGTGCTCACCCCAGAGCGTATCAGGCAATTCCATAGATTGATGTATCAGCCGAAGAATCTCTGTTTGGTCATTACTGGTGAGGTCGACCACGCCGATATGCTTCGTGTTCTCGATGAATTTGAGGACAGTATTCTGGATGTCATACCTCCTCCAGATGCGAAGTTCGACAGACCTTGGGTCAGCACCCAACCGCCCTACCTTAGCCAGTCTGTTGTTGAGACAGTTGAGTTCCCTGAGGAAGACGAAGAATTTGGAGAAATTGAGATCCGTTTCTTAGGACCTGACACCAATGATATAATTCTATGTAAGTCTAAAGCAATACGCCCTCATCCCTCCGCCTCTCATGACAAATTGCTGATAAAAATCCACAGCAACTGGTCTCCAGGTTGCCCTTGCTTATCTTGCTGGGTCATCTGCCTCGGTTTTGGAAAATATACTTGTCGAGAAGGAGCAGCTTTGCACAGCAGTTTATTATTCTACGGAGGATCGACCGAAAACTGAGGTTCGCTTTACACTGAGTAGTGTAAAAACATCGAAACTTGCGGACGTTGAAAAGCGGTTCTTCGAAGTTCTGAAGGAGGCCATGGCATCCAATCTTGACCTTCAATATATGTCAGAGTGCTTGCAAAGACACAAGCGCAGCTGGAAGTTCTCTGCGGAGTCATCTGTCTCAACGTTTTCTCAAGTTGCCATTGTTGATTTCATGTATGGCAATAGAGATGGCTCTACTCTGACACCAGTGGGGAGTCTTCAGGAATATGACGTCCTGGCATCATGGGGTGAGCCGGAGTGGAAAACCTTCATCAAACGGTGGCTTTCAGACGCACATCATGTTTCCGTCCTTGCTATCCCTTCAATGAAGCTCTCCAAGAAACTCAAAGCTGCAGATAAGGAGAGGGTCCAGAAGAGGAGACAAACTCTGGGTCCTGAGGGTCTTAAGGCCCTAGAGGATAAATTGAAAAAGGCAACGGAAGCAAATGATAGAGAAATCCCAAGAGATGATCTTCTAAAGTTCAAGGTCCCTGGGGTGGAGACGATACCCTTCATTCATACTACGACAGCACGCTCAGGGGCCGCATTAGAGTTAGGCCGAAATGACAATCGGTTCCAACAGATCATCGATGCCGATGGAGGCTTGAAGGATCATCCGTTATACATTCACTTTGAACACATACCGAGCAACTTCGCTCACATTACATTGTATCTGTCCACTGAGGGTGTATCGACTGAGCTCAAGCCTCTCTTGTCTGTCTACACAGAGGCCTTCTTCAGTCTCCCGCTCAAGATTGAGGGTAAAGTTGTGGACTTTGAACAAGTGATTACCGACATTGAAAGAGACACCGTCGGTTATGGAATCGATGATCCACTCAGCCACGCGCCCGAGCTTCTCGCCGTCACCTTCCAAGTCGAGGTCGAAAAGTATGAAGTTGCCATATCATGGCTCAAAACTTTGTCCTGGGACTCGATATTCGATGTTGAGCGTCTAAGGTCTATCACATCGCGTCTGCTATCTGATATCCCCGAATCCAAACGCAGTGGCAGCTCAATGCTTTCTGCTGTCAAGAAAATGATCGACCAGACGCCTGAATCTATTCTCAAAGCTCGCAGTACGCTCGTCAAAGCACGCTATCTGAAGGCTATCAAGAGTCTCCTCAAGACGGATCCAGAGACTGTAGTTTCGCAAATGGAGCAGATAAGATCACAACTATTCCAGTTCCAGAACATGCGCGTTCTCGTTGTTGCTGATCTGGAGAAGTTGGTGAAACCCGTCTCGTCATGGGCGTCATTCGAGGAGCCTCTGCAAGTGGAGCAACCAGTAAAGCCGATTGTGAAGCTCCATGAACGTTTGACAAACACGGCAAAAAACCCAGGAGCATTAGCATATATTGTGCCATTGCCCCCCGTGGACTCTTCCTACTTGAGCTCAACAACTAAAGGCATCTCGTCTTGGGACGATCCCAAGTTGCCAGCTTTGATGGTTGCCATAGCGTTTATGAACTTGGTGGAAGGGCCTCTGTGGGTTGCTGTTCGTGGTACGGGCCTTGCTTACGGTGCAAGTCTAAGTCACAAGGTCTCGTCTGGACTTGTAACCCTTGACATATGGCGCTCTCCAAATGCGGCCAAGGCTTTCAAGGCAGCCAGGGAGGTTGTCAAAAACTATGTTACCGGTGCTACATCTCTCGACCCAGTGCTGTCGCTAGAGGGTGCTATCAGTCATATTGTGGTGAGCTTTGTGAATGATCAGATGACGTACGCGATGGCGGCACAGGCCAATTTCAATACGCAGGTCGTAAGTGGGTTGCCTGCCGATCATATGGAGCAGACCTTGAAGAAAACTAGGGATTGTACTGTGGAGGATGTGAGGATGGCACTCCGAGAGTTTATCATGCCTTTGTTCGAAGCAGGCACAGCCAATGTGATTATGACGTGCTCTCCGTCCCTTGAGCAGGTGAGTTTTTCCCCTTTCTTCCATACATTGACTGAATGATTCAATATGATTCTAACATACAGCACAGTCAATCAAGTCATCTTTTGAGGAAGATGGGTTCAAGCCGGAAGTCAAAGCGTTGAAAGAATTTGAAGATGATTATGGGTTGAAAATCGAGGGTGGGGATGCTGAGGAGACAGACGATGAAGAGGATGGTAGCGATGAGTCCGATGAGAGTGAAGACGAAGACGAGGATGAAGATGAAGATGAAGATGGGGATGAAAGTGAAGAAGAGGACGCCGACAGTGATGAGGAGCACAACTGTTCTAACAAAAGGAGATAGATTGAGAGATTTGTCTGATAGATTATAGATGATAACAATGGCCGTGGATAACCACGGGTAAGCTTCGAGGGAGTTTTTGTATGGGCTCATACTGTAAGGTTCACGAAGTCATCTTCAACAACAATCACCTGTATGGTTTGCTACGACAGGCACGACTTCTCAACATTCAGACATCAATTAATTCATATACATGAGTAAAAGGCTGACAGACTGGATATTGCTGTACAATGCTGAAAAAAATAAACCATAACGTTCTCGTCTGTAAATCGTACTATTAGATCCTATGGCCGCTCCACCGGCCTTTTCCATCGAGCTTTGTTCCATAAAGCCTATCGCATATATTAGGGCAAATCATCTGGAGCTCATTGCAGTCATAAACATCACATGGGGTATAATAAAGAGAATCATAAAACTGATGACGAAGCTGGTGAAGAACCAGCTTCACTCCGAACAGGGGGATGACTTGGTGGGTTGTGACATCCCCCCCGAGAGAATCTGGTAAGAAGCTTGAGATAGTTGCAAGTAAGTATCCTCGCTCTGAGTATCGAGAGATCAAGCATTCTGATAAGCTCGCTGGCCCTCGCCGATGCCATGCATAGGAAGAGGAGTTTTCTTCGCAGCCCACGCCTTGATGGAAATACAGAAAATGACGTACGCCATAGTGAACGCTGTCACTCCCATGGCGACTGTGAAGACAAACATGGCGTCGAGTCCATAATGCATCATGGCCTGAACAACATCGCGAGTGCTGAGCATGAAGACCAATCCGCCTCCCATCAAACAGAAGCTAGCAATGACCTCAGTCGGGGGTCTATAGGGCAGAAGACTCTTAGGCGGGTTGAGGCAGAGGATGATATAGGTGAAGATTCGGGCGACGGAGAATGCTGCAAGCATCATGCCCCACTGCGTATGTATCATTGTGCTGAGCATACTGTGCTGGTGGTGAGAGGACATCATGAGACCGAGCATCAAGATGATCAATGCCGGAATAGGGTTCAGTGACACTCGTTGCGATTGGGGCGGCTCGAATGCCTCAGGCTCAAACTCGTGTGTACTCTGTAAGTACAGGGGAGTATTGTGGTAGACTCCCATATTCATCCACCGGCGGACTCTCTTGGACTCGATGAGCATACCGCAAAGGCCACCACCGAGGAAAAGAATGGAGATGCTAACATGCTCGAGATCCTCAGGAGCCCATGCGCCGCCCCATCCAGCCAAATGCTCTAGGAAGACATTTGTGATACCGTATAGAAAAATGACGAACGACTCGGTAAACTCGGCGGTGGGGACACGGGCTCTCCATTTGCCTACCAAAGCCCGAGACGGCTTGATATTCCAAGCCCAGCCGAAGTCCGCGAAACAGCCGATCCAGCGCCCTGTGGTTAGAACGCCGTACCAGAAGAATATGCCACCTTTAATGAAATGAGCCAATCCATTGAACACATGGTTGCCCCGCTGTAGTTTTCCCTTTTCGTTAGTCTGAATTCATACGATGGGCAACAACAACTTGACTGGTATTACTCACGAAGATTCCACCATATGTAACTGCACCAGAAGCAATGACAGCAAAGCCGAAAGGTAAAATTGCCCTCTCGATGATGATGTAGATCACGTTCAGTATAGCCATCATGCGGTGAGACATGAGCTTCGGCACACGAATGGACAGGAATTTGTCCAGGCGGGCCAGGCGGAGAAATCCTAGTCTGCCGTCCTCCCCATGCTCTGCTATCTTCTCTTCGTTATCATCAAAATCTTCACTGTGGAAGCTCTCCTGGTCACCACCATGAGACGAAGTTGGACTGTCCGGTGCAGGAACATCAGAAGACCACCTAAGCGGACGGGCGTCCGGGTCGTCAATTGACGTGTTAGGAACTTGGATGAAGGCAATTCGCTCAGAGCGTGAGCGAGAATGAGCTCCAGCGCTATTTTCTGAGCTGCGGCGGCCGGAATAGGCGAAGAGGAGGCTAATAAGGACCTCCGCGCTCACAGTCCAAGTAGCAATCCAGCCCATCTTGTGGTGGGCATTGTTCACATAGAGATCCGGTGTCGAGGCATTGTATATGACACTGAGAAAGACACCAAGTGCATTAACCACCAGAAAAACAAACTGCACAGATAATGTATATCTTGACTTCGCAATACTCAGCACGACACCTGCATAGTACAATTAGCAATCCTTCCTTCGTGCTTTATTTTCGGTTTTCTTTTTTCTTCTTTTCACTTGGCAAGCACGCATATACGAACCGATTGGAAGAATGAAGAACCATGCCAGAACCATCAACACGATATGACCAAGTATGACACCGCTATGCTGTGGGTGCGCAAAGTAACTTTCTGGTTCTGATGACGGGACTGCTGAAGCAGTTATAGTTGTTGGCGCCGTCGCTGTTGCTATAGCCGTAGCGGGTAGATCATGGCCAGTATGGCCTGTATCCATATCCATGGCCGTATCATCGCCATGGGCTAGAGCTATGGCAGCCAGGCATAGCAGCGCCAAAGCCCTCAGGCTAGCTGTTCTGCCGCCCATATCTATATGTAATAAGGGATGAATGAGCTGATCCAGTCGATTGCCGAACAGAAAGATCAAACAAGGGATACAATTTGAACTGAATGGCACAACTCAGAGCAACAATCAACGATCAGCGACAAAGAGGTGAGAAGAGGTTGACAGGAATGCTCGAGGGTAAAGCGGATCTCTTAGAGTTGCTGGTTCAGTTCAGGAACATGCGCGAGAATTTGCCACCACAGAATTGCAGTACAGAGTGAAGAGAAGAACGATATTAATTACAACAGCGATGAAGACTTTTATTATATATCAAGTGACAAGGGGCCCTAGATAGCAGAAATATGGATATATGAAGGAGAAAGACAGTAGTAGAAAGAAGGCGAGAACCTGGCGATGACGGGCTTCTTTTCTACGACGCCTATACTCCGTACATACATACATACATATTGACTGGGTCTTGAGTCTTCCTCCCCGGCAAAAGCTAAAAGGAGAGGGAACGGATGAGATGGCACGAGGGCGCTCCGAAGAGCAAGCATCAGTGACAGACCGGACTGGACCGTTCAAAAGTAGATTTCCAATCTTCACTTCAAAAAAAAATAAAAGAAAGCAAAGAAGAAACAAACAAAAAAGATGACGCTGTGTGGAGCAGGGGTTATGGAGCAGGGATTTACTTAGTGTATGTTGTATGTTGTAGATATACATATACGTATTCCGTATACTTGACTGACTGCTTTGGCCTTGTCTGGGTTTACTTGTGTCTTGCCGGCCCGTACTCGATGTCCACTCTTTGCCGGTCTTTTATGTTATGTATCAGTATTACAGTATAAATAGTGTGTAAGTTACGAATTATGCAGCAAATTAGATACCGGAAGCAGCTGTAATATATGTATTTATCCTTTCATGTATTGTACAGTACAGCAGTGTATGACCGGCATCTTCGAGCAGGAGCCGAACAGGGCAAGATATACGGAGACTCCGTAGAGGATATAAGAACGACAGCAACGAAGAGAATGACAAGAACGACGAGAACTAAGATGGAACCGACTCTCCATTAACCATAGACAGAATAGCCTGCCAGCTGCCTTCTTGAGATGATCACTTCCCCCCTCTTCCACTCCCGTCGATCTGCTCCAGCCCAATATCTTAATCCGTTTGCCTTGTCCTGTTCTCCAGGCATCTCTCATTGACTTAGCCGTGATGATGAGCTGTAGACTTCGCAGGCTTATCCGTACCATTCCCATCAAGTGCTTACTTTCATTCATTCGTCTTGAAAGTGCAGGCTAATCCTAGACTCATGCAGGCCGATATGTATATCGATGTCTCTGGTATGGTGGATAGATAGATGGGGCTGTAGCCGACATCCGGTCTAGGTATTAGGGGGGGCTGCTCACACTGGTTCTCCGAGTCTTTGCCAGACCCGATCCGTTATTTTAAAAATTGCAATCTCATCCGAGCGTTGAACCTTGTACATTGCCTGTACATATCCCTGCACGCGCTAATGCGGCTGACATCATTATAATTGCAGAAGAGCAATCGTCCTTTGGTGATCTACCCCTCGATGTACCCTTCGATTTGTAAGTCACTCAGCCTGTCAGCATACAATTCCGCAAGATGGCCTTTCATCGTGAGATAAGATCGTCCTGCGCAGAGAAAAAGAAAACCGTTGTCGACTTTTGGAATCGTATGTACAAACAGACCATGCCGGTCCGCTTGTTCCCATACGTAGCACAAATCTCTCTCCCGTATCCCCACCTCTTGTGATGGGTTTATGTCTGTGCGATGCACATTTCTTCTCTCTTCCTTGTGGAGATGTTGAAATCTTGCCGACCCTTCCGTTTGCTCCTAGTTCGAGGCCCGGTTCGGTGTCTTGAAAATCAAATGATGCTCGGGTCCTCGATGAGCTCTGTAAGTAACTGTGTACAACTGTATACACACCTCATCGCCTGGCCACTTGCTGCACTATATCCGTACGCTTTCTGTTTTTCTTTTTTTTTTTTTTTTTTTTTTTTCCTTCCGCCATGTTTCGAGGGATCTTCAATCAACCGAGCATGGCAACATCTACATGTTCGTTATGCTCCTTCAAAACTCAATCGCTTCACGGACGGGTCCTCGATAATTGCAGACCCCCCCCTCACAGATACGAATCTGCTTATTCCAGCTCCAGAAAACACAAAGAAGACGTTGACCGTTCCATTTCACGTGAATCGCCGATGACACTTCCCCAGTCGCCCTGGGCCAAGCAAAATTTGTGCGTCTTCCTTACCGTTCTTTGTTATTCCTCAGGTTCTCATGTGGATCGTTCTGATTTGTAACACCTTCACAACCATATGTCCACACCTTATTTCCGCGTCTTTCGTATGGCCTCCGGGCACATACAGTACACAGGTAAGTGCACAAGTGAGCATCAGTCACCGACTCTTGAGAAGCCTTGACGAATGGCCGGCGAGTGATGCCAGGGTGTCTGTCTCAATGCGTATTTATCGCCAAGACACCGTCTTGCATCTAAGATGTTGATCGGCCTTCTCACCACATTACAGAAACGGAGTCTGCTCGGTCAGTAGTACCTCGCATGGCTTTCTCCTCCCTCTGATCAGTCATGATGAGTTCCGCTTAATAAGATGGAGCAAGCGAATGCCCCACAAATAATATAGATCATCTGAGCGTCCCGTTCCGTCGTGCATCCTTGATTTTTCAAAACCTTGAGATCATGTCATTTTTGCCGAGATTCCAAGCTCCACGAACAAACGGCTTCGTGCAATAACGCGAACCACAATCACTTTGCAGAGCTCGTTTTCGCATCCACGGCATGCTGAGCAGACCAATTATCTTTCATGGTATTACATGCGTGAACAGACACATCCGGGAATATCTTGAATTCCTATTCTGGACAGACAAGACTTCCTTTCCGGATTTGCCGAGTAATCAACTGAAGTAAGGTAATAGTTGGAGCATCTACCCCTGACATTAGGGGTAAATTGTGTCAGTCGCCTGCAACGATTTCGTCCTCCAGGAATTGATACCAGGCTGCTGTGTGCTGTTTCGAATAGTTCACCTTTCAGGGTATTGGTCTGTAGATATTGCTATTTCAAAGGGTTCGATGAGGTAAAACGATGATTGCACTTCTAAAAAAAAAAGTACCTTAGGTAATTTGATGGTTTTGTCCAATTCATTCTTGAGCGGGGAACTTTTTGATTCATCATCCGGCAATGACAGATAGGAATGTACAATGTTACCCCAGAGATCCAGTCCAATCCAGGGGCTTAGGCACGGTCGTACACATCGGAGATAGAGACGACCGCGCCATAAAAGCAGCAGCTATGATAAAGACATACTATACTATCCAAACTTCTGTGAATCATACTCTTGTGATATTTGAGATGGCTTTATAAGGGTAATGCCCACCAAGAATTTTAGTGGCACATATGAAAAGCCGGCCCTCAATCCAAGAGGTCAACCATGTCAGAAGATGATCCAGTGTACTCCGGCAACTTCTGGGCCTTTGATGGCGCCTCTTCAAAGCGGGGTTGATAGGAGTTCAAAAGACCCTCTCCATAGCAAAACTGGTGCCAGCCTGTCTGCACTTTTCAGTGAGGCCGTTAGGTGTCATCTCCACAATTCAGTATCGAAATTCCCAAGGCTGTATAGTGCTGGAACATATATGACCCTTTTGAACGTATTGAGTAACTCCTGTCTTCTTGAGGGATAGTAAGATAAATGCATGTCAAAGCAATTAATTCAATGGCTTGCTTGGCTCATGAAATTTGTTCACTTAGGTCCTGAAAGAGACCGCACAGTGTAGAACAGTAAGTATGCATTGGCATTCAGCACATCAGCGATGCTGACTTGCAAAACCTTGTCGTCGTTGAAGAGAAACCACTGATGATTGTTAGTAACTATTCAACGAGTGTTGAAACCCTCTGAAGAGAAAGAACTGACCTGTTCGCCTTGACGGCAGTATGCGTAATAATGACCTGAATCGACGGTTGTGCCAGTGTGTACGATGGCACTCGATAGGTCATACATATATCGTCCAGAATTTTGGGCTGATGGGTCAGTGGTGTACGGCATCATATTGATAGAAAGCGGGAAGTCAATTTTCCCCTGCATTTTCTCGGTAGTTGTTGGTGTTCGTTCGAAACGCTGTATATGAAGTCAGTTGACAAGAACAGAACGACAGGTATGGGGGATCACTTGCCTTCAGTTGTATACATAGTATCAAAGGCAGCCTCCCGATTTGCAATTGTTTTGTCGCCTGTTGAGGAACGTCACCACAACGACTGCAGCTGTAGGTTAAATTCTCCGGGGCTGTAAAGCTATCGAGGCAACCTGTCAGACTACGGGTCGTCGTCATGGTTCCATTAGCATCCGGATGTTTTTGGGCTTGGAAAGCCAGACTGAGGTCCATGATCGGATCGTCCTTTCTCGTCACGTTTCCGCAGTTGAGACAAGTAACGCTGCTGCGAAGTTTGCCGAAGAAAGCTTTATGAAAGAAACATGTACAGTCAGTGTCGCATGTTTTTTGGTCGGAGGTGTCACCGGTGGCCCCGCAATGAAGACGGTCGACTAGGAACTGATAGAACTCGTGGGCGTCTTGTTGTTGATTGCCTCCTAGTTGCTGATTTTCAAACCTTGTTAGTACATTCGCAGAGTAGGATGAAACGGGTAAAATTCTCACCTCAGGGCTCGCAACCCAGGACGCATGCAAGACATTCAAGGAGCAGATTGACCCTGTGTTTTCGTCGTTATTGAATTCAGCGAAAGTCTCACATAACGCACAGCTCACGCAATGCTCATCTGTGCAATCAAATGTCCTGTGGCCATTTCCGAGGAAGTATGTGGTAAGAAAACCATCGTGAAGCAGAGTCTGTAATATCACGTTCATATAGCAGGTTTGCCCAAGGTTATAGAGACCGCGGACTCCTTCCCTTCCACAACTCCGTTTGGAAGTGTTTGTTGAGATGTATGCAGCATCCTCTTCATCAATTTCTGGCAAGCCTTCTTGAGTGAGGCTTCCACTCTGTGTAGAAATATTGCGCACAACTTCTCCTTTTGATGATGTTGCTAAGAATCGTTCCAGATTGAAGTCATAGACGAAGTCCTGGCAACGTTGACAATACACCTCTCCAGTGCGAGAGTCGACGACTTGGACATATAAGCATTCGAAATAAGCTTCTGGAGGAGAGGGTAGTGAAGCCCTCAAGGGGTACTTACAGAACCTATGTCCATGTTTCCTCGCGTGAGCATTTCGCTCGTTTTTAGGAGCTAGGTATTGACATTGGAGGCAAACGTAAACGGGTTTCAGTAACGCAAAACCTCTTGATTTCGTGGAGTTTGGTGATAGTTTCTTTGGCTTGAAGGACCTGGTCTTTTGGACTCGAAACAGAGTCTTGTAGAAATTTGCTGTGGTCTTATCGTTTCTCTCAAGAAGAGGCCTGAGGTGCTCTGCAAGGTGCAAAACATATGAATTAACCACAAGCCAAGTTCCCACGCGCATTAGATGATCCCTTACCACAGCCGTATTCTGGATCCATGATGCGAATAAAACCCTTTTCTCGTCACACGTGAGGTCTTTGAGCGTGCTAAATATCCTGCGGCAGTGGCTCTGGAGAAGTCCCTGATAGACAAGAGCAATAAAGTCTCCGCAAGGAGATAAGAACTAATGGAGAAGACGCCGGCTAGAGCTTCGCGAGCAGAAAGGCTTAACCAGATTGACTATGCGTCGTGCACAAAGGAATATGTCTGGAGGCGGTAGTCAGTATCAACGATTGGACGATATGAGGTATTGCGGTTAAGATCTTAGCTGTGTGAAGACAGGGAAATCCTACGTTTCTTCAAAACCTGATATCAAGCACTTCGTCAAAGGCAAAGCCACCACTGCGATAACAACGGCGCACCGGTTCTAGAGTATATGCGAACGTCTTCTACTTTTGCAGTGAAATGAGGACTTGATGTCAAGGCTCAGAAGGTGCT
>AZGZ01000002.1:398068-424994 GCA_001636715.1 Ascosphaera apis ARSEF 7405 | reverse complement strand
CTTTGTGAAAAAAAAAAAAGTAAGAAAAAATTTATGCAAAGTACTAGTATGGGTGGAGGAACAGGGAGAAACAGACCAAATAATCAAAAGCCCGAGATAATACAGACAGACAGACCGAGACAGACAGATAGAGATACGGAGATAAGAAGTGCGCGCAATGTGAAGCAGCAGAAGAAGCAGACAGTGAGGATCCAACAGAATATAATCCATAAGATGAGACCAAGACAATTGCCATCTCGTCATACATACAATTATTTGGACGCTGCTACGTATATACTAGTATTCTGGCTTATCAGATTGCCTTGACTGGCTGGCTGTCACAATACGGAGGACATATCAATATCAATACTACCTCGGGCTGTTCTTTTCCTTCTTCTTCTTCTTCTTCCTCTTCTTTTCTTGCTGGTGATGTCATTTCGTGATGTTCGATCTTTGATGTCTTTGATGTCTGATATCTGATATCTGATGAATTCCTGTACATATTGACATACATACATACATACACATATTTCACCCTGGGCACTCCCCCCCCAAATCCCACGATCGTCCATGTCTTTAACCATTGCTTCTCGTCTGGTATGTCTGTTGCTGCTATCGCCCATTCATTTCACTCCCTGGCGATGTAGATTCTCAATGACCAATTGCCAACTGTCAACTGACCCTGTAAGACCAGAAGAGCATGTCCTTCGCTTTCGCTGCGATATATGAGCAGCACCACCACTACCGGAGACATCAACAAGAACAAAATCCCTGATGTCTTCAATCTTAAGACTGAAGATCACTGCCTCTTCCCCAGCGGTAATCCACCGACTGCCAATCAGTTGAAAAGGGCAGATCAGTTCTTCAGCAAAAACGAGCCGCGCCTTCTGTGGTCGCATGTGAAGTTCGCTGAAATTCCTCCTTCCACTAGTCCAGAGATCATCTTGCTGGGCCGCACCAATGTTGGCAAAAGCTCTTTGATCAACCTGCTCGTCGGGAAACCCCTATGCAGAAGCAGCGCCAACAGGCAGGTGACCAAGTCCCTCAATGCCTACAGCATCGGTCCTGCTGGCCGCTCTCTTACCCTTATAGACTCTCCAGGCTATGCCAGTAAATTGAACCAGGACTGGGCGCCTCTGATGGAGAAGTTCATCTCGCGAAGGACTACGTACGATCTTTCTCAACCCGCCTTCTTCTTTCCTTCTCTTGTTTCCGGATGAAACCCCCGTGTGCCACTGTCCCCAGTTTCATTAACAATTGTGCGATAGTCTCTGCAAGTCCTTCGTTATAATGGACATCGCCGTTGGTCCCAAGCGACACGATGAGGATATGATACAGTTCCTCCAGTATAATGAGATGCCCCATCAGATCCTCGCCACCAAAGCAGACAAGGTCCTGATACCTGGCTCAACCCGAACAGACGACCTCCAACCTGGTATGGAGCAGGAATTGCTGAACAGATTGCATGACCTTGCCTCACACTTCGCTCCTCCGCCTGGCACACCCAATTACCTAGACGAGGATCTCATATCGTTATGTGGATGGAAGAAGCACCGTAGGTTCGGAATCAGCCATGTACGATGGGCTATGCTCAAGGCAGCCGGTCTGCTTGAAGACGCCAAGTAGGGAGAAAAGCCTTCGAAGTCAGGACATGAGTTGTCCTTTTCTTGTACATTATAACAACGAAAGAAAAGTTTCAAAAGAATAACAAAATAAGCTGAAGAATGTACACTTTAGACATAGATATAATACAAGGTTCAACAGGGTCAATGGAATAAGAAGCGAGAAAGAAAAAAAAGAACAACATCAGCAAATGCTCATAGCGCTCCCTGACGACTCTAATTGATATTCTGAAGCCTTTGCTTCTCGTCCTCCGACATCTCCGCCATTCTTGCTTGAACCAACTTCTTAATCTTTCCGACATGAGGCTCACGCGATACCTTCTTCCCCCTTTCCTCCCTCCTCTTGAGCTTCTCCTCCCTCTTTTTCAGAAGCATCGCCTCGCGCTGCTCCGGGCTAAGAACAGGCGGCCGATCCTCAATCCTGCTGCCAAACGGAGCAACAATTCTTTCAACGACATGCCTCACGTTCTCCGTTTTTCTCCAGCCATTGGAGAACACAATGACATCTCCCATACGCAATGAGTTGTTCGGGTCCGCCACCATGTACACAAGCTTGTCAGGGAAGGTCTTGTTGAGATGCTTGTGGAACGTAAAGCGGTTGTACTGGACACGCACAGTCCGGTCCATCAGGCCTGCAGATATGACAGTTCCTTTCTTTTGTTTGATAACCTTCGGGAGGGGATTACCCAGAAGGGCCATTGAGTCAGGTGCCGGTGAGGTTAGCGATGATCGTGGGCGTGGTGTAGGCCGGACACCCGGTGGTGCATTAGATGCGCTTTCGTTCTTGACATGACCTGAGGCCGGCGTTGAAAATGCTCGCATAGCATTGTGACTTGAGACGGCGGGTGTAGATGTCCGGGTCACAAAAACGTTCCTCGGCGACGATCGACAGACCCGGAGTAATTGGAGACCACGCGATTCCATGATTGTATATTGACAGTCAATATGCCCTTTGCAGTCGGATCGAGACCTCTCAATCAATATTGTTCAATGAGATGGCGGCGTGGTCGAGTCAAGGTCGAGCGCAGATTGTCTTTGACAAAGGTGAGAGAAACAACAAATTGCTAATGACAATCACCAGTCTAAGCAACCGCCTGAACTATTAGATGCTCTGCTGGCAATTCAAATTCAACTGCACGGTTGGAATGCCTCAATTGAGTCGCTGGTTGAGCTCGATGTCCGCCGTCTGTCTGGGCGCAGTTCGAAAATTGACCACGAATGCGATGTCCGCGGGCTGTTCTGCACTCTAAAAGCCGTCCATATCTACGCCGGGGAACGGGGCCCGCCCGCTAATTACTCACGTGTAGGTGTGCTGCGGGTACTACGGGTCCAAAGATTAAGGTACTGTACGTACAGTAGGACAAGAGAGATCACTTTTCAACAACAAGAGAACTAGATTGCCATGCCATAATTATCGTCAACCTCGTTATTGCTTATATCTAACTCCTTCAAGCTCCATGTATTCCATCCATACGTTTTTCCATCCATTTGATGCCATGTTGTGGTGTCTTTTCTTCTCTGTCGTAACGTAACTCATAGAATGCTATGCCAAAATTGGCCTTGATGCAAGTGCAATTGCTATAATTTGACAACCCAGTGCTGATAGAAGTCAAATTGACCGTGGTTCATTGGTGCTGGATTCACAAATCAACGGCTATGAGCTCTCTTTGCTAGCAGCCTCTCCCTGCTGGACATCTTTCTTCACATTCAACTCTGTTGCAGACGGCGACTCTTTCAAGCGGAGCTTCTTCTCGCTGTGTTCGGATATGCGAGTCAATTCAGACACGAATGACTGTCCCCAGAAAGCACTATTGTCCTTGTTAGATGAGTGCACGATTATAGGGCGCTGCATTGACCAACATACCTTGTGTACTTATTGACATAAGCGTCTAGCTTTTGGAAATTCAAAGCTCGCTGCTCATTGCTCATGGTCACTGCCTCCTGGAACGCATTTGCTAGCTCATCGGTATTCCAGGGGTTGAAGATGATGCTCCCATTCAAACTTTGGGCTGCTCCGGCGAACTCAGAAAGCACGAGAACACCGTGCCGTTTGGCCTGACAGGCGATATACTCGTATGAGACGAGATTCATGCCATCACGAGTTGAGGAGACAACGCAGACGTCAGAGACTGCATATAGCGCAATCAGCTCGTCGAAATTGACTGATTTATGAAGGAAGTGAATAGGCATGAATTCGACAGTGCCTGCATCATGTTAGAAAATTTGTTTCTGGTATCAGTTCTCTTGAACAGGAAGTGCTCACCAAATTTGCCGTTGATTCTGCCCACAAGCTCGTTCACAACAGCCCGGAGATTCTGGTACTCCTCAACATCCTGTCTGCTAGGCACAGCAACCTGTACTAGAACAACCTTGCCGACCCATTCTGGATGTTCAGTGAGGAAGACCTCAAGAGCATGTAGCTTCTGCGGCACACCCTTGATGTAGTCTAATCTATCAACACCAACCATCAACTTGACACCCTGGAATTTCTGTTCCAAGACCTGAATTCGCTTCTGAACCTTCTCCTTCTTCAATCCTTCCTTGAACTTGTCTGGATCGATACCAATGGGGAACGCGCCAACGGCTACAATTTTGCCTTGGAATTCAACACCATTCGGTGTAGTTGACAGGCCCCTTGAGTAAGAGAAAACAATCAAGTCAGCAATCCGAGAACTGAACCAGCGGACTGAACAGGCTAGTCACAAAGTCGACTTACAAAATGCGCGAGCAGCTGCTCAGGAAGTGACGGGCATAATCGTATGTATGGAAACCGATGAGATCGCAGTGCAGCACACCGAGAAGTAACTCATTACGCACTGGAAGAATTCTGTAGATCTCGCTGCTGGGGAATGGGGTGTGAAGGAAGAAACCAATCTTGACATTCTTCTTCGTCTGGCCAATCTCTTCCCTCAGCATAGCCGGAAGAAGGAGTAGATGGTAATCGTGAACCCAAACAAGGTCACCATCCTTGACATCCTTTGCTATAGCCTTAGCGAACAACCGATTGGCCTGATTATATGCATTCCAAGCGGACTCGTCGAATGTAATTTCTCCCGGGTGGTAATGGAAAAGAGGCCAGAGTATTGAATCTGCAGAAGAGTTAGGTGGGGTAAAAAAAAACAGACAAAAAGCACGAAGATCAGCGAGCAGCCCGATAGGCCGTGTACAGGGAAGCATGTTGCAGGTACATACTTGAGAAGCCGTTGTAGTGCTTATCGGCCAATTCATCGTCAATAAAGACAGGAACAGCATCATATTCCTTCTTCAATCTGTTGACGACGATATCAATTTCGTCCTCTGGCACTTCAAGACCCGGCCAGCCATACCATTGGAACTGGGTGGACTTGGACAAGCCGCTGAGACCGCTGACGAGGCCACCGGAGGACATGGAGAAGTCATATTTGCCATCGTCTGATCGCTTGATGGTGATGGGCAAACGATTCGAAACGAGCAGCAAGCGAGAGTCGACTTTTGTCGAGCTCTTGGAGGAAGACGAGGAGGAGGCGGAGGGAGCAGACATGGTGGAGCGAGTGTCAATATATTTGAAGTATTGCCTTGACTGATTGTCTGTGATGAGCAGTGCACTGAGGCAAAGAGAGGGAGAGAAGGAGTATGTCTGTATGTATGTATGTATGTACGAATGATGGTATGAAGAAGGAAGAAAAGGACCAACAAATACTAAGACAGAGGGGCTTCTACTTGAGTCTTTCGGGTAGGTGATGAGATGTCAGTGCAAGTCGAACTTTCTGGTGCCTTTCCCTGGGAAGAAAGCGAAGATCGAACCTGAGAATGAGCAAGATATGGAAGCTCAGAAGATAGACAACTAGGTACAGTCTAGTATATACTGTGCGGATACTTCGTACTGGCATACATCATACGCTCCCAAAAGCCTCGCAGGTAGACCAGACGAAGAGAACGCTGTCATATCATGTCATTCTCGTGGCCATGCCAGCCTGCCAGTGCCGGGCCATGCCCTGCGATAAGCCCCTCTCTTCTAGCACTCTGAACTCTGAACTCTGCTTTGGCTCTGGGTCCTTACGAGCGGCCCATAGGTACCGGCTAAATCGTGTCCCCTCCCATGAGGAACCATCAGAGTAAACCAAGGTCAAGTATTTTAACCAATATTTGAACATTTGCCCCCAGCTTGTTCGGACTATAGAGCGTGTTTGGTCTTTGATGCGCTGTACAGACCTCTCTCGCTGTGGTATGACACTCGCCCTTCATTCTCTAACTTCATCAGAACCTGCACAATTCCGTTGATCGCTGGTAGCATCACTTCCTCCGGTATCTTCGGGTAGATCTCCTGTGCTAAGTCCTTGGGGCTCCATAGGATGGCGTTCTCGCGCGAATTTCTAGATCGCAATAGCCGTAGAATTTCGTCCTCTCGTTCTTGTCGATGCTTCAGGTACTCTGTTATCTTTGAACCTGGGTTCTCAATTACTGGGCCATGTCCAGGATATCCTCTGACGGATCCCTTGGCCCGCAAAGTCTCTAGACTCGAGAGATATGGTCCTAGTTCTTCAAATGCTGAGGTGCCTTGACCTAGGACGTCTTTTTTTAAAAGCGGGGAGTTAGTGTCTAGACATTTCTTCCAAGAGGTGTCAGCACAGACTTACTGTCTCCCGTAAATAGCGAATTCTCTTCCTTCAACCAGAAAGACATATGATCCTGCGTATGCCCTGGCGAGTAGATTGCTTCGAGCGTCGCCCCCTCTACATGGAAGATATCCTTCTCTTCTATAGGAAACTGCCCCTCATCTGGATCATGCTTGTAGACGCGCACTTCAGGGCACAATTTCTTCAGATCCTGTATTCCATTGACATGGTCATGATGCCAATGGGTTATCAGTGCTGACGTGATTGTCGCTTTCTCCTCTGTCAGAATTGACTCGAGGGTTTGAGACCACGCAGGACGACCCTCTCCCGTGTCGATGAGAAGCCGTTGATTGCCTCGTCCGATCAGATATGTGTTTGTGCCTGTCGGGCAATTAAATCAGGCCTAAGTTTTGTGAAACCTAGCGAGCCGAGGGATGATGAACTCACCTTGCAAGGTGAACTATATTTGATGTTAGCATTTTCTTCTTATTAAATTCATCATCAGGTACTTGATCCATACATGCCTTTCCAGGGTTCCCTGCCAGGATTCTTATGACCAGTGAGCTGACTCTCTCGACATCTGGCAATTTCACTAATTGCAAAGCCATTTGACTTGATTGATAGAACTGTTCCGGTTCAACGATGGATTCGTTTAGGGGGGGGGCGCAATGGACTCCTCTTGACGACTGCCGTGGCCTTGAAATGCGCATCCAATGCCCCGTTTATATAGTAGCGTCTGCTCGACCATCGGGCGGGACGATGCCCACATGGCCCTGGTCTAAGATCGTCACCGAGGTCCGGTATCTACAGAGATGATCGCGCGCACGTCTTCTAGCCGTCAAATGGTGTTGTTATACCAATCTTTGCTTTGGATGGTCCTTATCAATCATCCCTGTCGACTAAGTATAAGTTGACTAATTCAAATTCAGGGTTTACAGAGTGAAAAAGGTGGAAAAGAAGGTGATTAGAAGATGAAAAAAACAATGCATGATCGCTGCTTTATGTACATATACACGTCGTGAGACCACTATCCAGTGAGCAGTTTTGGAAAGAAAGGGACACCGACAGGAGGTCCTCTGATGACGGAAGATGAAATATGAGACAAGACGCTAAACATGAAAAAAGAAAAGCAAAAGCAAAAGAGCAAGGCAGCAAACAATTAGAGGGAATAATGTGGAAAAGAAAAAAAGGAAAGAAGCAAAGAAAAAGAAAAGATATGAAAAGAAGTCATCCTCAATTTCCTCCCATTCTTAAAATGATATTGTGTTCATTCGAAGTTTTTTTGTCTTCTCGTTCTTGCTGATGCAACTCAGTCCAATTGAGTTATTTAAGCCCTGTGCTTGGCCATGGTGTTCAAGGCAGAACCGTCCTTGAACCACTCAATCTGGCCCTCGTTGAAGGTGTGGTTAAGCTTGACATCGAAAGACTCGCCATCCTTGGGGTGGACACGGAGAGTGACGGGCTGACCGACAGCGAGCTCAGTGCACATAACGTCAACCTTGGCATCAGGGGGGATGCGGTCATAGTCAGCGGGGTCAGCGAAGGTGAGAGGAAGCATACCCTGCTTCTTCAAGTTGGTCTCGTGGATACGGGCGAAAGAGCGGGTGATGATAGCAAGACCGCCCAAGTGACGGGGCTCAAGGGCAGCGTGCTCTCTGGAGGAACCCTCGCCGTAGTTCCAGTCACCAATGACAACCCACTTAATGCCGCGAGCCTTGTAGTCGCGAGCAGTAGCGGGGACGGCATCCCACTTGCCAGTGATGGCGTTCTGGACCTTGTTGGCCTCGCCGTTGGCAGCGTTGGTGGCACCGATCAACATGTTGTTGGAGATGTTATCCAAGTGACCACGGTACTTCAACCATGGGCCAGCCATGGAGATGTGATCAGTGGTGGTCTTGCCCTGAGCCTTGATGAGGATGGGGATGCCAGTGACATCCTTGCCATCCCAAGCATCGAAGGGAGAGAGGACCTGGAGACGGTCAGAGGTGGGGGAGACATTGACCTTGACGGACTCACGGTCCTTGGGGGGAGCCTGGTATGTGTCTCTGCCGGCGTCATAGCCGAGAGAAGGAAGACCGTCACCAGTGGGGGGCTGGAGCTTGAACTCCTTGCCGTCCTTGCCCTTCAAGGTATCGGTCAAGGGGTTGAAGTTAAGAGTGCCAGCAATGGAGAGGGCGACGACGAGATCGGGGGAAGTGACGAAGGCGTGAGTGGCAGGGTTGCCGTCGTTACGACCGGTGAAGTTACGGTTGTAAGAAGAGACGATGGTGTTAGCCTCACCCTTCTTGACATCGCGACGATCCCACTGGCCAATGCAAGGACCGCAGGCGTTAGCGAGGACGATACCGCCGAACTCCTCGAAGGTCTTGAGCTGGCCATCACGCTCAATGGTGGCGCGAATCTGCTCGGAACCGGGGGTGACGGTGAAAGCAGACTTGGCCTTGAGGCCGTGGTTAAGAGCGTCACGGGCGATGGAAGCAGCGCGGGACATGTCCTCATAAGAGGAGTTGGTGCAAGAACCGATCAAGCCGACCTTGACCTCCTCAGGCCAGCCGTTCTTCTTGGCGGTCTCCTTAAGCTTGGAGATAGGGGTAGCCAAGTCAGGGGTGAAGGGACCGTTGATGTGAGGCTCAAGCTCGCTGAGGTTGAGCTCAATGAGCTGGTCGTACTCAGCACCCTCATCCTCCCTGAGGTCCTTGGCGTAGGAGCGGGAGAAGTCACCGATGTGCTGACGGCGAGTAGCCTTGAGGTAGTCGTACATGCGGTCGTTGAAGGGGAAGAGAGAGGTGGTGGCACCAATCTCAGCACCCATGTTACAGATGGTACCCATACCAGTGCAGGAGAGGGAGTTGACACCAGGGCCGTGGTATTCAACGATAGCACCAGTACCACCCTTGACAGTGAGGATATCGGCAACCTTCAAGATGATATCTGCTCAATTGGTTAGGAAAGGGTGAATATACTTAAAAAAAAAAAAAAAAAAAAAATCGATAATACAGGAGAATTGACATACCCTTAGGAGAGGTCCAGCCGCTCATCTCACCGGTGAGTCTGACACCAATGACCTTAGGAGCCTTCAACTCCCAAGGAAGACCAGCCATGACGTCGACGGCGTCAGCACCACCGACACCAATGGCGGCCATACCGAGACCACCACCGTTAGGAGTATGAGAGTCGGTACCGATCATCAAACCACCGGGGAAAGCGTAGTTCTCGAGCAAGATCTGGTGAATGATGCCAGAGCCAGGCTTCCAGAAACCAATGTTGTACTTGGCACAGGCGGAGGAAAGGAAGTCGTAGACCTCCTTGTTGATGTCATTGGCGCGGGCAAGATCCTTCTCACCACCGATCTGGGCCTCAATCAAGTGGTCGCAGTGGACAGTGGCGGGAGTCTGAACGGAGGGCATGCCAGCAGACATGAACTGAAGGATGGCCATCTGAGCAGTGGCATCCTGGCAGGCAACACGGTCAGGAGTCAACTTGAGATAGGAAGTACCACGCTCAATGTCCTGGTTGTGTGGGTCTGCAAGATGGGAGTAGAGAATCTTCTCGGCATATGTCAAGGGGCGCTGGAGACGAGACCTGACGATGTCGAGGTTCTCGGACATCTTCTTGTAGTTGATGTAGTTACCCTGAAGCAATGCGTGTGAGTAAGGATAGCCGAGTCAGGGTGAATAGTGTGAACGGCAGATTCTGATATCTGCCGCCGGAGAAAGCCGAACATGTACAAGAAAAAAAAAAAAATATCACCACATACCTTTTCCCAGTTGGTCATTTCGACCTTCTTGTCAAGGGGAGAGTCAGCGACAGTAGCCATGCCGCGAGCTCTGAAGAGCTGGTCATTTGATTGAGGGTTAGCAATTGCGCATTAATAAATCTACACATTGCGATCAAATTCAATGGCGCATATAAAAAAAAAATGGGCTCGGCAAGGAACACCGCATACCAAACGCGACTGGGACGCCTGTTGAAGAGAAGGATAATTAGCAAGATGGCCATCAATTGATTGGAATGAATGCTTAATATTGTGAAGAGCAATTGGAACACATACCAAAGCGCCAGCACGGGCAAGCTTCGACGAGATCATGATGGGCGGAAGAGTCGATCTTTCAAAGCCGAACTAGACAGCCGGAAAACAAGCACACATGCAACGACGACCACAAGCTATACAGCGAAGGACGTACGGAGTGCAAGATGCAAGATGCAGGAAATGCAAAGGAAAAGGAAAAGAAAGTAGAAAGAGAGGAGAGACTTGGAAGAGGAAGAGAAAGAAAAGAAAAAAAGGAATTGAAGGAAGAAAGGAAGAAGGAGGGAATTAAATTAAGACCAAAATCAAATTAAAAGGAAATTTCGACGAGACGTTGCCGGAGTGAAGCCGCCGAGGAGGAGGAGAAGAGGAAGAAGAAGAAAAGCAGATCAAAGCAGGATAAGCCTATAGGCTAGATGAAGAAAGTAATCGCTGCTGTTGCTACTGTTTCTTCTTCCTCTTCCTCTTGTTCTTCCTTCTTGATGCTTGAGTAGACCTGCTTGTACTGCTTGTAACTGTCTGGTCCCTGTTACCCTCTTCTCTGTTCCCTGTATCACTGCCGCGGTTAACGGAGACCTCGGGGAGGTTTCTTTGTCTTTTGTCTCTTGGTCTATTGTCTGTCTTGTAATTACACCAGCATCAGTGACATTTTCACACTCTCTTTTCTCTCATTCCTTCGATTTGAGTTGTAAGATGGAATACACCCTGGAATGATTACCCGGCGCATACATAGGCAGAGGGCGGCTACTATGGGGAGTCCTCTCCAAGCCTTTTACGCCTTTTCACACCCTTTAAGCCCTGTGAGTTTCCTTCTTCTTCAAATGCCGGGTCTGTGATTGGCCATCCAGTTGGTCATGGTCATGGTCATGGACATGGACATATACATACAGTTACCCCTACTTCTACCACTGCATACATACTATACACGCCAATCCATCTCACTTCGATGCTGTTCTTCTGTCTGTAGGTCATTGTTTTTCTACCTCTTACTGTGTCCAAGTCCATTGGTTCAGGCGTCATTCTGAGCGTAGAAATCCGTACTACTCTGTGCAATTGACAAAGCTTCTGACGGCTGCACCACCTCACTCTCCTTTGACGCTGAGCCATTCGTCCATCCAGCGGGGACTGAAATACCGAGGAATCCCGCCCGCTGCAAATTTGCTGTCAAAACGAGAGGATCCATCAGTCCCCGCAATTCCTATTATAATTTTCATTATTATTATCATTATCATTCTTTGAAATTTGAAAATACCACGGACTGTAACATTCCGCTCGTTTATGGATATTCTCCTATGTCTGTATGTATGTATGTCCGAATCGATTAAGCATTTTCACGGTGTCTCCGATTCCCTTAGAGACTTTCTGTAGACGACGGTCAAGGCAACGGGCTCCGCAATGCTATACTTCATCTGGTTAGAGACCTCTATATATCGTGCAAGCACTAAATTAGTGGTATTAATGGGCTCCACCGATTTGACGGTGATGGTGTTTTCCACCCTCTATGACGGTCAATTGACCGTCGTGATTTTTCGACGGTCAAATCCGCATATAAAGTATGGTTCTGCCGAAAAGGGTAGCCACTAAGCCATAACGGGTTTAGCCTCCGTTATAGACATGTTTCAGATGCTAAAAGATACCCACATCAGCCGAATTGATGCCTCGATGCCTGAGAGAGACTGAAACCAAAAACACCCCCAGTACAAAGCACCTTCACGCATACTATGAGCTAACCTCTTTTAGGCTAGTGGACCTCTGATTTAGCGCTGACCGTCGTCAATTTGACCGTCATCTACAGAAAGTCTCTCTTACCTCCTATCTTCTTGTCCTTTTATACTTGTCTGTCTACCTCATACGTACCGATGGTAAGGTCTTTCTCTCTCGAGTCCGTAAGCCAACCCCTGTCCCTGCACCTTTCTTTCCCTTCCCTGTCGTCTGCTCGTCCATGTAATTTACCGATCTACACGCAATCACTACCCCAATCCCATAACTTGCACCGTCCCTGATGTCATACATAGCATGTGATGTTGTTTTCAATGGATTACATGGGGGTTTCCAGTCCGGCAGTCTCCATTGTGTAGGTTGTAAGGTGTAATGTGTAATGCATAATGTGTACTCTGTAACATATAATAGTAATCCTTGATCAACCACACACTCATTGGCTAGCTTCGGTGAGTCCCGGATTAAACATATACCCGAAAATCCGTGACGTCATTCAAGCACGGGACAGTCACGTTTTAGTTGCTTTGCGTTTTTTTTTTTTTTTTTTTTTTTTTTTTTTTTTTTTTCCTGCCTTATCAAATCGAGAATATTAGATTGGAACATCAAAGCTGTATGTATGAATGTATGTATGTAGCAAAAAATTCTATCTCGATATCGAACATCAACCTGTGAGCATACAACATCATATAGACAGCTATTCGCTATTCGTACCTAGCTGTTCGACATAATGGGAGCCCTAAGAAGAGTCAAGACCAAGCGTCGCACTCGGTATGCTTTATTTTCATCCGACAGAAGGCGTGCTCTTTCAACTTCAACTAATATTCCCTCTAGTGACTACGACCAGGTCCTCGAAGATATCTCATCTGCAAAGCATCTCAAACAGTATAAAGAGACAAAGGATGCCGAAGATCTCCCTGCTCTAGGCGCTCATTTCTGCGTTGAGTGCTCCAAATGGTTTGAGAGTGAACACAACCTTGTCGCTCACCGCAAGGGCAAGAACCACAAGAGAAGGTTTGTCATCAGCTTTTTTTCCCCTTTTGTTTGTAAGACCGCTTATCCTGACTTGTTTTCTGCAATCAGACTCCGTTTGCTCAAGGAAGAGCCTCATTCGCAGAAAGTTGCCGAAGCGGCTATTGGCTTGACCACAAACAACGGTGTGCGCAGCGCCAACCTTGTCGTGCCCGAGGCAATTGATGTCGACGAAGATCTTTGAACGTCGGCCGACGCAATCTCTCGCCGCTGATACTGCTCGACAGTCTTTTGATGCTGTCAGGCAGAGAAAAAAAAAAGTCGCTTTCTTTTACGATACCCTAATGTTGTTTCGTTCGTTTCATTTGCATATCGAAGAAAATCATCTTCAGTTTCATCTCCAACTTCTGTGCATCTTCTCGTCAGCAAATCACAAATCACCTTGCAAGACATTTCACAATTCTGCTTACCAAATATATACATTTTATATGGTTGTCGTCATCATCATCATTTATATCTTCAATAAACAATGGCTGCCGGACTCGGCTGCGGCGCCGGTGCCAATGCTTTCATCATCCACTCATACGTTATCCACTGCATCAAAGTCATGTCAGCTCAACACTTTTCGGACCAGAATTGTCATCGTCACGTACTTGTACGGCGTTCACCATGAAAGCTCGTAGACTGCATATCCCAAGTCCCCTGTAGAATGAGGACAGTCCCTCACGGCGATATATATTTCTCGTCATCTCCCACGTGCTTAACCGTTGAGACTCTCGCGGAGCACCCGCCGACGACGGAATTGGTTCGCCGAGTAAAGGCCGTGTCACATTGCTTATATCTGGTTGTGCCTGCAAACGGGTCTTGATGACGTCGAGCGGAAAGACAGATGCCCATGTTGTGATTCCTGCAAGGCCACCACATAGAAGGACTTTCAGCGCCATTCCAGCGTTGGTCTCCTCCTTCTCCGCCGACATTATGGAGCGTTTGCAGAGTTCGTAAGACCAGAAGCTTTTTATTCCTAGTTAGCACTTGTCCTTTATGTCAGACCTCCCGTATAGATGACGCCACACTTACTAGAAACCGTAGCCTACTGCGTCTCTGATACTTGTGACAGCGCCTGCGTAGTACAGCCCTCTCAACCCGTACTGCCTGACGATGTCTCGAGACACCGTCCATGAATTCACTTGCGCATCCGTCGCTAATTGAGCGCGACATTTGACGAATTCTGTTGGTGACGAGATGACCCAACTTGCGAACCCGCCGGCTGCACCAGCCAGCCAGATCTTGTGCAGCGGAACGCCATTAGGCTCAGTCACGTTTGAAACTTCTGGCGCAAGAACAGTGAGAGAGCGATTGTATGCGACGAAGAGTATCGCGTTCAAGGCACCGTATCCCAGGATTGGTGCAGTTGCCCCTGAATGAAAGATAGATAGATATGCATCAGCAATGTCTTGCCGATTGGCCGTATACAACAGTTCAGGCGATACTCACCACGAACAAGACTCGACGCATTATCAAAATGTCCCTTGAACCCTTCAAGGCTCGTCAATGTTGTTGATACATTTGGCGCAGCTTGCAATCGTGTTTTGATCAGGTCTAGGGGATTGCCGATAACGATTCCAATGGCTCCGCTGATGTACCCTGACCAGAAGTCTGCGGACATAGCTCAGTCGATGCACTTTGCGACTCAATTCAAGCAGCAGGAAAGCTGCGCAGTGTCAATTGTAATTGCTATTCCAATACACATGCGCCAATTGTTGCTCGATGCCTCATATATGCACCATGAGTGTATGGTATGGACGATTGAAGCCAGCTAGACTCGCTTTGCCTTGCAATTCTTCAAAGCGCTAATGATAAGATCCCCAGATTTATGATTTCCTCGCTTTATCCAAGCCAATCGTGCTAGCGTAGCCAGCGCAGCCAGCGGCTTCCGCAGATGCTCTGCTTTGCGCCGTACATAGCGTATAGTTATGCGCCTCCAATTGCCGAGAAAGAATAAGCCCTCTCTCCTCTTTTCTCCTCTCCCGTTAACTTTGTCATACGGAGCTTCAGGGAAGAAGCCCCATAATTCAGGCGACTGACTCCCACTGCCGATTTGCTGCTTTCTCCAGGACCGGCTCCATTCTTTGAACCTGGAACTTTTAGTGGAAAAGGAAAGACTTGGTTTGATTACATACATACAGTACTACCTACACGTAAATGGCGCGTTTAAATGGTCTAACCGCGTTGTTGTTGCTGGCTTGTGGAATGGTGGAATGGCGGAAGGCGACAGACAAGGCTTTAATTGGATTTTGTTCGGCTCTTGCTCGACACGGGCTCAACGCGTCTGCATTTTAGTATTTTCCAACGTCCTCAATGAACCCAGTGAACGACAGCATATCCATCCAGCAGAGAAAAATAGAGGATTGAAGAAGGCTTTGAACTCATAGGGCAGCATCATATTCGACAGATCCACCGTTTCTGCTCCTCAGTAGGCCGGCAATGTGAGAATTGACTCCCTTGAGACGCATATAAAGGGCACTTTCATACTGACATATTTATGACAGGCATCGACCACAGAGGCCTGGTAGTTCATCTACGACAGCAGTCAAACCGACCATCCTTAAGGGAAACAGCAATCAAATACCAGAGAAACTTTCAAAACCATTCAAATGCCCTGGATCTGCCGTTTATACGGCAACGTCACTGAGGCCGGCTCGCAAACGGCGCAGAGTTGATTATTCCGGTGCTGATGGCACTACGAATGATGTTGATTACAGAAAGCCATGGACAAAGGAAGAGCGCCAGGTTCTTGCTGAGCAAGACTCAAATAAATGGGGTGTGTTCACTGTGAAGGATAAGCAGACTGTCTTCAGAAAGAGGTTTTCCATACCCCTCAAAGATAAGACTAATAAAGTCTTCGATCCCTCCCGGCCAGCACCAATTCTTGGAATGAGAAATGGAACAAGCTTCGTCATCAAACCTTTGCATGATCCTTGTGATGAATTTGCGATTGTGCTCTACGATCCCACGGTGGACGATAAGCCCGAGGAGAAGCCAGCAGATGATACACAAAAGGAAGAGCAACCGAAATTGGACGCTCCCCTAGTTCACAAGAGTCTAGCAGATATTCTAGGTATCAAAAAGAAAGTCGAGGGACGGCCAAAGGTTCCTGTTGTCATCGACCCGAAATTGGCAAAAATTCTGCGACCACATCAGGTCGAAGGTGTGAAGTTTTTGTACCGATGCACCACGGGCCTTATCGACCCCCGTGCGAACGGTTGCATCATGGCAGACGAGATGGGACTTGGAAAGACGCTGCAGTGTATAGCATTGATGTGGACACTATTGAAGCAGTCCCCCGAAGCCGGAAAACAGACTGTGCAGAAGTGTGTCATCGCCTGCCCATCAACGCTCGTCAGGAACTGGGCGAACGAGCTGGTCAAGTGGCTAGGGGAAGGGGCAATCAACCCATTCGTTGTTGATGGTAAAGCCTCAAAGCAAGAGCTGATCTCACAACTACGGCAATGGGCTATTCAGACCGGACGTGCAGTCGTCAGGCCTGTCCTCATCATCTCATACGAGTCGCTTCGACTGAATATTGAGGAACTGAAAGAGACTGAGATTGGATTACTCCTTTGTGATGAGGGTCATCGGTTGAAAAACGGCGACAGCCAAACATTCACGGCATTGAATAGCTTGAAGGTGGAGCGCCGGGTCATTCTGTCTGGAACTCCGATTCAAAACGATCTCTCGGAGTACTTTTCTTTGCTGAATTTCGCCAATCCCAACATACTAGGCACACGACCTGAATTTCATAAACGATTTGAGATGCCTATTCTCAAAGGTCGAGACGCTGATGGCACCGACGAGGATCGACGAAAGGGCGATGAGTGTACCCGGGAACTACTGAGCATTGTCAACAAGTTCATCATACGGCGTTCAAATGATCTGCTGTCAAAATACTTGCCGGTCAAGTACGAGCATGTGGTCTTTTGTGGTCTTTCGCCATTCCAGATGGATCTCTATAATCACTTCCTTCAAAGTCCCGTTATCAAGGGTCTATTAAGGGGTAAGGGTAGTCAACCTCTAAAAGCCATTGGCATACTCAAAAAGCTCTGTAACCATCCCAACTTGCTTACTTTGCCCGACGATCTTCCTGGTTGCGAACAATTTATACCGGAGGACTACGTGTCACCGGATGCCAGGCGTCGTGGCAGGGATCGAGATGTCCAGACATGGTATTCTGGCAAGATGATGGTGTTGGATCGCATGCTGGCACGAATAAGGCAGGATACGAATGACAAAATCGTGCTCATCAGCAATTATACGCAGACATTGGATCTGTTCGAGAAGTTGTGTCGAGCTCGCCAATACGGATGCCTCAGACTGGATGGAACAATGAACGTGAACAAGCGTCAGAAACTAGTTGATCGCTTCAACAACCCTGATGGCGACGAATTTGTCTTCCTTCTCAGCAGCAAGGCCGGAGGTTGCGGTATCAATCTGATTGGAGCGAATCGTCTCATTCTTTTCGACCCTGACTGGAACCCTGCAGCAGATCAGCAGGCCCTCGCTCGTGTTTGGCGTGACGGCCAGAAGAAGGATTGCTTTGTCTATCGATTTATAGCCACTGGCAGTATTGAAGAGAAGATTTTCCAGCGTCAATCACACAAACAATCCCTTTCAAGTTGTGTCGTCGATTCTGCAGAAGATGTTGAACGACACTTTTCCCTTGGGTCTCTGCGTGAACTGTTCCAGTTCAAACCCAACACCAAGAGCGACACGCACGACACCTTCCAGTGCAAACGCTGCCGTCCTGACGGGACGCAGTTCATCAAAGCCCCCGCAATGATGTACGGCGATACGAGTTCTTGGAATCATTATGTTAACAACAAAGAAAACGGATCTCTTGGACGAATACAGGATCTTTTGCTACGCCAGGAAGCCTCTGAGGATGTTGTAACGGCGGTCTTCCAGTACATCAGTCATTGATAACCCTGAGCGATATCTTCTTTTCCTTTTCCCTGTTTCCTCTCTTTTTCTCTCTTACCTCCAGCGTTCTTAGTGTATGCATGATACCTTGGCTTCTTGTTTCATAATTTGAGGATCGATATAAGAATAGACATAGCATTGCATGTTTTCTGGTTATATTCAGCTGTCTTCATAGCAGAGTCATAATATACAGTTTGCCGTCCATTGATATTATCGAGTGACTTGGCCAACCCTGCTTCTAGACATGCTTGCCTGGCATCATGTGGCGAGTGGCAGATTCAAACAACTCAAGACGCAAGGTCACATCAAAAGCAAGGACCAGGACAGGACAGGGGCCCATCAAGCGCTCAATGGACCTGTCTTCAGATTTACAGCTGTTGCGACCCGTATTACTGTAGAATTCCTACACGATTCAATATCGGTTCCGCCTGTACGTACAACTTACCCGTAGCTAACACGCTACGTCAGTCGATGGGGCTTACCACTGGACCGGGTGACAATTGGGTCGTTATCATCATCCGTACTTTAGCGTGCTAGATATCCATCATGTCAAATCTAATACTTCTTCACTGACAACTGATATACCGCAGACCTCTTGTTCACCGACCTCCTGAGTTGTTCTGTTTTGCTCTGTCTTACTTCAACGGTTCTGTGGCCATCATACACCCCCCGCGATTGGCTGAGTAGCCGCAGCGGCTCATTGGATTGGCATCGAGGCATCTACAGTTTATACAGACGACCACCAGTATGCCCTTATCCTGACCCGCAAGTTGATCAAGCATCATTCACCATTCAGGAGCAGTCATCAGCTTCTCCGCCATCTTCGCCATGGATCCCAATGTGCAGAGATTGCTGAATGATAAGCAATACGAAAAACGAAAACAAGGTGCATTGGAGTGCGTGGCCAGCAATCCCATTCGATCCTCATGGCCAGCGCCAGACAAGCTGACGCATTCTAATGTAGGATTGAGAGCATCATTCGCGATGCCGTTCTGAGAGAAGATACAGATAAAATCGCAGCCACTGTACAACAGCTGTGTCAGGACTATGCCTATTCTGTCAACCTTCCATCGGCCAGAAATGGGGGCCTGATTGGCCTCGCCGCAGCTTCAATTGCTCTAGGCAGTGTGAGACCATCTCATGCAATCAATGCGAATATAGGCGAGGTTTAATGATACTGACAGTTCTTTTTACTTAGAACAATGTCCCCAAGTATTTACCGGCAATTGTGCCACCTGTATTGGCATGCTTTACGGACCAAGATGGACGGGTCAGATACTATGCATGCGAATCCATGTATAATATCGCCAAAGTCGCAAAGGGAGAAATCTTGTCGTTTTTCAATGAGCTTTTTGACGCCTTGTGTAAGGTGGGATATGTGAGTACCTGACTTCACAGGATAGATTGTCACTGACAAAAGAAAAAAGCTTTCCTCAGATGCGTCGCAAACAGTGAAGAACGGTGCAGAACTACTGGACAGACTTATCAGGGACATAGTCGCGGAGTCTGCAGCATCTTACGTATCCGTACTCGAGTCCAAAGCGAAAGCATTACCAGACGACGATTCTGTCTCGAAACTGAAAGAGTCTCAGATTGAATCACAGAGACGAACGGCATTTTCTCTCGAAAAGTTCATTCCCTTGTTGAAGGAGCGCATACACGTCATCAGTCCTTTTACAAGAACTTTCCTAGTGTCATGGATCAAACTACTCGATAGTATTCCAGACTTGGAGCTCGTGCATTACCTCCCAGACTTCCTTGGCGGTTTGATCAAGTTTTTGAGTGATCCTAACAAAGAAGTCTACACGGCCACCCAGGAGCTGCTCGAGAGATTCTTAGAGGAAATTCGAGAAATCTCCTCTGTAAAAAGGGGTATTGCATTGACGCGAGAAGATCATGACTACAGTTCGAAGCAATCCGACATCACAAGCATTGACGCACAATCGAGCTTCCCACAAGACGAGATTGGCGAGGAAGACATAACAAACGTGTCAGAGACAGACACAGACAGTGAAGAAACCCATGTTTCAGGGGATTGGATACCGGGAGAGGATGTTGAAATTGATCATGCAAAGATTCTGGATATATTGATTGAGTTTGTTGACGCTGCTTATGGTATGTTATTTTTACCTTGTCACCTTGACCCGAATGGAAAGCTTATGTCGTTGCAGAAGAAGAGATACAATTGACAGCATTACGCTGGCTTGACAACTTCTTCGATATTGGCCCTGAAGAGTTCCTTCAATTCATCCCTCGGCTTCTGGAAAAGGTACTTCCTGCCTTGGCCAGCCCTTCAAGTCGGGTTCGAGATGCTGGTAACCGTGTGAATACATCTCTCATGCAATACATCATGACTTTCTCCAATGATACACATTTCCGCCCATCTGATGAGAGCAGACCACATTCATCATTCCGCTCTCATGTTTCTGGCGGCAGGGAATCGGAAGAAAAAAAGGCTCCTGGCCATTCTGCTAAACATCCGTCGACAATATCACAGAACATCGATCTCGTTACCAAAAGGCAGTCAGGATCAAATGACGACAATAAGCTGGAGAATCTTGGGCAGGATACACCAGAGCCCTTTGCGGTCAATAATTTGGACTATACTGCAGCTGTCCAGTCTTTGACACGCCAATTTATGAATCAGAATGAAGACACGCGGGTTGCTGCTCTCACGTGGCTGCTTATGCTGCATAGGAAAGCTCCCAGGAGAATCCTTGCTTTTAACGATGGATCGTTTCCCGCACTCCTCAAGACGCTCTCTGACTCATCTGATCTCGTCGTGACCCGCGACTTGCAACTCTTATCTCAAATATTACGAAATAGCGAGGATAAATACTTTGCATCGTTCATGGTGGATTTATTAAGGTTGTTCTCAACAGACAGAAACCTCCTTGAGAAACGAGGCAATTTAATCATACGGCAATTATGCACGAGTTTGAGTCCAGAACGCATTTACAAAACGCTGGCCGATTGCTTAGAGAAAGAGGAAGTAAGTTCATTGGTCCAGGACTGTTGCCCCTGAAATGAGTGTCAACTGTCCATGGCTAATACGACGAAATCAGGATATGGAATTCGCTGGTATCATGATACAAAATCTCAATAACAATCTCATAACAGCACCAGAGCTTGCAGATCTTCGTAAACGATTGCGAAATCTTGAATCAAAAGTCAGTCGTCCCCTGCAATCTATATCCAGCCGTCAGAATCTAACATTCTATAGGAGGGGCAAGCCTTCTTCGTCACGTTGTTCCGCTCTTGGTGCTGCAACGCTGTCTCGGCTTTCTCCCTATGCCTCCTCGCTCAAGCATATGAGCAAGCATACTATCTTTTGCAGATATTGTGAGTATTTTTTTCGATAACGTCCAAAGTATCTGTGCTCACAGCGTACATTCTCCAGTGCGGAACTCGAAATTAGCGTAAACATGCTTATACAGATTGATAAACTTGTTCAATTACTTGAAAGCCCAGTGTTTACTTGTACGTTCCCATTCGGTATATTCTATATCAAGGGTTCGGATTGGAATCTAACATGTTATAGATCTTCGCCTGCAACTTTTGGAACCGGACAGGTACCCCTATCTGTATAAATGTCTATATGGTCTCCTCATGCTTCTCCCACAGAGCTCTGCATTTGCTGCATTGAAAAACCGTCTGAACAGCGTTAGCAACATTGGTCTTCTGCAGACCGGAACCAAAACGTGAGTTCCTTACTCTCACAGCATCCCTAAACACGCCGACCACTTTTCATTCATATTGCATACTGACTCTGGTTTCAGTGCCACTTCAACTGCAACACCTTCATATGAACGGCCCACAGCTGCCAGACTCGGTAAGGTTCGCGAGAACGAACCGCTGGCTATTCGTTGGACCGACCTCCTTGATAAATTTCGAGCGACTCAGGAGAGATGGCGAAGATGGAAGGATCGCACTTCACCTTATCTTCCAGCATTTGGTAGCAGCGTGATTGCTACTGATGATACTCTTGACCCTATTGATATATCCAACCCAGCCCATCCAACTCTATCACACGATGAAAGGAGCAAATCCAGCGCCGACATTCTCAAGAACAGTCCCCATTCGTCTATTGGCCGTGCCAGTGGAGCAGAAAGTCTATCAATGATGTCATCAAAACCTCTCGTGAAAGGTCGGACAGCATTGGGCAATCTATCACGACTAGGAATTGGTCAAAGGAAACCGAAACGGTGAACTGTCTGATTCGTCTTCAGTCAGATTCCTATACATAAGCGCTTTCACTCAGCATTCTACCTCACGATGTTTGAGAACACAAGTTCCCTTGGATATACAATTTATGATTTTTGATGGCATCTACGCCGGTTCAACATTTTGTGTTCTTTCCAAGGATTACATTCGATGCATTGCAGATATACAATTTGATCAAGAACCTTTAAGCATGTTTTAGAGACACGATCTTATGGCTATAAACCAGGAGCAAAACGCTGTTCAATTGAATGACATAACTTTTGAATTACGATGACCTCAGCCACTCACAAAACTTGGTTATACAAGATGCTTTCGTGGTATACAGTATTCAGCAGTCATTTTATATATCTGTGGTATCAAGTGAAAACATGAAAGAGGGCTGTAAGCAACGCATGATGATGATGACGGCGATAGGAGCGATTTTCCTGCCGCCCTAGGTTGCAACTCTGTCGGATTTTATAGCTTCCATGACCCCATGCGGGGGTTACTCTTGTCGGCCCATGATATCAGGGGGAACAATTCCAAAACTCATTGAGGCTTGTGGCCCACGTCAAGTTCGCTTCCAATAGGCTGGTGATTTCCATGATTGTGATTTCGAGGGAGTCCATGGGATTGCTGATGTTCGAGAGGACACATAAACATATTCCCCTTCGATATATCGAGCCATATGTGAAGGGCGTGTTCTTCTTCGTGAGTACCGCTGCTCTATGCGATGAAGTTCCAATTCTAAAATAAATCCAATGTTAATGCCCTAGACTGACCAAAGAAACGATTGGCAATTAAAGTACTGACTTGACTGAATTCTATCTAATAATCCCATGTTGCCAAATATCGAGGTGAGATGGGCCAGACAGATTGATGTAGAGTGACCACTGATTATGATTAGGGAAGCTAGAATGACAGCTTCGATGATAATTGACCAAAGCTGCTGATTATATTTCCGCTGGGGGAATCAGGGTCTCGATATTTATGGAAGATGAAAGCAGTTCATTGACCATTAATCGGCGATCAAGCTACAATAACAGGTGAAACTCCGACAAAAAACCAGGCAATGCGCGGATATAATGGGTAAAGAAACTCCTTTCATACGGTCAGTCATGATTATAGTTGATGGCTCAGTTTTGATGACATATTTATCGTAGGCGACAACCCAATCCCTTCCCCCGAGCCCAGAAGCTTTTGGGACCCGACTCTGTGAGATAATGACTCCAATGCAAGCCGATATCAATCAGCCAAGATTTTCATTCATTCAGGAACAGAGTTCATGCGAATCGACCATGGCTTAACCCAGAAGGGACCTGATATGCCGGCGTGCGAATTTCTGCACAATAGATTCAGGGGCGTCAATCCTCGGCCCGTACTCTAAACGTCACCTCAACCGGCTAGATCCGAGAGTGACTCAAGTGGATATATCCACATAAGACGAAGTTCCAGATTTAGTCATATAAACTTCTCGATATGTGCAGTCGATAAATGACATACACGCACTCTCTTGTCAGCCCGTGCAGCCTTTGAGGATTGATTTCTGGATACAACTCTGAAGCCCATAATTATTGACATTCTGCTTCTCGACACTGATATCACCACATCGAGACTCTTGGCACATGAAAACCAGTCTTTGGGAGTATTCCCAGTAGACCAAAGCATAGATTTCAAGACTCATGAAGTTGAATTGAGGTGGCGTCTTTATATGATGGTATCAGGGGGGGCCATGTGTTCAAGATTGAGTCACACGTCAACCTGTGATAACTATTGCTCCTTATATATGGCTCGACGGGCGTACCCTAGAGGACTTTTGTCATATTCTCCAGCATCGGGGGAAAATGCACGCAAAGGCCCATTGTCTCACGTGGCCTACGCTTTGTTTGTTGTTTCTGGTGAATCTTCTTGGTCTTCCTCTGCATCGACATCACGGTCTCCTTCTGATACAGACCGTTCTTGAGCTATAAAATTGTTAGCATATATCTTTTATCAACCGAAGAATGAAGTGCACGTACCGTTCCAAAGCTCCGAATACACACCGCCTTTAATAGCGAGTAAATCCGTGTGGGTTCCTTGCTCCATGACATGGCCGTCCTTCAAAACGAGAATTTGGTCGCTGTCATATATCGTGCGGAGGCGATGTGCAATGAACACAGAAGTCCTAGCCTTGTCTCTCAGAATCTCGTTGATATTTTGGAGAAGGGCAGTCTCAGTATAGGTGTCTAGAGCCGATGTCTGTGACAAATATTAGTACCGGCTGACACAAAATATGTATGAAATAAGTTCGGGGGTCTTACAGCCTCATCGAAGAAGAGAATAGGGGGGTTTTTCAAGATCAATCGAGCAATGGCAAGACGCTGTTTCTCTCCGCCTGAGATCATCATACCGCGCTCTCCAACTGGTGTCTCGTACCCTTCCGGAAGTCTGGCTATTAGTTTATCAAGATGTGCTCTCCTCGCGGCATCCTCGACCTCTTCATGAGTCGCGTCGATGCGGCCATACTTCAAATTTCGCTCGATAGTGGCGTTGAACAATGGAGTATCTTGAGGCACGACACCTATAGCACGACGTAGGCTTTCCAGGCTAAGCTCTCGAATATTCTGCCCATCGATGTAGATATTTCCAGACTGTGTATCGTAAAAGCGGAATAACAGTCTCAAAATGGTAGACTTGCCACAACCGCTGGGCCCGACGATAGCAAACTTCTGACCTGCAGGAATTGTGAAGCTTGCGTTCTTCAAGACTGGACGATCTGGATGATAGCCAAAGGTGACGTTCTCAAAGCGAATCTCCCCACCCCGACTCAATCGCAGAGTGCGTGCATTGGGAATCTCCTTGATGTTGACATTGACCTTCTGCAGATTGAACAATGTTTCCATGTCAAGGAGTGACTGACGCAATTCTCGGTAGACTGAGCCAAGGAAGTTCAGGGGTACGGAAAGCTGAAAAACGAGCTGGTTGATCATAACGAGATCTCCAACAGTAAGCGTACCGGAGGCGACACCTTCGGCGCCAAGGTACATCATAGCCGCAAGTGCAGAGGAGAAGATGACATTTTGGCCTGAATTGAGGAAAGCAAGGGAAGTCGTAACCTTGATGGAGGCATCCTCGTATCTTTTGAGAGCCTGATCGTATCTAGCGACTTCAAACTTCTCATTGTTGAAATACTTGACAGCCTCGTAGTTGATCAAGGAATCAACGGCGACAGTCGCCCCTTGATTATCAGCAGCATTTGCCTGGCGACGGAAGCGGGTACGCCAGGCTGTTGTTGCAATTGTGAACGCTGCATAGGTGGCCATTGTGGTAGCTGTGATGGCAGCGAATGTTGGACCATATTGGTAGGTCTGGGGGTGTCAGCGCAATTGATGGTAATACGTACTAAAGGAAAGAACATAACATACCAATATACCGCAAACCATTGAGATTTCCAATGCTGTCGGAAAGATGTGGAAGACCATTGAGGTCAAAACAAAACTAATGCCCTTGGTTCCACGGTCAATTGCCCTTGTGAGGCCACCAGTTTGACGGGTGAGATGGAAATTGAGATCCAGATGGAGAAGGTGCATGAAAACATTACGCGCTACTTTGCGAATGGCCTTCTGAGCGACGCTGGCGAAAACGGCATTGCGCAACTCTTGGAACAAAGTAGCTCCTATCCTTGTAGCGCCGTCTGGGATAAAGGGATCAGTACGGTTGTCGGGGATGTCACGGTGGGGAGGGGCGACGCACAAGCAAGTATCATTGCACCTCCGACAGTCCAAGCAGTTCCTCCAACGGCAGCAAAGTCGATATTCATTGAGTCAACAATTGTCTTGAAGTAGAAAGGAACTTCCACATTGAGAATCTTTCCTCCCACTAGCAACGCAAGAGCCAGTGAAACGCGAACTTTGGCAGGCAAATCACCCTGTGAGCGCAATTAGCCATGAGAAGATAAAAAAATAAAAATAAAAAAGTACGTGAATGATCTTGATTTTCAGCACGCACTTTTGGCCAGAGATATTGGGCCATTTCCTTCATGATCGCCCAGTCGGCTTTGCGCTGTTCCTTATTGGAAATACCGTTTCGCATAAGAGGATCATTCGCCGCTGCAGTCTTTACATTTTTGGCATTCTTTTGCTCTGGCGATGATGCATTCGCCTTGGTGGCAGCTGGTGCAGAGGAAGAGACATCTCTTGATGTTTGTTTGGTGGCAAAAGTGCGCAGGTGACTATGAATGAGCCCGACTCTAGATACAGATAGGCGGCTGGACCTCAAGTGTGCGGAGCATGGAGAAAGTGCAGGGAGGGATCTCAACGGCGGAGAACGCCATTGAGTCTGCAAAGCCCTGCATAACATTGGATCTAGTGAAGTCGAGTTGAGTCACAGGCCCACTTGATAGAGAGCAGAAGGGAATCTCTTCTAAGAGAACATTGAAGTCTGGAGTCGCTGACAATGACGGATCATCAATTAGCGAGGGTGTCGAGAAGGTTTGGCGATTCAAAGAAGCTTGACGGGAAGATGAGACTATACCTCTCACTCTAGCGCCCGAAGAACGAGTCGTACGAGCGGTAAGAGCAAAAACAGAGAGAAATGAAAAGAGAAAAAAATAAAAGAGAGAGGCTGCTTCAGCTTTTATAGATAGATATATTGGCGGCGGCAGCAGCAGACACACTCATAACGTCGGATGCAAGGCCAAGCACGCAACAGGGAACTCGCAACTCAAAAGAGGCGCAGGTGAAGAGGGCGAAGACCCAAGACCCGATCGATGCAAGGCACAGAAAGAGGACCCTCCGAGTTAGCGCCGGTAATTGGCGATCTTATCTTATCTAATCTTATCTAGATCTAGATCTAAA
>AZGZ01000002.1:346388-373769 GCA_001636715.1 Ascosphaera apis ARSEF 7405 | reverse complement strand
TAAATCAATCACTCGTACCTCGAATGCCCATGGAGCGGTTCGGCATCTTTTCAGGTCAGCCTGAATCGGCCCGGGTACGATACTTATCCAATGTTTTGCAGAAAATGGTCCGTAAGAACGCTCTTGGAAGTCGTGATGTTTGTCGTGTACAGGCTTGTTCATGATGCATGGAAGACGGCTTATCACGAAACCCGCGCCCTCAGCCACGCTCAAACCACAGCCTTTGCCATTGCAGTTTCAGATGATCCAAAGATGGGTTCATGGAAGCGAGCAAGTGAAGATCGATGAGTGAAGAACAGAAGACAGAAGTAAGAGGAAAAAAGGAAACATCAATACCGGCTTGATCCTATAGCAAATATATTGAAGCATCAACGAAACCGGACTACATTTCAATTGACTATCTCTCTATATACTCTTTGTCGGCCTCGTGCGCCAGCAACCCTTCCAATGAGTGATTAACTCGCGTCCGATACTAGGTCTGCCGTATGTTTCACCATTCTTTCCCTGTCTGCTGCTTGTCCCGGATGGTGCCTAGGTAGCCTTCAAAACAAATTTCCCGCACGCCCTGGCCGTGGACAAGAACAGTGAACGTCATCCTATAGCCCGCTCGCCATCGAAACTACTGAGCGCCGGCAGATGAGACTTTCTTTTTATTTTCTTTTCTATCGGTGGAGAGCGCTTAGGGCCGCTTAGCGTGCGCGAGGGTTGTCAAGTACCCTGTCAGGCCCTTCTTTATCCTGGTCTGCAGTCTGATAGACCCCGGGGGAGAAAAAGAGGAGGCAGTAGTGATAAGTGATAAGGATGACAGTCTTCCCGTCCAACCTATCTTCAGCACCTTTGACCCCGACCTTCACTGCATCTTCGAGTGTGAATGCGAATCTGAATGCGAATGTTATTGCAACGGCGACTGCGACTGCGACTGCTTTCGTTCCTTCACAAGTTGACGTTGACAGCAACAGCAACAGCCCCAGGCCCTGTCCAGTGCCACAGCCTCTGCAGCTAGAGCAATCTCAAAGCTCTTCACTACAAACAGCCTGTCCCTCGGACGTTTTAGCAGCACAGGATTCTACGATTTATCAAAATAAGAATAAGAATAATAATAGAGCGAAAGGGTTGCCAGCCGGTACAAACTATAGCGGCCGTGAAGAAGGAACTGCCAAATTATCAGCCCAGCCTCCATCAACGACCGGACCGTTACGAGCACCAGCCAATCTGCCGAACATGGGGACTTCGTCCACTACATGCTCTACTACTTCAGTGCCGGCCCAGTATGATTTTTCAATGCCCTCTGAAAAAGTGCCTACAGGCGTTGCTGGAGCTTCGTCCCCCGAGTCACAGTGCCCGTTCCTTGTGAGCCCCGATAAGGACGCATACTGCCTCACCCCTAGAAGGCATGTGCGATCACGATCCCTAGCGGGAACTCTCGGTGCTCCTCACATGTCTCGCGCCCATTCCTCCCCGCTGCTAAAGGGGAGGGCACAACATCCATATCACTACACAGCAGGGCCAGCATATCTCAGGGAAGACGAATTCGGGCCCGTCACTTCTTCACCGTATCGAAACGAACACCTGCAGCCGACTGTTCTCTTGCGAACGCCCCATTCTAAACGCGACCAGCATCCCAAAGGCCATGCGGTGTCAGGCACAGGGCATGCAAGGAAAGGGGATGCAGGATCAAATCATGCACTTCCGATGCTACCTCCAGCATCATCACCACGACACGAACATGACATGAGTCGGCCTCTTCCCCGATTTTACTTGGGCATGGAGGAGGAGGCATCACAAATGTCTCCCAGCACGCCAACGGGCAGCAGAAACGGTCATCGACATGCATATCAGAATACGTTCAGTGATTTGAATATACCTCCAATCACTTCACCAGGAGGATTCCACGGCGCGCCAGCCAAATTCAACGAACCATATCCAAACCCGTTAGCGTTGTCAATGCCATCGTCACCATCCACACTTAGATCTAGAAGTCCAAGCATCTCATCACTTGAAACGATTCCAGATATCCCAGATGCAGAAGCAGAGGCTGTTGCCTTGGACAACCAGAGCGCTGTCGAGGCGCAGGATCGAAAGTATCCCTGGCTAACTTCCAGCCCGACGAACCTCTTGGGAAATGCAACGCCACGATTTGGTAATGTCAATCGAAAGGATAAGAGGAAACGATGGAGTGTCTGTGGTGGTGAGAAAGCCTATGATTTCGACCTGGAGACGATATGGGAGGATTAGGACAGGGGACCCCAACCATGAGAGTCATCGATACCCTGAACCATTTGTGTCATCACCCGAGCACCCTTATCCCAGCACCTTGTCCCTTCGCCAACGAATGACCTGCATACTTATTCCCGTCCCCTCCATTCACCTCTGCATCAGCTTCGATTTTGACTTTTGATTTTGATTTTGGGTGTGGTATTTGTCGTTTATGGTGGTCGTTATGTTCCCTTTGCTCTCCTGTTGCTCTTGATCTTTTCACCCCTCACTCGCGGTCATTTTTCTTTTTTTTTTTTTTCTGAGATACCCAATACCCAAACTCCAACAGCCCTGTGTTCCCTAGCGACCATTTCCATTTCTGCCTCTTCGAATCATTGCCACTTTCTCAATATTGTTTCCATGCTGTCTGTTCGAGGGTTGTGTCGTTGTTGCGTTACATACCAAGGAAAAAAAAATGCGATATACCATTCATTACTTTCATACTCGCCATAATCGTGCAATCAAGCCAATCCATCTTACTATATTGGAAACGAGAATCTCTGCCCACAAATTGTAGCCTGTCCTTGCCTCTTCTTCTTCTTCGTCCTGCTCATCCTCCTCCTCCTCCTCCCTTTTCTCCAGGGGCTTAAGATGGGGGCAAAACAGCCCTGGGAGGCGCCGTAATAACGGTTGTTCCGCGGCGTGCCAACGTGACGGTCACGTTAAGCGGATCCCAGCAAAAAATTGTGGACGAAATGCGACTCAGATCTGATTCTGATTCTCATCCTTGATGCAAATATAATATTGCGAGTGTCTGCTTGGGATTTGGTCACGAAAAAGAGACGAAGCCATAGACTTATCAGCATCTTTCCTTGCATCATACACTAGAGTGGCGTCAGACAGCGACCTCCTTTTTTTACCCCGTCATCGTCATCGTCATCGCCCTCCCTTCCCCCCTCGGTTCTCAGCTTCACAGAGAAAAAACACCGTGGTGTATCCGGAGTCCTTCGATCTTTACTTGGATATCATATCATCTCCAAGTTAACTGTCCATCTTCGACTAGACATTTACTTCCTTAGCTGATCAGCGAGCGATCTATTCTATTCATTATGGCTGCTACCAGCGATTATTCCGACGAGGGCTCGAGACCTGGCTCTCCCGCTGCGGAGATCAGCTTGAGTTCCCCTCAGGCTGACGGTGCCAATGACAACGAAAAGACTTTGAAGTCTTCTTTGAAGAAGACCTCAAATGCGCCACCTTCCTTTGCTGAGCCTAGACAGTCGAAACCAGAGCTCCCTCCTCAGCCCGACCCAGAGACTCTAGACCTCTCTACACTCTCTCCTCTAACACCAGAGATTATCGCGCGACAAGCCACTATCAATATCGGTACTATTGGTCACGTCGCACACGGCAAGTCTACCGTCGTCAAGGCCATTTCCGGCGTCCAGACTGTTAGATTCAAGAACGAGCAGGAGCGTAACATTACTATCAAGCTTGGTTATGCAAATGCAAAGATCTACAAGTGTGACAACCCGTCCTGCCCTCGCCCAACTTGCTATCGCAGTTACAAGTCGGAGAAGGAGGTTGACCCTCCATGCGAGAGAGAGGGATGTGGTGGCACATACCGTCTTCTCAGACACGTTTCGTAAGTTCACGCTTTGCTTTCTTTTCGAGAAAAAAAATTTTTTTTTTTTTTTCCTTTTGTTGTGTCTCTGAACAGTGAATTCTAACAAATGGCCCAGTTTCGTCGACTGCCCTGGTCACGACATTCTCATGAGTACTATGCTTTCAGGTGCCGCTGTCATGGACGCAGCGTTGCTTTTGATCGCCGGAAACGAAACCTGCCCCCAGCCCCAGACATCAGAGCACTTGGCTGCTATTGAAATTATGAAGCTCAATCACATCATCATTCTCCAGAACAAGGTCGATCTTATGCGTGAGGAGGCAGCTCTTCAGCATTACCAGTCGATCTTGAAGTTCATTCGTGGTACTGTCGCTGACGGTTCTCCCGTCATTCCAATTTCCGCTCAGTTGAAGTATAACATCGATGCTGTCAACGAGTACCTCGTCACCCATATCCCCGTCCCCGTGCGCAACTTCGAGGCTGCCCCACACATGATCATCATCCGTTCCTTCGACGTTAACAAGCCTGGTGCTGAGATCGAGGATCTTCGTGGTGGTGTTGCTGGTGGTTCCATCCTTACTGGTGTTCTGAAGCTCGATGACGAGATTGAAATCAGACCCGGTATCGTCACCAAGGATGAGAATGGCAAGATCCAGTGCCGCCCCATCTTCTCCCGCGTCGTCTCCCTGCTTGCTGAGCAGAACGATCTCAGATTTGCTGTTCCCGGTGGTCTCATTGGTGTTGGTACCCGCATTGATCCTACTCTTTGCCGTGCTGATCGTCTTCTTGGTTTCGTTCTCGGCCACCGTGGCCGTCTTCCCGCCATCTATATCGAACTTGAGGTCAACTACTTCTTGCTGCGCCGTCTGCTCGGTGTCAAGACCGCTGATGGCAAGCAAGCCAAGGTTGCTAAGTTGGCCAAGAACGAAGTGTTGATGGTTAACATTGGTTCCACAGCTACTGGTGCTAAGGTCATGGGTGTCAGAGCCGATATGGCCAAGTTGAGCTTGACAGGTGCTGCTTGTACCGAGATAGGAGAGAAGATTGCTTTGTCCAGGAGAATCGATAAGCATTGGCGACTAATCGGTTGGGCCAACATCATCTCGTAAGTTTCTCTCAAGGATCTATCTTTTCATGCACTGAATTTAACTAACCAATCTTATCTAGTGGTACTACTCTTGAGCCTGTCTCCGATTAAATCTGACATCTGTTGTCTTTTAATGATAACAGTGAGCTTGATACGACCGTGGATGAGCATTGATTCGGCATGAACGCTCCTTTTGTCGGCATATAAAAGTTCTCAACGGTGAAAATGGGGTTGTGCAGTACATATCCCGAATCATTTCAAAAGAATTAGTTAGTGTCGGATTGTATGACAGGTTTTGCTATCTTCTTTTGCCATCTTTTTTTTTTCTTTTCTTCTTTCTTTTGTTTCTTGCTTATCTTCATGTTTCTTCCAAAACCTTTCATTCCATTCCATTTCATATCCTCTTCTCTTACATATTCCTTGTATTCGAAATTAGAAGTGGTTTGAAAATGTCAGCATCAAGGCCCGGTTTTTCAAGGCACTATCCGCGAAGATAAGATATACAGGACATTGAATATTGCGAGTAGCATGACTGTATGCCCCTTTTTAATATATACACCCAAAACAAGATGAACAGTGGATGGCCTTGATCTCCCTATTCTGAGAGGAACATGGCCTGAGGACGAATGTAAATGTGCAGCGGGTAGGTAGCCTTCATAAAGAACGCATTCAGGATGTCGAAAGGCGAATGGCAGGCGAATGCGTGTTGTATGCCAAGTAACAGTAGTAATGTACAAGTGTTTCGACGACGGTGAGATGCAAAAGCAGATATCGTGGTTTGAAAGAAGCAATTACCACGACAAGGCCCTTCGTCCTTTAGCCCTTCTTCTGGCAAGCACTTTTTGGCCAGTCTTGGACCTGAGGCGCGCCAAAAATCCGTGGCGCCGCTTGCGAACGCGCCAGCTGGGATTGAATGTTTGTCGCTTTCCACAGAGTCCAGCAGATGCAGAAAAAGCTCGAATTGATGGCGAGAGTGAGGTATTTGTAGATTGTAATGTCGACCTCACGGGGCTAGGGCGGACGAGAGAGAGTGAGGTTGCGATACCACCGGAATAGCTGAATGGAGTTGTAGGTCGATTGAGCACTGAATATGCCCGTGATGAGCTATGTCTAAGGTATGAAGCGCTCAATTGCGAGATTTCTCGACTATAGAGATGAGTTAGCTTAGCCCGTCTTGCGCGCACAAGCCCATGAAGAGCCGCGATTCAATCAATGTGATATTACCTCTGAGGTTTTGGCGCATCTTTCAAGACTACTCTCGCAAGAGAGGCAAGCGGGCGGCATTGGAAGCAGAACATTTTCAACTTCGGGGGGGGGGGGGGGGAGATGCGCAGGAGTTTAACAACAGACTATGTATCAATGTCTGCGTTCAATATCTGATGAAACACCGTATAATTGACTTAGTCGTGCGGGTTGCTTTCCTTTCCTTTGCTTTGCCTTGTCTTGCTCCCTTTGAAGTATAGCGGAATAATCGACATCGCCGTTGTCCGCAGTGTAGTGTATTGTATTGTAGTGTAGTGTAGCCCGAACTCCGCGGAGGTTTAAAGAAAAAAAAAAAAAAAAATTCAATCCTGCTCACACTCTCTCTATATGATATTGGCGTCATCATCACTACCGTCACTATCGTCACTATCATCATAATCATCATCATCATCATCATCATCATCATCATCATCAAACAGCTGCATATTGTGTTGAATTATCTTTCTCGTTTCTAGTTTTGACCTACTCTTCATCTTCCAATATGTCTACGCAAACTGGCCCATCTGTCATCCCACCAACAACCATCCTCTCTTCAGAAGAAATCAGCCAGTCCGCAGCCCATGACTTCCTAGCTGCATACCTCGACCGTGCTGCTACTGATCCTTCCTTGCAGCCAGACTCGACACTCTCCGGACATGGCCCCGTCTCTGCGCACTCCGGTGCAGCTCCAAACCTGATCATACACAACCTCAGACGAGTCCAGGCAGGTCTTGCGGGCGAGGTTCTAGGCCAGGACCCTGTTTTCGCAAAGCTAGAAGCTGGCGAGTTCGACATATCTTCTAATAACTTCGGTCCCGACGACGCCAAAAAGGCGGAGCAAGGCGTTGAGTGGCAGGATCTACAGACGTTTGAGAGAGAGCAAGAGGTCATAGACGTTGCTGGCGGCGACGAAGAAGAAGCGCAGAATGGTATTGATATCGGTGACCCAGATGTCATGGATACAGAGATCGACGCAGCTAAGCTCGCCAAAGAGCAAAGAAAGAAGGATAAGATGGAAAGGCGGAAAGCAGAACAGCGAGCTCGTTCCCAGGGCTGATTTGCTTTTTTTCTTGTCTTTCTTACCTTTTTGCGCAAATTCATACCACACCATATCGCAAGTCCCATTCGCGTTCGCACCTTGCGACCTTTTTTCTCTTTTCCAAAAGTTTAGCGATATCATTGCATTTGCAGTCATCTTACGGCAACCTTATTCCTCCTTTCTTCTCTTCTTCTTCTGCCTCGGAACACCATCCTTCTCACAATTCTCGATCGGTTGACGTTGCGGTGGGCTTCTCATCCGTCTCCTCTTTCTTCGCCGCATTAGTCCCCTTCCAGCCAAGTGCTGTCAATCTTTCAAGCAAAATGGGATGAGAATGATGGTAGCTTGAGTACATCCAATCGGAAATGAGTCCCGACAGGTTTTGGAGTTGGAGCTTGATGAGTCCAGACGCCAACTCGTTAGCATAGCCAAGATTGCTGGCGAACGCATCTATAGAAGCAAACCCATGTCAGCTTTTTTTTTTTTTTTTTTTTTTGCTTCTCCACCTTTGTCATGCACAAGAGTTTGAACATACCAGCTTGATATTCGAATTTTCTTGTCAGTGAGTTCATTCCCAATGAAACAAACGAATCCGTAGGTGTCAAGGCTTCGCCGAACAGAGCGAATCCGATCAATATGGGACGCTCATTGTGGAATCCGAATGCTTCGTAGAGAGACTTGTTGTTCATGAAGGCCGAGAAGAGAGCAAAGAGGAAGAGAATATGGAACTATATCCAAATTAGACCCTATTCATGTGATAAGCAGACCATGACGCGATTACTTACCTGAGAAATTGCCATCAATTTAGTGGTGTGATTGAGCTTCCAGTGTCCGAGTTCATGTCCTAGAACCGCGATAACCTCTTCGGGCTCACTCTTCTCAATAAGTGTGTCGTAGAGTACAATGTGCTTCTTCCATGGGAGACCGTAGAAATATGCATTGCTGTGAGAGCTGCGCTTGCTGCCGTCAATGACATGAAGTCCCTGCAACGGGAATTCAAGCTTGGCCGCCAAAGCCTCAACCCCTTCCTTCAATGGACCAGGCTCCATGGGGGAGAGTTTATTGAACAATGGCTGGATCAAGACAGGGTAGATGGTGATACCGGCGATCTGGATGAAGACGCAGAATAACCAGACATAGTAGAAGAAACTCGGGCCAGAAGACTTGATGATTTTCAAAAGACCGCTGACGATGGGTGCACCAAGAACAATCGTGAGCAATTGGCTCTTGAAAATATCCGATACCCATAGCGATACTGTCTGCTTGTTGAATCCGAATTCCTCTTCCAGGACGAATGTGCTGTAGTACGAGACCGGGAGATTCAAGACGAGACCTGCAATGTTCTGTATGAACACGAACACCAGAGATTGTCCAATTTCACCAGAGAACATGACGGGGAAGTACCGAGAGACGACGAGACCAGCAATAGACCACACTTTAGGGAACATATCGTAGTAGATGAAAGCGATGTTCTGGGCTCTGTCATAGAGACCAGCAACGAAACCAAAACGCGACTTTGCACGACCATATTTCTAATGACATAAGTCAGCCATGATGTACTCTTCCCAAATTGCTTCTTCCAAATAGTGCGCGAGAGCTCATGACGAACCTGACTTTGATCAAACTTTTCCTGAGAGATTTCGGCTTCAAGAGCCTTAGGACGCTTCTTCTCACAGAGACATTTGTATTGACGGAACGATAGATAGCTTTCCAAGGCGAATTGGCCGATGGAAAAACCGATGAGGACTGATTTCCAAGGGATGGAGGGGTTGTCCAGCAACCTTGCCAGCTTCTATGAAGTGTGATAGCTATCAGCATTGATCTCACAGTATCCAAGGCTCAAACAACTGTCAAGCACGACACCATTATGCGTTAGGATATCCGCAACAAACCTCAAGTAGGAAGGACATGGCGAGCTCGGAGAGGATACGATGAAGCACTCTCCGCTATTCAAATCACTGCTGAGCGACTTCTTCCTTATTTTCCTTGAACAATGCAGAAGAGTGCAAGTGTGATGAGATGGATGTTGGCCGTGAACAGTGGGCGCTTTTATGAGCTCTGTGCGGACAGGTGGTACGTATGTGTGTATGTATGTGTGTACAGTAATACTATTCCCTCTCTTCCATGCTCGCCCGCAGCACGTCATACGAAGATACTTGTAGTTATTTGACCCCTGTGCCTCCGCAGTACATACTACAACCACCATCACCACCATTATCAGTCTATACATACCTTCGTGAAGAAGACAGGCTAACGCTCCCAAGCTTATATTTGTCTGCCTCTCAAGACAACTGCATACTCTCCATGGCTATCATCAGGAGTTGCAATTCATAAAAGTGAACTGATGGCGCTAATCTGTGAGCTTCCTGCCCTTGTGTCTTCCAATGATAGCTGGCTGGCCGTGCGCACTTACTGACTTGATCGTATGTTTCTCCAGCAAACTTCATTGCGAGACTTCGCAGTAACCCCCGAGCACTCTATACCTTCCCGACATATGTGTCGACCATTCTCATTTTCGTTGGTGTTGCTTGGTTGTTTCTTCTACCGTTAGACGATTACTCGCGGCACACGTACATATCAGAGAATGCCTTGCTGCCAGGCCAGGTTCATACCTACTTCTCCGGAAGTGAACAAAACATATTTAGGGGATATAGAGCGGAAATTGATTCTGTGAAGGATAGTCATTACGAAAGGTAGACAGATCGCCATGGATTTGAGGTGTTGAGGTTCTTTTTTAAACTGACTGGTATCTTTGATTATCAGCATATCACAGAAAGTTCAAACCATCTTGAAAGAGTCTGGATTGAAAGTTGCGACGCAAAACTATAGCTATGACTCGGCTGGTGTGTCTTATAGTGGCCAAAACGTCTATGGAATCATCCAGGCCCCTCGAGGCGATGCAACTGAAGCGATTGTTCTTGTCGCTGCATGGAAGACAATCGAGGAGGAATTGAATCTGAACGGCGTCACTTTGGCCTTATCGTTGGCACGATACTTCAAGAGTGCGTCACATATTCCTGGGATGGAAGCATGCTTGAGCAATAATGGACTAATTTATTTCGATAGGATGGTCACTATGGTCGAAAGACATCATATTCCTCATCACACCAGATAGCAGAGCAGGTGCGCAAGCCTGGATTGATGCTTATCATGATATGCATCCTCCCTCCGTGGACCCTCTGCCTCTGAAGAGTGGTTCCTTGCAGGGTGCGGTGGCATTCGAATATCCCTTCGACCACAAATTCAATTCGTTACATATTGTATATGACGGTGTGAACGGTCAGTTGCCCAACCTCGACTTGTTCAACATAGCCGTCTTGATCTCCAATGGCCAAATGGGTATCCCGACCTCGTTGCAGCGAATGTACGAACATGATGACAGCTATAGTGAACGACTGCAGACCATGCTGAGGGGCATGATGACACAAGGTTTGGGATACTCTGCTGGCCTTCACAGCAGTTTCATACCTTATCACATCGACGCAATTACCCTGCAAGCTATTGGTGACGGCTGGCAAGACGAAATGGCTTTTGGTCGAACGATTGAAAGTATTGTTCGCAGCTTGAACAACTTGTTAGAGCATCTACATCAAAGCTTTTTCTTCTATATCCTCATGCAGACGAACCGGTTCGTGAGCATAGGAACATATTTGCCAAGCGCAATGCTGATTGCTGGGAATTTCACGATCATGGCTATTGCGTTGTGGCTCAAGAGTGGAACACCACTTGATTTAAAATCTCCTGACGACATCAAGTCAAAGGAAGTGGAAGCAAAAGTTCAAGCTGCCGCAAATGGGGCTATTGCTATTGAGAGACATATGGCTTTGCCCTTAACCTTGACAGTTGGACTGCATTTCCTTGGATTTTTCCCCTTAACAATATTCAATGGGATTCATCAGCAGGTACGTCATCATAAGCTGTTTTTCTTCTTACATATATGACAGTAAATTGACAACCTTGACAGCATGCTGCGACATTTTTCGAGCTGTTCTGTGTCCTGAGCACCTTCATCCCAATAATACTTGCTATCATCATACGCCAAAAGTTCAGTCCCAGCGTCCAGGAATTGGCGTTGGTAAAGTCGTTCTCGCTCCTGTTGCTTGGCCTCTTCCTCTCAACGCTTGCAACCTTGAACTTTTCGCTCTCACTTTTCATTGGATTACTTTGCATCCCGGTGACTTATATCGGCTATACAGAGTCATCCTCCATGGACGGGGTGTTCCGTCAGTCCAAAACATTGCGCAGATGTTTCAGAATCCTTCAATTGATAGGATTGAACCTCATATCTCCGACGGCAGTCATACTCTTAGGATCTCATTACTTCAACATCCCCATGGAAAAAATCTTGGCTGAGGCTGCCTTTGCATGGAACGTCTGGGGGATGTGGACGCAGGTCACTGTGTGGTGTGTTTGGTGGCCGGCGTGGCTCACGGGTTGCTTCTTACTGACATCGACGCTGCTTTAGGGGTTCAGGGCCCTCATGATCTTTGTGAATTACAAGGAAAAAGAAAAAATATTTAAGAATAGTTTATTCATGGCCATATTTCTTTCAGCGTTGTTCTAGGCAACTGTTAAATTGTAACAGGCACCGTCATGTATATCGTGAAGACATATTGTATGTGAAATCAAGCAGCCCAGACATCCTGGCCAGCCTTCTCGATCCAGTGACCCAACTGGTTCACGCCAGAGTCCCACTCTTGTAGTCTGACTCTCATTTGGTCGATCTGGTTCATATCTAGGACCTTCGGCTGTACCCATGTGATATGCGCCACCTGTGCTATTTGATCGATGGAACCCTTCAACAGACCCAAACTCAATGCCTTCATGATGATATGTTCGACTTGGTCAGGTTGGACCTTGGTCTGGAGGCGGATGTATTCGAAAGTCATTGACCTGTCGTTGGAAGGTCGGCAGAAGGCTGCCTCGGTGAGCGCAGCAAGAGAGATCTTTTCGTATAAGAATGAGGAGTTCTGACTGAGCAGTGAGTCCTTGGTCAAGTTCCCCACGAGTGAATCGTATGCGACTAGATCGCCCTTATTGAAAGCGAAGAGAAGATCACGCAACCACTGATGGTCAGTGTCCCTCAGAGAGTCAAGGATAGGATGTAGAAGAAGTTCGCCGAAGTTATAGATACTGTCCGAGACAAGGGCAGCAATGCTGAGATCGTATGCCCGCTGGGTCCGCTCTTCCTTGGGAATGTCCTCAATGTCGACACAAGCGAGATAAAGCAGGGCATTCTTATAGAAGGTAGCAAAGTCAAGTTTGCTCTGCTGGGTGTTAGCATTCAATTAGGCACCCGACGAAGCCATAAGGGCTAACGCACCTGGTAATAGTCAGAGTTGACTTTGTAGAAGGCAGCATGAACAATGGTCTCAACAGAGTCGAAAGTATCAAGAACAGATTGAGCAGTAGCTAAATCCTTCTGTGCGCCATCAAAATCTTTTAGACGAAGCTTCTGAGCTGCAGCCTCAGCAAGAGCGAAGACGTACGCATCCTGCGAATCTGGCTTGTTCACTTTCTCAACGAGTCCGGATAGAAAAGCAAGTCTCTCATTATCTGCAAACCCGTTAACTTAGTGCCCAACACATATTGCGAAAGCAGGATTCAAACCAGGAGGCACGCAACGCACCTGGGCATTGTGTCGATGCCATCAACCCAAGTTTCGTATATTTGAGCTGATTGATCTTGGAAGCAAAACTGTCAACGAATGTCTTGAAGATAGCTATCCGGTAGTTTGCGCTCTCTGGAAGACTGAAGTAATCGATGAGGGCATCGGTGAGCTGATGCCATAGCTTGCGCTCCCAGAGATCTTCAAAGTCCAAGACTCTAGTCTGAGACTCATCAGGGACCTCTTCGCGAAGAGAGTCAAGGAAGGTGGTAACTTTGTCAGAGCTCATGATGATGGTGGTCTCTGTCTGTAGAACTGTCTATATGTTTGGTGCGGTGGTTAATGGCAGTGCAGATGGCGGGTAGAGCGACTCAGCCGAGCAGAATGAGCTGGCAGCAGACCGTGTGAGACTTCAAAAAGCTGACAGTTTATGTGGAGATGGCTGTATATGTTGATGTTGTTTGTAGTTGTGGTGGTGGTGGTGGTGGTGGTTATACTGTATGTTGAAGATGTCGTTCGGATGTTGCAAGCTCACTTATTACCTACACTATGTCACTGGGTCTTAATTACTTGGCCCGCCGCCCGCAACTCCGCCCGCTCAGGACGAAGACAGCGGGACCATATACAGCTTTTTTTCATCTCCCTCCATCCCTCTCTCTTTCTTACGCTTCGGCAACAAGGATGATCTCTTGAAATGCTTCCTCGACGAAGTTTTCTTCTTCGTACTGCCGTCGGAAGTCGCTCGCTTTCCTGGCTCCCCGTCCGGTCTCGATTGGCGTCGCAATGGGCCGCTACGTCGCTGGCAGCACGTCCTGGGGCCAGTACTCCTCTCCGCCGCACTGCTTCTCTATATGAGCGCAGGGGCATTGGTCGCAATCTTGTATGGAATCAGCATAGGAGATGGGCATCTACGGCTGTTGTTGAGGAAGGGGAAGAGTACACCATTGATGACGATGATGTGATACCATTTGAACACTACCGTCAAGAGGCGCCCGCGAACACCAATCCTGCAGCTCTTCCTGTCTCGTGTCCTGGGTGCGGTGCTTTCACACAATGGGTATACCCTGACGAAGCTGGTTTCTATACTCTTACACGGAAGACCGTTAGAAGTTTTCTGAAGGCTCACCCAGTCATCGAGCATCCTGCTGTTGCCGAGAGTGAGGCCGCAAAGAAGGAGACTGGAGACATCACAACAAACTCAATTGCTCCAACCATTGAGGATGGGATTGCTGCTCCTATAACAGACGAAACGGATTCTGTTGAAAGGCAGAGAGGTTCACACGAAACGGGTTCAGATAATGAACTGTCTGTCTCGCAGCAGATGACTAAGTCGCTTAATGAGGAAAACGCCGAAGATGATAAGTCTCTACAGGAGGATACCATCTCCGATGTTCATGTCCCTCAACAAGACACTTCTGAAGGTGGTGTCTCATCATCAGCGCAAGATGTTACTGCCATTGGCACAATCAGCAGCCTTTCCGAGGCAGTGCCAGATCCTCCGCTACAAAAGGAGTCATCTCTCGGGGGCATTGAGGGAAAGATTGCTGAAGAACTCTCGACCAAGGATGAAGAGCAATCTAAGACTCTTGATGAGCTCAAAAGTTCCACTTTAAATGTAGACGATGCGATAAAGCCCAATTCAACAGTGGCATTAGCATCCCACGAACTCAAGGAGAAAATTGAAGTGCCTGTCTGTGACAGGTGTCACAACCTCAGAAACCACGGCATTGCTCCTCCAATACCAAGTCCACCTCTGTCATATATTCGTGAACTCCTCGAGGAATCGCCATATCAATACAACCATGTATATCATATCATTGATGCTGCCGACTTTCCTCTCACTTTAATTCCAAACATATACAAGAAGCTTGATCTTCAGCAACAGCGTTCCAAAAATCGCAGGTCAAGATTATCAAAATTTGAGGAGGGCCACAGAAAGTCTGTTGTCAGTTTCGTTATCACCCGTTCCGATCTCCTAGCCGCGACAAAGGAGCAAGTTGACCATCTCATGCCATATATTGTCAATTTGCTACGAAGGAGACTCGGGCTTGATGGAGATAGGGTTCGTTTGGGGAACGTCCATATGGTCAGCGCACACCGTGGTTGGTGGACTAAAGAAATCAAAGAAAAGATTCGTGACCATGCAGGTGGTGTTTGGATGGTTGGAAAAACCAATGTTGGCAAAAGCAATCTCCTTTCTGTCATCTTTCCCAAGGAGAGGCCTGCAGCTTCTAATCACAAACGTGGCACAGAACCTACCGACAATTCTTCTGTGAAATTGTTTAGTGAACCTGTCCTCGAAGACACTGGTTCTTTACTACCTCCTCCGCAACCAGAGACGAACTTCCCTGTGTTCCCTATCGTTTCGTCCATGCCTGGAACAACAGCATTGCCGGTTCGCATACCGCTCACCCACAGAAGGGGCGAGGTTATTGATCTTCCAGGCCTCTCAAGAGGGGGCCTTGAACCCTATGTTAGGGATGAGTGGTTGAATAAATTGGTCATTCAAAAACGTGTCAAACCTGAACGTTTGACTATCAAACCTGGACAATCTTTATTGCTTGGGGAACTCATCAGGATTACTCCCCTAGATCCTGATATCATAATACTTGCCGCCCCATTCGTGAACATGCCCTCACATGTGACCGCGACTCCCAAAGCCGTTTCGTTACAAACGCAGGAGGATACTCTTCAGAAAATCAGCGTTGCTAAAGATGGAATCGGTGCTGATATTGCCTCTGCTGGTGTTTTCAAACTCAACGACGATGTCACGAAAGTATATGGTCAATATGACAGGTTCGGCAATTCCTTGCCATATGCAGTCATGGCGACAGACATTCTAGTTGAGGGGTGTGGTTGGGTTGAGATTATTGCCCAGATTCGTCGCAAGCAGCTAGAGGCTGGATTTGTTCCACAGGTTGAGATCTTTAGTCCTAAGGGCCGATTCGTGGCCAGCCGCCCATCAATGTGCGCGTACTCGTTTGAGTTGGAAAAGAAACAGAAGACGGCTCGACAAAATAAGTCTCGTCCTCGGAAGAGCATGAGACGAGCCAGGCTGACAAGCCTTGGACCATTGAAAAAATCATCATGAGTTTAATGTATCAAAATCAAAGCACCTGTTCATCATTGATGACAAGGACCAATATGTAATATAGCTGTACAATATCAAAAATCCCTCTCGGCACTTCCCCCTTTAACCAATTCCCCTGAATAAGCGTTGTTGAATCAAATGTCGAGATTCAATACGAAATTACATCTGGACTGATCGTGTAGAAACGCAAAAATACACTCTTTTGATTCATATTAAACTTCCACATATTTTCTTATCAATTCAATCATGACCCGACATCAACCATTCTATATGTTCTCGAAATGGAAGCTGGGAGAGCCGGGAACAGCACTCTCAGCAACAGGGGGCAATCCTTCAACCTTCTCGCCGGAAAGAGTGGTACCTGTCTTCGCACCCTCATCGACAGCAACAATCTCAACAGTCTGGGCGCTTGTGAGCTTTGTAAGGTGTCCAACCATGTGCTTGAGGACGTCCAGCTCATCGAAGCCAAGCTTGCGGTCGAAAACGGTCTCAGGGCTCTCCTTGTTGGAAATCAATTTCCTCTTCAACTCCTGCACGAATGGCATGGCCTTCTTCATTTCACCGAACTTGCCAGCCTTTGCCTTCAACTCCTTATCATTGACGGTAAGGCTAACCTGGTCAAACAACTCACGGACAAGATCGATGTACTTCTCTTGCCAGGCGGGGTAGGATGTGGCGGCGTAGATAGTAATCTTCTTCGGCTTCTTGGGGTCGTAAGCGCTAGCCTTACCCTTGCTAATCTTCTTAGCGAAACCAGCCTCAGTGGAGGTTATGCTCGAAGATGTGGAGCGAACGTAGGCAATGGCAGCAGAGAGAGCATAGTCCTCCTCAGGAACGTCAGGGAAAGAAGCCTTCTGAATGGACTCGGGCTAAAACGAAAAGTTAGCTTTTTATCCTTGACTATCGTGAATTTTACAGAACGTACCTTCTTAAGAACCTCCAACCAGATGTACTCGGACCAGTGAGGAGCGACGACTGCAAGGAGAAGAGTCTGCAACTCAACATATCTGAGGAAGACATCACGGTGCATTCCAACACCAGTAGCCTCACAGATATCTCTGTAGAAGTCCCTGGCGTTGATGAAATCGTAGAGACCGCTCTTCAAAGCGAGCTTGAAGTTGGTTCTAGAACAATTTATTAGTGCATATTCAACCAATCTAAGATTATATTTCACTCACTCGTTATATTGCTTGCGAGATTCGCGGACAATAACGTTCATCTGGTTCAAGAACAACTTATCCCAGTAAGCATCGGCAGCACCGGTACGGAGAGTAGTGCTCTTAGCAGTCTCCTCAATCCACTCCTTGAGGGTAAAGAGACGGAGAATGTTACTGTTAGCAACAGTCTCATCGAAGTTGGCGTCCTCAATACCGTCACCAGCATCAGCCAAAGCGATACGTGTGGCATCAGCACCGTACTTCTCGACTGCATCCTTCAAGGTCAAGAAGTTGCCAGTGCTCTTACTCATCTTCTGGCCGTTGAGGACGAGATGACCATTGGAGCGGATGGACTTTGGCCAGTATTCGCGGGGGAATAGGGCAACATGGTTGTATAGCATGAATGTAAGATGGTTCTGAATGAGCTCCTTGGCAGAAATCCGGACGTCCAAGGGGTACCAGTACTCAAACTCACGACGCATCTTCTCCAAGGACTCCTTGGGAATTCCACTCTTGGTGACAAGCTCCTCGGAAAACTCAACACGGGAGAAAACGTAGTCCCAGACCTCGTCAATCATCTGCTCGGCCTTGATGTTTAGGAGACCAGTCTCCTTGCCGTAACGGTCACCGTGTAGGAAATGAGAAATTGTGTAATAAGCCATATAAACTGTACTATCACTCAAACTCTCAACCAAGAATTGAGGATCCCAAGGCAACTTGGAGCCGAGACCATATGTTCTCGCGCAAGCCCAGCGGTTGAGCCAGTCCAAGTTCTTTTCGAAACCGTTCTGAGTCTCAGAAGTATATGTGTTGAGATTATTTTTGACATAATCCAAGGTAGTCTTCTGCCACTCCGCATCATTTTCACCGTAGTTGATGAACCACTGACCGAGATATGCAACGACACAGTCATCACCACTGCGGCTAACGACCTTACCAGATGGGTCGGCGAAGGGGAAGGCCTGTTTTGTGTCGAGCAGAAGTTTGCGAACCTTGTCCTTCACAGTCTGGACCTTCTCGCCAGCGAAATCACCGACAATCATGGTACCCTCATAAAAGCCTTCCTTATAGGCAATCTCCTTAGCCTTGGCAAGCTGATCGGCATCCTTGGGAGAGTTGATCTTCATCTGCTTGACCAACTCAGGGGCAGTGAGTTTGCCGTATGTGGGAGTCTCAATGACAGGAATAATTTCAACGTCAACCCACTCCTTCTTGATACCGTAGAACTCAGGCTTCTTCAAGAGATCCATAACAGTCGCATAATCGTCAGGGCTGTCAGAAGGAACAGATGTAACGACACCAGTACCCTTGCTAGCGGAGACAGTCTCCATGGGAAGGATACGGATACCCTCAGTCAGTTGAGATAGAGGAGCATGAACTAATGTGCCAACGAAAGTGGAGCCAAGGGCCTCAGCAACGATGGGGAGCTCGTCCTGGCTCTTGGGAAGATGGTCGACATCGAAGAAAGTACCCTGGAAAGCCATGTTCCAGGCAGCACGCTTGGTGCAGATATAGTATTCCTTGTCATTGGCCTTGAAGATACCGTAGTTGATTTTGGGGCCAACAAAGCAGCAAGTCTGGCCGTACATGGTCTCAGGGCGCAAAGTAGCGGGAACGAAGTAAACCTGAGCATCAGCGTCGATCTTGCCCTTGAGGAGCTCAGAGGCAGCCTCAGACCACTCCTTGACGCGAAGCTTGACGGCAGTGTACTCGGTAGGGCCAATGCCCTCACCTTCGGTTCTGTCGTGGTCCATACATGGCTGACCATCCTTGGGTGAGTAGATTGTATAACGGCTGCCGTACATAATCTTGCCGAGATCATGAAGGCGGTTCATCTGCCAGCGGACGAAAGCATCGTAGTAAGGATTGGCATCAGTGGTGACGAACTGTCTTCTCCAGTCAATTCTGGCGCCGAGGCTGTTGAGATCGGAGACACACAAGGGAGGGAAGAAGTTAAGCCAGTAGGCAGGATCAGCGAATTTGTGGACCTCCTCGAGAGGGATGCCGATGGCGAGCATGATCTGGAACTGATACTTGAGCTTGGCGGTCTTGCTGGCGGCCTTGCTCTTCTTGCTAGAGAACTTGGAGGGGTCGACCTTGACCTCAGGGGCAGATGTAGGGGCAGGGGTCTCCTCCTGATCCTCAGCGCTGAAGCGTTCGAAGTTGGTGCCGAACATCCTGATCTCATCGACGAGCTTATCGGCACAAGCCTTGATGGGCATACCTGTGCAGTGGAAACCGAGGGGGAAGAGGGCATTCTTGCCCTCCATGCGGGCAACACCAGTCATGAACTCCAACTTGGAGATGGTGAAGGTATGACCAGCGTGAAGAGTACCGTTCATATAAGGATAGGCGAAAGTACCGAAGAACTTGGGCTGCTTCTCACGAAGCTCAGCAGCGGAGATGGAATGGAGGGGCACCTCCTCGGTTGAGGGGGCGTTGACCTCGAAGACCTTGTCTTCCTGCCATTTCTTCTGGTACTTTTTCTCAATGGCGATGAGGGTGTCACGCTTCTCAGTCTGTACACAAGAGACAACAAGAAAAAGGGAGAAGAAGAAGACCAGTCAGCCAAACGATACAATTCCAATAAAACAAAACAAGCTGTCAAGGAATCTTCTTCATAAGAATAAGAAACAATGCACGCCGATAATAGGAGCTCACATTCTCGAGTTGGAAAGCAGTCTTTGGAGCGCTAGCAGCACTCAACGAAGCCGCGAGGGCAGCAGCAGCAGTAGTCATGATTGCAAGGTCTCAAACCTATCCTTCCTTACCAGAGGATAGCCAGCAACTCTTGTGAAATGCGCACGACTTGCAGAAGAAGACGAATGGATGAAGTGGGTTGTATGACTCTTTCCAATATTTTTCTTCTACGGCGGTGATTCGGTGAGAGTTCGGAGGTGATTGCGGAGTTGCGGGAATTGCGCCGGAGGAATATTTTTCCCTTTTCTTTTTCAATGACAACGAACGACAAGGGATGAAGAAGCAGCGATGAGGATGAAGACAAGGACGAAGACAGTGATATTCAGGCTATTGCAATTAGTTGGAAGATAGAGACTGCTGTGCTGCTTCTTCTGCTCACCTGTATAGTTCCCCAATTGCTCGTTTCTGTCTTTCTCCCCCCCCACGCCGCAGCCACAATGGTGGGAGTCATCCAGCGCATGCGGAAGTTGAAGGCCGTAAGTTAAATATCTAATGCATTAAGCTTGTACAATTAGACAGTCCCTCTCGAGTTGTGCTTCAAATAACTGACCATCTTTGCTTTCAGAAGGTAATTGATTGATCTCTGTTCTTCTATCTCGACATTTTTTTTTTTCTTTTCCCCCAGTGGAAATACCTCGCTACATGATGAAACTTGCCGCACATGCATCTCAGCAAGAACAATGAACTGACTGACTTGCGACTCCTTCATCTCTCCAGACATGGTCAATCAGAAATGGAATTGGTGCAGCTATCTTTGGTGAACAGTCTGCACCATCACCTGTCACCCGCATTCACCTTACCTACGCCCAAAAGATGTATCAGGGTCATATTGGAGCAAGGAGGTTCTGGCGCGAATGCCTTCCACGACTGAAATATTACAACCCAGGAGTGTCCATGACAGTCAAGCAAACAGAGCAACAAGACGCGCCAGCATGGCTCACAATCTACTTCGATAAATCCGCTACAGTCGACGATGCTGCTGTCACACAACAACTCAAAGACACCCTTGCACCAAAGCCCACAGACGCCGAGAAGACCGCCTCCATTGACGTCAGGCATCTAGACACAAAGAGTATATGGAGTCAAGTCAAGCGATTGACCAAAGCCAAAGAGGTCCCAAAGACAAATGAAGACCAGGCGGAAGAGGCTGAAAGACGTGTCTTCGAAACCGTCAACGAGAAGAGAAAGGCCAAGTTCATGAGAGAGAGGCAAGCTCTTAAGGACTACCAGGCAATGGCACGAAAAGCTTTAGAGGGTGCTCAAAAACAGATGAGATAGAAACGAAGAATCAGCAATCATCTCCTTCTTCCAGACAACCCGTGCACACCCGTCTGAGCCCACCTGGTCTTTCCCTGACGGTTCAATTGCTCAACTTCTTTTGTTTGAACGCCTGACGCACCAAGCAGATTTCCCTGTCGATACTCCACAACATGTTCCCTTCACTGTACAAATACAAGGCATTTCCAAGCCGCAGACATTTCCCAAGAGGTATGTGAAAGATGTGATATAGTATGTATTATAGGCAAAAGGTCATTGTGTATGAGCATGAAAACCAAATCATCATATGCCTTGGCCGAACTCACCCAAATATGAGAGTTTTTGTTTTTTGTGTATATGATCGTGATGGAAGAATGAGCAGTACCAAACGCCACAGTGAATCAAATGCAAGATGAAAGAGAAATCGATTATCGCCGCGTGCATCTCTCTACGCATTCTCGGGGCTATAATTTGTCTGACCAAGCACGCCTTCTCCAGACAAGCCTGCTGCATTTGGTGTTGTTCCAGTCTGAGCCTGCTGTGATGGTCCTGCGGACGTCGAGCTGATCGCTTCTGAAGCCTTGCGCTGTGCTGCACGCTGTGCACTCGCGGCTTGTAATCTCTGATCAAGAGCCTTCAATGCAAGTGCTCGTCGCCTTTCAGCTTCTTCTCTCTTACGGCTTCTACCACCAGAGTTCAAGAGACTGGGTAGTCCCGCCTGGCCTCGCGCAACAGCCTGCTCATTGCTTGATGCAATAAGCTCCTCTGTCCAAGGCTTTATAATCTTCAATTGCACGAAGACGTCGTAGATCCTGTCTGTCACACTCGAGATAGCGGGCTGAACCACATCGGGGAAGAAACAGGCAAAGGCAAATATGTCGCTTGCATCGCCCTTGACGGTCGCTCGAGGCGACGTAGATGTTCCCGAGAGGTCAGGCTGTCGCTTGAAGAACCGAAGATAGATCCAACTGACCACTAGTCCTATCCAGCTGAGGTTGAACAGGGAGGCGTTTTTGAATATCAGCAGCGAACCCAGGGCGTTCAGCACAATGAACACAGCAGGGAAGTGCTTGACCCGCATTTTTATAACACCTTTCAGCACGGTAACTGTATGCTCGGGGACTAGTTGTTTGAATGCAACCAAAAAGGCCGATTGAATTGGGATGCCGCCGCAAAGTCCTTGGCTCCTGTATGAGATGCATGCATGCATTAGCACTGAGCACTCCCAAGGTCGGCGAGCACTTCAAAAAAACAAAAGACTGTAACTCACGCAATATCTTCAATCACCAATGACCATAAAACATATATGATTGACAAGGCCAAGTTCGTCATCAACGCAACAACCAACAAAAACTTCACGAACTCGCCGGATCCCCAAGCTCTTTCAAGATACTTCCCACCATAGTACATAGTCGGTGCGGCAATCAGCACCGTCGAAAGATTGTGCTCAACGAGTGTTGCTGTGATCAATGTCCAGGGGTTGAACAGCACCTTCCAGGGCACTAGAATGAGGTATGCGACGGGCGTTTGGTCTGCCGACCGTTCATATCGGTTGAACCGCGCGAGGCCATAGATTACCGTGAGGCCGATGATGAGGAAGATGGTCGTCCGTGTAACCGGAGGGATATTTATTCGCAAAGGCATTGCTGCTGGTGCTGATGTTGGTGTTGAAGATGATGCTGCCGACTGGATACGTATTGAACAGGCCAATTGCGGGAGAAGAAGACGGATGCAACAGGCAGCAGAGGAAGTTGAACGTCTTCTTCTGCCTCTTCGGTGTGATATAACAAAGCTTGATGCAAGCAGGCACCGACGAATCCTGTTGGACCAGAACCGTACGTGCGAGTGATACTATGTGTTTATATATGACCTGGAGAGAGGAAGTAGAGAGGAGAATGAGTTGTCTTGGGTCGTCATGATGAGAGTCAATGCGACGTTGGGCAGGAGAAGAGGAGGAGGAGGAGGAGGAGATACAATCTTCCGCAGAGCTATACAGGGTCTGTGATTATGACTTCATCATGACATCGGTGGGGAATGAATTGGATGGGATCTATAAAGTAGAGAGTCATGGCAAGGGTATATATCATTCATTGAGAGTCAGTGGGAGCATTGGGATAGATTGATGAGAGACAGAACTCAAGGAAAGGGGAAAATTAAAAAAAACAACCTGTAGGCATGTAGTAAACCTAGCCTCAAACACCACTCATTAAGAGATACAGAGAACAGCAACGAAAGAAAAGAAGATAGGACATAAAACCCAGATAACGGAAACCCCCCAATATCATACCATGCAGCACGTATGTATGTATGTATGCTCGCTCGAAACACCCTGCCTCAGGATTCACCTCCCGCCATTCAACGATTAGCCCGAGAAGTCAGCCCCTGCCTAGCTTTCATCTGCTCAATTCTCGCTTTCAATTGACTTGTGACCTCCGCCGCTCTCTTCCAATTCTCACCGTCCCCGCTCGTTTTGTAGCTCGACGAGTCCCTCCTCCTCTCGCGATTCTCCCTATCTGCAACACTGCTTGCTGTACCGAGACTGGAAGGCGAATAATTGTGTCGGTCAATGGAGTATCTTGTTGACATGGTTCGACGTATAGGGCTTACTTGCCCCTGTGTAGCGTCTGCGGGGGGAGTAAATCTTCGCCGTGATTGTATGCTTGGACTTGACGGTGGCATTGCATCAAGCCGACTGTTGTTGCCGCTATTTTGCCCGCTGCCATTGCCGTTGCTCCCATTGCTCTGGGTATCCACATTGTAGCCCCTATTTTCTTTTTCATCACCGCCACTGCCGGTTGATAAGTAGCTTCGTCGCGAGTCAACACGAGAGGTTGATATGGGGCCTCCTGACGACTGGGAATGCAGACTCGATGTCTCGGGATACATGTCTACCATGCTTCCTCCTAGGCTGCCCATATTATCACCATTGCCGTTGGCATAAGGATTTGGCGGGCTAACAGCACTGGCTCGCAGTGCCCTTGACAACTCTCTCTTCAATCGCTCAACTTCACGCTGCTGTTTCAGGGTAGTTTGCTCTGCAGCTTCAGCATCGCTCCTTGCCCGAACCAGTTGTGTTTCTTTCGCTTTTATGCTGAGGACATCCCTTGTATGGTCTTCAATCAATTGTGCGTTCTGATTCTGAAGCTCGAGTATTTCGGATGTGAGCCTCATCTTCTCGCTTCGAAGATCTTCACATAACTTCGTCAATTGCTCTCGTTCCATGCGTAGTTCCTCTAACTCTGCTCTCTCTACGGCAGATAAGCCTGTAGCATGTGGTGTTGGTGTCGGCATTGGCGCTGCTGATTCGGGTGCCGCAGCTGGTGCCGGTCGACCTAATGGGCGACTTGTCAGACCTCCACGGCCAAGACCAAACTTTGGCTGAGGAACGCTTCCAGCCGCGGAGTCGGCAGAGGGTGAGGCGACGCGTTGTGGTTGTGGCGAGGCTAGTTGCTGTGGTGTACCGGCACTGGATCCAGGGGGTGCCAGCTTTCTCTGTAACTTCAATCCTGATCCACCCGGCTTTGCAAGTCCACCAAGCTTTGAAGGAGGCCCCCTAGCTGCTGGTTTGGCCGGAGAAGTCAATTGTGGCGGTTCTTCTTCAGGAGGTGCCATTGCTGATGATGGTGCTGCGGCTGTTTTCTTTACGGTTCCAGCAGGCTTCTTGACAACTCGTTTAGTTGTGCCTGCCTTGGCGGGGGCCCCTGCAGCTTTCTTGGGTGGTCCAACGATAGGCTTTGGTCGATCTTTTGCCTTGACTTCAGCGGTTTCGAAGTACTCTTTGATTTTCGATTTTCGAATGTCATCTAGTCCTTCCATGAATGGGTTCATTGCCCGTTCGCCCATGATCTTCATGAGTGTTCCCAGCGCCTCAGCACCACCTGCTCGAGTGACTTGATCGGAGTCTGTGAGGAGTTTTGTTGATGCTTCCGAAATAGCTTTGACTTCACCCTTATCAGGTACATCCCTGGTCGATTTGAGGCAGCGAATGAGAAACTTGACGGTACCCTGCTTGACCTGAGGGTTTTTGTGTTTGAGGAATTCGATGATATCTGGAAGGCAGTCCGACAATCCTGTGGCGACAAAGACAGCGTCGAGGGCAGCACCGAGAGCATCAGATACAGACTGCTTCTTTTCCTTCAATCTTTCCATGATCGGGCCCATGATGATACCGCGGTGTTTGCTAAAGCCACTGCGAAGGCCATTGGCGAGTGCCTCAACACAATTGGCAGCAACTGTAACAACGGCGACGTTTGCATCCTTCATGCACTTAGCCAGACCACCGACAATATCTCCAAATGGCCCATCTTTGATTTTCGGAACGTTGACAAGGGCATATAGGGCGTCGAGAGCTTCTTTTCTGTCCTTCCATTTCTTCGAGGCGAGGTTGTCGTGGAAATCACTAGGAATTTTTGAAACGACGTCAACGGGTTCTGCAAGATCAAAGGCGTCGATTTCATCCTCCTCTTCAGGCTCAGCGGGGGCGTCACCACCCTCACCGTCTTCATCGTCCGCACCAGCAGGAGCAGAAGCCATTGCGGCCTGTTGAGCACGAGTAAACCGTTCTTGTTTGGGAGAAGGCTCCTGCTTGACGGATTCAAAACATTTTTCCAGGTCTGTCTGCTGAACAGGCTTGAGATCAGACCAAAATAGCGGTTTCATGGCATCCTTGAGCCATCTGTAGAGCTCGATGGTAAGATTCTGAGCTTCTGCCCTGACATTTTTGTCGGCGTGGGCGTATGCTTTGGGCAGAGCTTTAAGAATTGGTTTTGGTTCAATGACTTTGCAGCCGTAGTTGTGGACGATAGCAGTCAGGGCATTGAGATTAGCAGCGATGATTTTGGGAACTTTGTGAGTAAGAGCGGGAAGCATCTCCTCGATGACCGGATCGGACCTGTCTAGCTCGATAAGCAGGAGCAGGGCCTCTAGGGCGCTGGCCTTTGCCGCAGGACGAGTCTGGGGGAGACCCTTCTCGCATATTGGGAAGACGGTGGCCTGGCGGGTGCGAGTACAAGCAGAGACACCGGCGTATTTGAGAAAGGCGCAGTAAGCGTTGAGACCTTCGCATTGAGCGGCGACGTTTGAGTCGGCGACAGCAGCTTTCCACAGGCCAGGGTCGCTAATGAAAGGCGAGAAAACAGGGTCGTCTTCGTCTGGAGTTTTCTCGAACTGCTTAGCAGCATCCTCGTAGCCTTCCTTTCTGACTTTCCAGTTCTGGAGCGAGCCATTAGCAGAGGGAAAAAAAGAAGGGAGAGGAGGGAGAAGAAGAGCGAGGGCCTGTGGTGGAGGCAGTTAGGGCAGCGCACCTTATGAGAGAAGCGATCAGGGAGGGGAAGGGAGGAGAAGTCCTCCTGATCAGCCATGGTGGATGAAAGCAGAGAACAAGCTGATGCGATATGATTCAGCAGTGACTGATATCCTTGTTATCCTTGTTGTTGTTCTTTTCGTTATATTTGTGTATGTTTTGATGTTCAAATGAAGATGTAAATATACTGAAGTCTTGCGGTGTCACTGACTGACGACCAGATGCAGCCGAACCCAATATTGACGGGCGAATTGAGTTACAAGCGACAACAAACGAGGAACGGAATGAGAGAAGAAGAGTAAGAAGAAGATTGAATATAATTAATTGGAAGAGAGAGAGAGAACGAGAGAAATTGAATAATGATCGATTCAAACATGCATCGTCACTCTCAGTCAAATCTATATCGCCGTGGTTGACACTTCATCGCTGCATTTCTCTCTCTTCTTCTCCACTTGTACAGTACAACAATCACATCCCATCGCATATCCCTCTCTCCATATTCCTTGATTTGATCCTTTTCTCACTCTTCTTCTCTTTTAGCATTCAAGCAGTTTCCCTGACTGCGCGACAGTGTGCGAGTACAGAGTCATCAATCCTGACACAGAGGGAGAGCAAGAGCTGATTGACGGTGACCGCCAGAACAAGACTACATACACTATATACGATACGACTACAAACAACCAGCCTAGGACGGGCCACAAACGCCCCCCTTCTCCTCTCCCCTCCATCTCCCCCTTTCAAAGATCACCTTGAAAGATCTATCTCAGCTCGGTTCCAGACTGACTATCGTTGCGCATCGCATCGTATATTCACCTCTCACCTCTCGACCTCGGCCTCAACCTCATTCTCCTTTGTCGTGCTTTTCCACTCCTCCTCCTGCCAACCATGAGCCAGCTACTCACGCCGCGCCAGGCAGAAGAGCTGTACGTTTCCATGCCTCTCTTCGATCACATATATGTACGGAGCCTTGTTCTCTGTCGCGGACCACAGCCCCTAATCTAATGACATCTTCTGCCTCCCGCTCTCTAGCCACAAATCAATCGTCGCCTATCTCCTGTCCGTCAACCTCGACAAGTCC
>AZGZ01000002.1:323026-346288 GCA_001636715.1 Ascosphaera apis ARSEF 7405 | reverse complement strand
GCCGCTGCTCTGCGCGAGGAGCTTGGCGACAGCCTGCGCCTTGATGAGGCCACCACCAAGAAGTACGAGGGTCTGCTCGAGAAGAAATGGACCAGCGTCGTCCGTTTGCAGAAGAAGGTGCGAGTCTCGCAAACAGTGCTGCGGGCGCAGCAGCTCTCCAATTCGATATACACTTGACTTGCCTTGTTAACCAACTGTGCTTCCCTTCTCCATATCCAAACAGATTATGGATCTAGAATCGCGGAATGCTGCTTTACAACAAGAACTCGACTCTGCTACCCCTTCAACCCTTTCTCGTCGCAATACCGATCCGGCTTCCTGGCTACCTCGCACTCCCGCAAAGCACAACCTTCAATCGCACAGAGAACCCGTCACATGCGTCGCTTTTCACCCCATCTTTTCCTCTCTGGCTTCTGGTTCAGACGACTCGACTATCAAGATCTGGGATTGGGAATTGGGCGAGCTTGAGCGCACTATAAAAGGCCATACACGAGCCGTGCTAGATGTCGACTACGGCGGTCCCCGCGGGGGTACATTACTTGCCTCATGCTCTTCAGATTTGACTATTAAGCTATGGGATCCTGCCGATGAGTACAAGAACATTCGTACTTTGCCCGGCCACGACCACAGCGTCTCTGCGGTGCGCTTCATCCCTTCTGGTGCTGCCGGCTCTCCATTATCCGGCAATCTCCTCGTGTCAGCTTCGCGTGACACAACCCTGCGCATATGGGATGTTACAACCGGTTACTGTGTCAAGACACTGCGAGGCCACCTGGATTGGGTGCGCGACGTGGCCCCTTCGCTAGACGGCCGCTTTCTCTTTTCTGCCGGCGACGATCGCGTACCACGACTTTGGGATGCTTCTTCAGGGGAAACTCGTGCTACGTTTTTGGGTCACGAGCATACTGTTGAGTGTGTTGCAATCGCTCCCTCGTCAGCTTACCAACATCTTGCCGCCCTCGCTGGTCTGAAGAAACCACCGCCATTATCTTCCACTGCCGAATTCGTCGCGACAGGTGCAAGGGATAAGACAATCAAACTTTGGGATTCGCGAGGAACGCTCATCAAAACACTCAATGGACACGACAATTGGATACGTGCCCTGCTCTTCCACCCTGGTGGAAAGTACCTGCTTTCCGCTAGCGATGACAAGTCTATACGCTGCTGGGATCTAACTCAGGAAGGAAAATGCGTCCGCACAATATCAGAGGCACACGGTCATTTTGTCAGTTGTATGCGCTGGGCACCCAATATATTCAAAGATACAGGCGCCGCAAATGGAGAATCGGCGCTATCTGGTAGTAGTGCCTTGACACAGTCAAAGGGTAATTCAAAGGATGACCCAAGCGGAAAAATCACGATCAGATGTGTCATTGCAACAGGAGGCGTCGACATGAATGTGCGTGTTTGGGCTTCATGATATTAAGTCAAGAGGACGCCCAGAAAGAAAAGAAAAGAAAAAGTCAATTGACAATTCTCCAAGAAGACGTGGATATAGAATAGGAAGGAAAACGTCATATTTCTTCCTCACCACGTCTTACTCTATAAGACATACCACCCACCCCCAGTCCTTCTATGTTTCATACCCCCTTCTTGCTGCCCCAGTCTGCATTATATGCTTTTGGCCATTTGGAGGGTATCAGTCTTTTATGATTGCCCATCTTTCACATCATTTTCTTTTGTTCTATTCTCCTGAAATTACCCCCCTTTTTGTTTGTGTGTGAGGCAAGTTGTATGACCAGCATTGTTCAGGCGTACGTGCCTTTGTTTGTTCATTTTCGCAGCTGACCCTATCTCGTTTTCCTTTGCCTTGCTCATCTTGATATGCCATTTCACTTCCCCAATCTGTCTGTCTTGCCCCCAGTTCATTATAATTTTCTTTTTCTCTCTTCTTCCCTCCTCTACTCTCTTTGGTGTACCTGTCACAGCTATCTTCCTGTTCTGCCCCTTTTTTCATTTTTTCTAATGACTATCAACTGACGACCAAATTTTTCAATTCACTATAATTATATGAGACATTGCCGCTGGATTGGCACTAAGAAAAAACGACGTCGCTTTCTTACGAGTAAATTTGAGTCGACGGATGACCATATGGGAGATTCTGAAAAAATTTTACAGAGACTGATATTAAGTAAGAAAGGACCTCATTAGTGTAGAAGGAATGAGTAAAAAGATCAAGAAGAAGAGAAAGCACAAAGCCTTAGCCTGTTCAAACGCCCACAACCATTGAATAGCCAAATTCAAAACAACGAGAGAATCGAGAGTGAGAAAGGAAGCGGTAATAAACAAAAAAATGAACAACTGAGGACCGATATCAAAAGAGGCAGTAATGAGGGATGAAATCCGAAGACCAAACAAGTACAAAGGAGAAGATAATAAAAAAAGCTTGCTGGAAAAATGAAGCTCAATTCGACCAAGAAAAAACGCAGAGAAACCAGGAGATAGGAGATTGAAATGCCCAGCGGCGACACAGAAAGAAGCAAAGTATGGTGTCCATCAATTGAATCTCATTCCAGCAATTGAGAACGATGTCAATGAAGAAAGGATCGCAGATTCCTGCCTATCCATTCTATCACAAATCAATCAAACTGCCGCCTTGCTGCTGGGATCGCTGTGGTTGAGCACCCCATCCCGGCTGCATTTGTTGACCAAATGGATTGTTGTTTTGCTGTTGCATTCCAAATCCAGTCGCCGTTGACTGCAACGGTGGCAAGCCTGTGAACTGATTACCCATGAATGGATTCTGGCCAGTTTGTGCTTGTTCCAATCGTTTATCCATGCCGTGACCTGCAGAGTTGACGAACACCCCAGGAGCTGTATGCTGTGCGGGGATACGTAGATCGCCCACATTTCCGAAGGTATCCTGGCCATCTCCCTCAGCAAGGAGTGCATTGAGACGGGCATGGTGCGGGTTCTGAGGCTGTTGGTATTGCTGCTGCTGTTGTTGCTGTTGCGATTGCTGTGTCGATGGCGCTTGGTAATTCATGATGGGGTTATTGGTAGTTTGGTTCGTGAATTGTGTAGCAGCACGCTGTTCTGCCAAGGTATTAAGGGTAGAAGGACCGGTGTTTCTCGGAGCATTATTATTCTGGCGATGTAAAGAGAATGGATTATTGGAGCCTGTTGGCTGTGGTTTGATCGCATCGGCAGACTGCGGCCGTTGGGCCCATGGGTTGTTATTGCCGGGGGACAAGAAATTGTTCTGTGGCACCTGCTGCTGCTGCATCGTTTGCTGCTGGCCGAAAGTGCTATATGGGTTGTTGTTTTGGAAGGCGGTCTGCTGTGGTTGAATAGTATGCTGCATTTGCATAGCAGTAGCCTGTGGCTGTAGATAGCCCTGCATTGGTTGCCCAAATTGATCGTATCCAGTTGGCTGAGACTGTTGATACCCGTAGCCATAGCCGTTCTGTTGCGCAGTCGGTTGGGCAGACATTCCTGTAGGTTGCGCGTACTGCTGGTTCAAGAAACCGGTTGTCATAGGCTGTTGCTGGTCCACGGGGTTACCGAACCAGTCGACTGCAGGCTGCTGCTGGTATCCTTGATTCCATCCAGTAGGTTGCGGTTGAGCCGGTTGAGTTGGAGCAGGAGTATCATCGAAAAGCGAAGCAGCGTTGCTCTCCTCCAACTCACGTCGTCGCAACTCCTCTTCCTCCTTGCTCAATTTGATAGCCTTTGCTAGATCGTCATCATCTGTTTCAGTGACAGTCTGCTTCTGGCGACGTCTTCGCTCTTCCTCAGCTTCAGCTTTGCTAGCCTCGATTGCTAAACGGTACTCCACATCCTCGTCGTCGCCCCGAGGGCGATCAGGTCTGCGCCATTGTCTATCGTCCAATTCAGGGCCGCCTTCGAATCCGGCCATTTCATCGTCCAGACCGCGCACCCTTGACTTCCAAGCCCTTCTATCGCTGCGCTCGGCCCTCAGGCGCTCCTCGTCGAGAATCAAGGAGGTAAGCTCCTTAGCGGAGGTACGCACTATAAAATGAAATAAGTTAACACTCTAAGCTTTTATAGCACATATCTCGCGAGTAATTTGCACTTACCATTAGCGCCAACATCCTGTCCGTTGTCGTCAACATATTGGAATTCACGTAGTGTCTTGATGATATAGACATTCTTTCTCGCCCATGTGACGCATGACTCCGCACCTTCGTGGAGACAATAGTCCAAAACTTTGAGTGCCTTGAGGACGTGACGCCAGTTTTTGCCCTTATCATTCAAACGCTTGTCCAGCATATCCATGATCTCGTAAAAATTGGCAGCACTGGAGAAGGGGGTGTTAGTTGCAATTCACTTCCACATCCGTTTCAAGAGACAATGGTCCGCACCTTTCGAATGTCATGGCAGCAATCTCTGCCATATCGGTCCCTGAAGGGCCCCATCCATCATTACTTGTGGCTGTTGCAGGAAGAAGAGGCAGCAGAGTCAGCTACATGCAATATAATTCCAACGGAAAAGGAGGACGGCCTTCAGATAGAATGTACATACCAGCGCGGACCTTCTTCTGAGCGGCGCTATAGCCTTTGGTGACATTTTTCATACTTCTGACGACACCCATCGTGGCGGTGATTCAGTAACCCAAGGGAAATGAAGATCGTGTAGATGGCGAGAGGGGAAGGGAGACGCAAGCGGGCCAAAATGAGTTATGAAGTGATCGGGGAAATTCCACGACAGCAATAAAGTAGAAAGTGAAGGAGAAGAAGCAGGACCCAAGGACGATCAAGCGGCAATGAGGCTTCTTCAATATGCGTGGACCGTCGAGTATAAAATTTCACGGTATCTGGCGTAGTGCTCGAGAAAGTCGGGAAAAGAGAGGGAGAGACGAAAGGCGGCTCAGCGCTGAGGGACCAAGCACACGAAGCTCGAGATGATGCTTCACCGGACAGGGGAACGCGGGAAGAACAGCCAAAGAAAGACAGGGTGACAGTGAGGCGACACACAGGAAGAGAGCAAAGGGCTTTGGAAAAAGTATACAGCGAGGATGTAAAGTTAATAATGAATAAAGAAAAAGAAGAGAATGAAGGGAACAGAGGAGAGGAGTGATGGCGATGAAGATGATGATAATGATGATCTGATCCCTCGACCGGAAATGATACTGTAGATGAGAGAAGAAAGTCCCCACGGGCGTCTAGGCCAGGTCACTTGTATCTGACGGACTGACAGACTGACTGCAACAAGAAGCAAGCAATGAAGCAGATGAATAGAATTAATGATGGAGAATGCTTGCTCCTATGATGAAGTTTCGAGAGATCTTGCGGAAGTTGTGCTCCTGTAATGACGGTCAGAACTAGGAAGAAGAAGAAGAAGAAGAAGAATGATGACGATGACGATGAGCAGCAGCAGAAGCAAAGCAAGCAATACATACCTCAGACAGACAGACAGATAGAGATAGCAATACCCGTACCTCATCGCAAATACTTCAAGTAGGCGTCGTAATATGGCTGCGACGGATCCAAGAACCCGTTGGAGGGTGCAGCCGGGGTGGATACGGGATGGGATGGGGGCAAGCAGCTATTATTATTACAGTAGCAGCGTAAATGGTACGCTCGTAGACCATTCACCATGGCTCAGAACCGCGGAAATGCTGCTCAGTAAGCCTTTGAGTGAGGCGAGTTGAGTTGAGCGAGGGCGAGGGAGATGTCTTTTTCTTCTGTTAATTAAAGGGACATCGTAGTGTATGAATTCAGTGTCTACAGATTTTATGCGTACAGAAGGTGACAACAACATAAGGAGTCAAGTAGTATCTATTGACTGTAGGTAACATCACTGATGATTGCTTTGGCAAAGAGAAGAGGCTTACACAAGACTTCAACTGAATTGACGCCCCCTCTCCTTGTCATCATGTCATCTGCTGTCTCCTCTTCTCTGCTCTCTTTTTCCCGGATTCTTCCCCAGATCATCCGGTCGGCTTCATCCCAGTTCACAGCGCTTTACAGTATGTATTCCTGGATATGTATATAACCGTAGATTGCACTACACTTCAATACACACCTTCCAGAACTATACTCTGCATTTCTAGAAGACCGGTCTATATAGTTTTTTTCAATATAAGCTATCTCAAGCTGTTCCGTCCTCTCCTCTCCTGTCCTGTCCTGTCCTGTACGTACATACATACATGCATGGGTACATGGCATACGGTTGTCGTTCCTGCCATGCCCTCTAGCGTAATATTTTATCTTTTCTTCACCTAAAATTTCCCTTGCCCTGCCCTGCCTTGCCCTGCCCATCCCCTCCCCTCCTTCGGCTGTCCCGGCGTGGCTTATCTGCGCCGGCATGGCGTTCGAGTCCGAGTCCGCCTATCTCAATCTATGACTGCAACTCGAGGTACCGTTCCTCGGCCTTAGTAACGCATTGGATGTTGGCCCCCAGTTTATTCAGCGTTTCGACGTATTCCTCATACGGATCTGAATCAAACACGATTCCGCCGCCTGCCTGGAGATACGCGACCTGGTCCTTGACCATCATTGTCCGCAGCGCGATGCATGTGTCCATTGTGCCTTCAATCACCTCTGTTCCGTCGGCCGAGGAGCTGTCGTATCCCCAGTACCCTACAGCTCCGGCATACACGCCGCGCTTCTCCTTCTCCAGCTCCGCTATCAGACTCATCGCGCGCACCTTCGGAGCACCGCTGACCGTTCCTGCGGGAAAGATCGAGCGGAACGCATCGAATCGTGTCTTTTCTTCCCGCAAGATGCCTGACACCTGTGACACGAGATGCTGAACGTGGGAGAACTTCTCCACCACCATCAATCTGTCGACCTGGCATGTCTCCGGAGAACATACGCGGTTCACGTCGTTCCGTGCAAGATCCACGAGCATCACGTGTTCGGCCCTATCTTTCAGACTCGATCTCAGCTCTTCTGCAAGCACTTCATCCTCTTCGGGGGTCTTGCCCCTCTTCACTGTGCCCGCGATTGGGTGTGTAATGACCTTTCTATCCTTCACTTGCACAAGCAGTTCTGGACTAGCTCCCACAAGCTGGAACTCCTCGCAGTCAATGTAGAAGAGGTAAGGTGATGGGTTCACAGTTCGTAGGTGCCGGAAGAGATTGAATGGATGTAGGGTAGTGGGACGCGCAAGTCGTTGGGAGGGCACACATTGGAAGATGTCGCCCTTGCCGATATGCTCCTTCAGTTTTGTGACATGTGCCTCGTAGCCCTCGCGACCGATATTAGATGTGTACACTTGCCCAGTCTTGATGAGAGGCTGGGGAGGAAGTGGGATCTCTGGGTTCAGGAGCAAGTCGATCTTTTCCTGAATAGTCTGTCGTCCCTCCTCGTACGCCTTTTCGATGTCCGTCGTTTCTGAGACGTGAAGATAGGTGATGATCTTGATCTGCTGGAAGAAGTGATCGAACGCAACCAGGGTGTCGAAGAACATGAACATGGCTTCTGGAATCTTGAGAACATCCTTCATGGGACGGGCCGTCTTAGGCTCGAAATATCGTACGCAGTCGTAACCAACATAACCAACTGCTCCACCTGCCAATGGTGGGAGGGACAAAAGTCCCGTCGTTGAAGCCACCTTGAATTTCTTCAGCTCCTCCTCGAGTAATGGCAGAGGGTCCGTCTCTGGTCCGTGACCAGGGCCAGTCTTGATGACATTGTGAGGATCTATATCAATCAAACAAAGCGAGTTTCACCAAATTAGCATCGAAGGACCTCGTACAGCAGCTGATGACCATTTGACACATACCGGCGCCGATGAAACTGTATCGGCCTATGGTCTCGGTTGTTGCAGCGCTTTCATACAAGAACGAGAGTTTTGACCTTCATCACAATTAGAATCAAGATTCACCTCATTGCCTCAGCGCCAATTGCGTGTAACTTCAATAGCCTTTCCCCACGTACCCTTTCGAGATCTTGAGATACGCCAATGTCGGCGTAAGAACGTCTGCGGGTATAGAAGCAATCAAAGGTACGAGATTGGGCGCATTTTTGGCACCCTTGGCCTTTGCGAAAATGTCCCGAACTGCATCAACAGAGGGACTGACGACGGCCTGGGAAGGGCATGCTGTCAACGAACGGTACAGCAAAAAAGGATCAAGAAGTGGGATTTCTACCTTCGACGGCATGACTTAGAAAGAATAGAAACAAGAATTGAAGATGCGCAACAATTCTATTTCACGGAGAGATTCGAGCTGCGACGGCGCAGTATTTGAATCGCGACGACCGTTGACTGCGATTGCAAGCGTTATGGCGATGAAGATGTTGGCTTGGGATTCTAGCGCTTTTATTGAAATACAGATTGAGTCATCAAGCCCGCGATTTCAAACCACAAGATGTTGTTGTTGTTGCGCATCCATGACCATGACCATGACCCATACATATCGCAGGGCGCAATGCTCCGCAGTACAGACCAGAGTACATCGAGGAATCCAGTTCCTGGCATCGCACTCGGTCGATCGTTTATCCTGCATAGAATGCCCTTGATCGATGGCTGGTTTGGTTCGTTGGATGGATCTTGCCAGCTCAGTGTATGGAGTACCGTAGACAGGTTCAGGCTGGGCTGGTGGGCTGGTTGGTTGGCTGGTTGGCTGGTTGGCCGTACGTATGTGAGTGAGTGAGTGAGTGAGTGACGGCTGGATCAGAGAGAGACAGAGAATCTTTTATACGGTTTCAAGCATCGCGAGTCGCATTTTCACAGGTTGCAGTTCTCACATTGGCCCATCTGGCGAAAAGAGTTACTGGAAAAGAAGAATACGACGACATCAAATTGCTTCTTATCGCTGTTGTCCTACTCGACGGACCATACACATCACTCCTTCGTCGAACTAGAAGGCTGGAACTGTGCCTGAGCATACCACTACTATGATGACTTCCATACGCCATTTCCCACACGAAGAGGACGACCGTTCTGAAATTGAGATCATGACGGATTCAGACATCTCTATTAATGAGCCCTCCATGCTCGGTGAAGGCACCAGCTATACTTCGAGCGAATCACAACAGCCCGTTGACGGCCCTTCGATCCATGACCGCCTGCTGTCTCTGGCATCTTTGGCATCCAGCCTGAAATCTTCAAACCGATTGCCGCCAGAAAATGAGGAACAGCTGCATTGCAATCTCGACAAGATCGAAGCAGAGCTTCAGTATCTCAATGGAGACGCTAGTTCATTAAGTCGGACGCCGACAAATTTCCAAGAAACCGTTATGCCTTTGACAATCAATCGTGGCAAATCTGCAGACAATGTCAAGTCCACCGAGCCATCCAAAGAAACACGACAGGTCACAGAAGATAGCACAGCTCTGTCGTTCCGCCAAGTCGATCAAGAATACTATATATCCGTGCTTAACGATCTTGAGAATTTGACGACAGAGTTGGAGAAGCGGCGCGACGAGTGCATTCAGATCAAGACCGCAGCCGAAGATAGGCAAAATGAATTTCTCAGAGAACTCTCAATTCGTGAAGAGAAGATACTGTCTTTGTAAGTACACCAATCACGAGGGTAAAAGAAAAAAGGCAGGATTGTTTGGACCATTGAACTATCAATGTCCAAAAGTGACCCAAAGATACAGGAAGTGTGACGGCTTTCATTTGCAGGACTCGACTGTTGACGAGTATTTTGATATGAAGAAAGCATCGCTAACAAGTTCTATGATTTTTGCTGCCGACCACTAGACGTCAAATTATATCCGAAACTTCAACTCATATGGAAGCTCTAAGGGGGACAGTCCAAGGCCTGGAGGATTGGATGAGGCCCCTGAAGCACAGTTGGAAGCGGCACGGGCGTACAGGTTTATATTCCAGGCGCTCGCCATATGAACGTACACTGCCGATACGCCGACGCATTGCCACAGATATTCTTTCCTATGGTTATGACAGTGATGACGACGATAACGAAATCAGTGCACTGTATGAAGGGATTGAGGCTTGGTTGCGGGGATGGAAAGATTTTGAGGATGAATTTCAATCCCGGCAGCAAGCTAAAACCGCCGGCGAGTCCATCAATTGAGACAATAAGCTTCGACCAATGCAGTGCCCGAATGAATTATATGAAATTTATATTCAATTATAAGGGGTGGGCAGAATCTGTCGAAAGCGAGTCACTCGAGTCACTTCGCTTTCCTCTGTTTGCTCAGGGCGCTTAGAGGTTCACCTTTGAAGTGCATAGCAAAGGCAAAGGGACAGCGGTCTCGTTATAGGCGTGGAAGTTAATATACATTACCGAACATGAAACCTTGTTACAAGGACACACTCAAGGCTGGTAGTTGTCACCGTTGAAAATCAACTACCGCAATCTGTTTAGAAGACAGTCAGCATATCAAGATCTGTGTGCAAACATGAAGGTCCAATGGCGACTCACTTTATGGCTGAAGCTTAATGCGAGCTTTTTGCTATCGCTATCCCACGTCAATGATCGTTGTGGCATATCGTCTTTCGTTGATAGCATATCTGTATCGCCTTGAGCATCCCCGTCATTGACATTAAGGGGTACGCTCAATTTGGCCATGGGAACACCACCTCGCTCCACGTTCCATACAGACAACTCGTTCAACGAGGCCCCTGCAACTGCATAACAGTCTGGTGACACGGAAGAAGTAGGGGCAGCTGGCGATGGAGTGAGGGAAAGTCGATGGAGGCAGGTTGACTTTTTTGAATCTAGATCAAGCCGCCAGAGCTTTAGAGTTCCATCCATTGACGATGTTGCAAGAAGCGCAGTGCGCGAAACGTCGACATCGGGTAAAGATAGACGACACGCTTGAACAGATGTTATGGCAGCAGCATGAATGTCATCGAGAACGATGTCATGAGTCGGAACGTAAATTTTAGCGTTTTGAGTGGACGCTGCAACTGCTAAAGGTTCCCCTGCAATTGTGGTCGCGCATAGAAGGGACCAAGAGTCCTTTTTGCTTTCAGTACTATAGACTGCGGATATTTCGAGTGTTTCGCCTTCGGTGCTGAATTTATGCATGGATTTATCGCCTAATGCGAAGACAATTTCCCCTTCGGGCCATGCAAGGTCGTAGACATGACTGTTGACTTGATATATGTGTGAGAACTCTTTTGCCTTGACTGCTTGATCCCACAATGCTAGCTGAGACTTGTGGGGATCTGACATCACGACGACCAGACGGAGACCATGCGGGGCCCAACTAAAATTAGATACCATCAGAGGTGTATCTGGCAGGGTATCGAAGACTTCACCCGTCGGCCCGTAAAGCGTAATCGTTCCCATCATTCCAATGTAGGTTGCGACAGCTAGTAAGGTGCCATCTGCATTCCATTCCATGGCCGTAACAGCCGCCGGTTCGTCTGCATGAGATTCGACGAGAGGGTGATATGTGGCTGAAGATTGTGACCATCGCCCAGAGGGTGATTTCCAAAGACCGCAAAAATTGTTGCCATAAACCGCTAATGTTGTCGGATCTTGCGGCCGCCATGTTGATCTCAAGATGGGACTGTCAATATCTGGTATATCTAGAATGGTCGTTTGTGGTGCAAGGTCGAGTGCCTTTGCTGGTGCTATCTGAACACCAGTACTTTGGCCGGTGGCTAGGGTAAACACTTCTTGGGGAATATTGTCGACCTGGTCGTCCATGCCGACGTCTCCATCTTCATCCATGGCCGTATCCCCTGGTAGCTCCACCGTCGTTTCTGTGGATTTGTCGCCATCTTCGACGCTTTGAAGAGCCTTTGAGGCGTTGAATTCTGTTGACGATGACTCAACATGTCCATTCGACTCAATAATTTTGGAGGAATCGGCTGATCTCGATTGGTCTTCAGATGTTTGCTCCGCTGTGGTAGTGTCCTCAACGGTAGGCCCAAAAAAAGATGTGTCTGGACTTGAAGAAATGATACTGCCATCCTGTTCAATCGTGTGATAAGTATTTAGTGCGTTTTCAAGATGGATGGCACTCCGACGGTGGGATGAACATACTTTACTTATCGTCCTCTCGAGCTCCCAATACTGCAATCCTTTCTGGACTAGAGTAACAAGAGCATGGGTTTTGACGAAAGGCGCAAATGGTAAGGACTGTGGATCGAACATCCAATGGCGTTGCAACAAGGTGGCGGCTTCTCCAAGGCCTGAAAAGATATTAGATGGGCGTTCAATAAGGAGTTTGATGCGCTGGATGCACGGATATCTGGAAAAAGACGGACTGACCTGATTCTTGCAAATATCTGTCCGGAACCAAAAACGAAAAGAGCGTCAGCCATATTTCAAACAGCAGTGATTTGAAAGGGGACGAAACATACCTCCATATGAGATAATTCAGGTGATGCGAAGTTAATGGCGTATGTGGCATGATGAGAATTTGAAGAGCTGTCTTGTGTGTAAATGGATCACACGGCCATTCCACGAGGGAAATGTCGCCAAATTTGTGTGCAGCTTGAGCAAAGATATGATTTGATGAGACAGGCGACAGGTTCGCCCTTTTCTTGATCGAGATCCAAAATTTAGATGTAGCGACTGGGTCTCGTAATGTAGAAACGGACTGTCAATGAACAAACAGAAGCAAAGACGCCGATACGAGCAGCGAGTTTGCGAACAAGCTATTGTCCCCGAGTGCTCGCTCGACGAGGAAGCAGGAACGTAGTTCTTTTCGCGGGTTCAAGCTCTCTCCGAGAGACAGATAGAATTCAGCGGGGTGGCAAGATGCACGGAACGGAGGTGCTGCGAAGAGATGGGAGCGAGCAGGCCAATGCGATAGCTCTGTGGAAGAACAGGGATTGCTTCTGCAGGCTGGGACAAGACAGGCACGCTGCGACAGGAAGTACGTGTGTAGTGGACGGGCGTATGACTTTTTCTGCGACGTTGTAGGGCTCTCGTTCAGCAGTACTATAAGATTGACTTCAAGAAGGGCGCATAAGACAAGGGAGAACGGTAGTCGCAACAAGGATGGCAGCGTCAAAATCGGTGGCAGTCAGTGGCAGTCAGTGGCAGTGGCAGTGGAGGTGGTCGATCGGTGGATGAATGGATGAATGGATGAACGGTCGATGGTCGAAGGAGAAGAAAAAGATTGGAAGCTGGGAAGCCGCACCCGCTGCACCATCAGCCCGCTCCACTACAACTACAACTACGACTACATAAGACCTTCTCAACTGCCAACTCTATCGCATTCAAACAAGACTATGGCAGCAATGCTCACTCTACCTTGACAACGGGCTCTTCTGCCTTCTCCTCGACCTCTGTTTTGACTGCCTTCTCAGCCTTTCTGTTCTTTGGCGTGGCTTGAGGTGTAGTCATCGACTGCTCCATTTCTGTCTTCAGCTTCTTGCTGTCTTCAACTGCAATGCTGTCCTCAAGACTCTCCTCGCCTCGCGGTCTCTTCTTTGTCTCATCCACTTTGCGTGGGGTCGCTGGTTGAGCTTTACGGGGAGTTCCCGCTGGAGTCGAGCTGTTGGACTCGACCCCATTGGCCCTTGCCTTGATTTTCCTGATACGATGATTCACAGCATTCGCCGTCAAGCCTGAGCTATATGTCAGTTCACGCCTCTTTTGGCTGGCTCCTTTTCATTCATTGGACTACACGCACCGCCTCCCAGAATATCTGCGACTTTCTGGTAGTTGATTGCGGGGCACGTCTCGATTATCGCTGCTAGAAGCTAGAGTTGCAAAGAAAGAAAGATGGCCCATGTCAGCCCTTTCTCGTTCCGCCTTTTTCTTCTCTGAGTGAACAACTTACTCGCGCATCCGCCTGGTCGGTCCAAGTGGTCAACCTCGCCATGATTCATTCAATGGAAGAACTTTCAACGTGTATCTGAGTCGGTGTCTGTGGACATCAATTAGCTTGAACTGGATTTCAGATTCTCTGCGTTGCTGGTGTTATACTATGAAGATGTGGAAGTGCCTAAAGAGAACAGATAATTGCTATAACACTGCATCATTAACGAATCTTGACAAACAGCTAGATATGTTCTTCATTAAAGTTGAGGTACTTGTTGAAGCGAGTCTATTTGCGTATCTACAAGCAATATGAGATAACAGCATCAATCATTCGTCTACAACGCTCGTGTGTCGAGGGGTGGCTTTAACTATCAACATAAATCAATTGTTTCTGCCTTGATGATCGTCCTATCCTTTTCTTTCGGCGCATCAACATCAACCACTTCCTTTTTGACATCACGAAACAAATCCTCCGCCATTTCAATCTCGTCGTCAGTATCATCTGCGATAGTTGTCTGCATCCCCTTCTTCTTTAATGGACTACAGTCGGCTCTTCCAGCTCGAGAAGAGAAAGCGGAACGCCCCATTGGCTCAACGCGACTGGTGATCTCACTCTTCTGACGCAGATAATAAAGATGGCGTTTGATAGTCCGCCAGGTGCAATCTTTCAGGATCAGCTTTTTTGCAATTTTTGATGATCATTGCCAGTGACAACCCACTCACCTCCTCCCATCTCTTCTGCGAGAATCTCAAAATCTCGCTTGCTTAGTTTTGCATGTCTGACTAGCAGGCCAATCAACTAGATTATTCATCATCAGCCATGGTGTATATCTTTTAACACTTCGTAGCCATTCAGTCATACCTTCGCATGATTTTTGTCGTCCCAAAAACCAGGAGCAGGCATTGTTCATTGAATATTCAAATTGCTAGTAAGACGTCGTGGATGGCTTTGACTATGCGCTGTCTTGCGATGTACGATAGTTGGAAAGTACTTTTGTCATGCAACACGCACCCAATGCCTGATTCTTTTGTATATATACGCAAGAAAAGCAGGACGAAGAGTTCATTACATATATGACAGCAACACATCATAGACTATGATTTCTGCTATTCGTGAAGATGATTTACATCCTGTATGTGTGTTGAGGTTCTTTCTGATTTCAGCGGATTCAGGGGCATGTCACAGTATAGGTATTCATGTCAGCTAAACAGCGAGTATAATGGCTCTATCAAAAGACAAGCAAGCAAGAAGTGACTGAGACTTTACTGAGTCAAGTTTCACTCATTAATCTCAGCCTCTACCAAAACTCCAGTGAAGAAGACCAAACGGCGAAGCACGATTGGCATACGACATGCCGTGAGTAGGCTTGTCAAGTCGACACAAGAAAGACTACATGAACATAAATCAGGTCTCCGACGTTGAGTAACCACTCTTCACTACATGTTTATTGACCACAACACAGAGACTACTCTTCGAAGAGCTCAAGAGACCAACATTCTTACGAAGAGAACGAAGATGAACATAAAGAAAGCGTTGATAGGGTATATGCAAAAGCAAAGAAAAAGAAAAAAATGAACATGAAACAGCATGCCAGCATGTTGAAATAGGTAAACCCCGCGTTCGATAGCGAGATGCTTTTATAGATTGTGCCTAGTTACACCCGACACATTAAAACCACCAAAAACGCCGCGATCGTGAAAGATGCCTATTCCTCTGCCGGTCTTTTTTTAAGATTTCAAGACGTCATTAGGTTTAAAGGCGCTTAGATCTTGATGGCAGCGTCAACAGCCTTCTGCTTCTTGACGCGACGGTCGACAGCCTTGGCACCCATGATACCACCACCCCAGTGGCGGCGGGTCTCCTCGTACTTGTCGTTGTAGCCCTCCTTGACGGCAGTAACCAACTTGGCGAGCTCAGCGTTGTCCTCAGAGCGGACCTCGGTGAGAGCGAGGACAGCAGCAGTCTGGAAGTACCAATTAGTACATGGATCAGGGTCGAGATTTTAGTAGTATAAAGGAATTAAGATCTTACCTTCTTGTGGACAACGGTACCGAGACGGGCCTTACCCTTGACAATGGCGTAAGGGACACCCATCTTGCGGCAGAGAGCGGGGAGGAAGACGACGAGCTCAACGGGGTCAACGTCGTTGGCGATCAAGACAAGAGAAGCCTTCTTGTTCTCGATGAGGCCGACAACGTGGTTGAGACCGTACTTGACAGCGTAGGGCTTCTTGCTGACATCCTCCTTCTTCTGACCGTTCTGGACAGCAGTTGCCTCCTTGAGGAGACGCTCCTTCTTCTCGGCCTTAGACTCGGGGCGGTACTTGTTGAGGAGCTTGAAGGTCTGAGCGGCAAGGTTGCGGTCGAGAGTGTTGTTGAACTGAGCGATCGCGGGGGGGACCTTGAGACGGAGCTTCAAGATCTTCTTCTGGCGCTGGAGACGGACATACTCGGGCCACTTCACCATGCGCGAGAGGTTGCGCTTGGGCTGGATGTCCTGGCCGATACCAAAGTTGCGGGGACGCTTCTCGATGAGAGGGTTCTACAGTTATGTGTTAGAAAAGCCGAGCCAAAAAAAAGTGTAAAGAAGAGGGGTTTATAGAGTCAGACATACCTTCGGGGCCTTCTTGGAGCCAGCCTTACCCTGGGGGAAAGGGGCGGGAGCAACTTTCTTTCCGCTCTTAGGAGGCTGTCATTGAGAAAAGAAGAATATCAGCGAATCTTGTTCACTTATGCATTTTTTTCTGCATCTCTATCTTCTTTTAACTCTAGAGAGAACGATGAAACAGAAACACGGTGCTTTCACATCGCGCACTGAGACACCGCCTCAAGCCAACATATCAACCAAGAGCACGATTCCTGAAGGGAAAAGTGATTGGCGAGACATGGTCATCGCATGCGGTTTCGCTGACAAAACTGTCTCGCGAGGGACCAGCATACTAGGAATTTGCAAGACAACAGACTTGTGAAAGTCTTGATAATGGATTGGCGTTCTATCTTACCATCTTGTCGACTGTGGTGCTGGGTGGTGAGCTGTCGAAGAGGAGTGAAGGACGGGAAAGAAAGAAAGATGAAAAGCGCGACGAAAATCAGCGTGAAAAGAGATGATGTGTGAACGTCCATAGAGTGACGCGCTAGCTGAAAGCAGTAAGCTAAGCGGGGCCATGATGAGTTAGCGTCAACCTTAACATTACATAACACGTATTTTTCATAAAAATGATATGTCAGCTTACATAACTAGCTTATGCAGCATAAAAATGACAGCCCCTTATAAAACAATTATCCCTCCTGCCAATCTCGATGAACACGACAAGACGGTCTGATGTGGCAGCAAGATGTGTGAAGGGGCTGGATGGATGGACAACGCATCGGGCACTGAACAGAGTATGGTTGATTATCATTGCATCTATGCTGTGCCTAGTCTACATTCTTTCTCATAGTAAGCACGATTTGAAGCTCGTCAAGATTGGGAATAGCGTCCTCAAACATCTCGAGGACAATGATTGATTGTAGTAGTATGTACTCCATAAGGGAACAGATCAATGAAAACGGCGCGAACAAAAAGGATATGTCGGTAGTAGGTGTGCAGTCATGATTATCAAGACGCAGGGCAACATTAAGAGACGTAACAAGAGAAGACAGTGGTAAGAAAAAATGATGCGCGGTAAAAGGAATCGTACATGTAAATGCTTGAAATGATGGTATGCGAGCGCACATCGTGGATGAACAAGATGATAAACGATGCGCTTTATGGATTGAGATGTGTGTTGAAGGCCCATTCGCCTATAAGTTTAAGGTTAGCATGATTGGCCTGCTTAATCAAAGGCGGACAAAAATCGACCACTTACTATTTTTTATCCTTTCTGCTGTATCACTAAGGAGGATTGCACGCCGCTTATTGCAGTAAGCTGTCTTATCCAGAATGTCCACGCGGAGCTTTGCGAGCTCATTGACTGGTTTCTCAAACATCTCACTTAAGCTTTCAACGGCAAGTTCAAGATCCTTCTGATTGTCCTCAAAGATCTCGGTCTGATTGTTTCGTTGCAAGTAGAATGCAAATGCATACGTCCACTTGAGGGTCTGTCGACATTTCTGCAACGTTCTCGATGCAGTGTCGAGGAATTGAACTTCGATCCAAGACATCGTTGATTGGGTCTGTAAACTGAGCATCTTCTTCTCTGTCTTGATGTAAAGATCCTTATCAAGGCGTGCGGACTGCTCATGGTTTGCATATCTGTTGTAGTAATGCAAGTACCGCTCCAAAAATGCTCGTGATCGTGCTTGGGCATCTCTGGCGGCGGAGCCGGACTTCTCCTCATAGCGATTGCAGTTGTACCAACTGGTGCCATGCTCTGACCAGACCCCCATGCACATCCAGCAAAACTCGTACTTGCATTTTCGACACGTCATATGGTTACAACCACCGTTCTTCTCAATCGTGGACTGACATCGTGGACATTCCTTTGTGTGGGCGGATATCCAATTTGCTGTCTCGGAATCGTCCTTGCACTTCTTCAGCCACTGCTTCACTAAACCACATGGAGCCGGTTGGTGGTCGTCCAAAGTACAGCCAAAACAAAAGCAATGGCCGCAAAGACAATTCACTGTTGGAACAATGCGGTCGAGCTCTCGTTTTTTGACCGGACAGTCAACAGCGTATTGACACTCAGGAGCCGGACACCATTTGAGATTATCCTTATCATCGACGTATGTACGCATTAAAAGGGTATGATATCTATGGTCTCATTAGCCCCTGATGCCACCACTGATATAACAGTAACTACACGGGATCTAACATACCTGTCCTTCATATCATCGGAAACCAAAAGCTCCAAGGTCTTGGAATCGACAATACGGTTGCAATTGTCTTGAGGACATTGAATATGTGCTGCTTCCCCTTCTTCCCATATCTTCTGTCCGAGATAATGTCGGTAGCAGTCGGTACAAAACCTATGGCCACATCGCATAGCATATGTCTTCATGCCGGGCTCATCATTGTAACAGATTTCACAAGTAGCCGGGATGGTCTCGATATGAGGCTTTGTCGGAAGAAGGTCAATGCCTGCAGCATCCAAAAGTGATTCTGGATCATCCATATACCGCTCCATTAACTTCTCTTTATTCCAACGCATATACCTGAACAAGATGGCGCAAGATTCCGTAGGAAGACCGAATATTGCTGAAACTTCGTTGATCTGATCGTTCTGTTCTTTTGTGATGTCATCGGGACTAAGTCCTCTATAGTCAACCTCGAAAGCCTTCTTCTGTGGCTTAATGATGTCCTTGTCGTAAAAGGAACCGTCGTTCCCGGCATCGTAATCTTCAAATTCTGAGAAGGAGTCAGTCTCTGCTGCCAGAAAAAAAGAGATAGATCGGCAGTCGAAAACATTGCCATGTTGAAATACATACCATCTGAAATACTCTCATCCTCACTACCTTCAAGAAAATCTTGACTTGAAACGTCACTGGTGAAATCGTCGTCGGAATCCATCTTGCCGTCCTGCGTACCCTCCAGTACCGGAGAGGAGATAGAACTCGACGAGAGCTGATTCAAATCGTGAGGAGATGCCCCCGGTGTCGAAGACACCTGCCCGCTATAAAAAGACTGTGCTTGAGTGTCGATAGAGGTCAAAGTCTTGACTCTACGAGAGCGATCTGGATACACAGAGCTCCCGGCTTCGCTACCGGCCGACGTCGAGGCCTTCCTCTTGAGCGATGAGGAAGGCGTGGTGAAAAAGGATCGCACGAATGCGGGCAAATAACACTGATGACAGTAGCCTCAGGCCTGTCTTTGCACCTGGAATCGATAGATGAGATGCTCCAGGGCTGTTCTGGCTGCCGGAATGACAAGAAGAGAAGGAGAAACAGAAGCTCAAGGTGGCTACTATTCGGGGAGTCTGTCGTATACTATCCAATGTAACCGGACACAAGCGGTAACAAGGGAGTCAACAGGTGAAACGCAGGCCAGGACGCAATGGAAGTAAACGGGAGAGATGTTGCTGCGGCAAAGGAAACAGGAGACGATATTACAGGTTGACAGGAGAAAAGAGGAAGAGAGGGAGGTGAGATGCGCCGTGAAGATAAGAAAGAGGAACAACAGTAGCAAGCTGAAGAAGAAGAAGCAAAAAAGCAGAGACGTCATGAGTTGTTGGGTCTTATTCGCTTCGGCGACATACATATAACCTGGGTATACATATGTAATAGGCGCTGTACCGGATACCTGATACCTAATATCTGATGTCTCCATCATATCTTATGCCTCATGATTACCTGCTTGAAATGGCCCAGCTGGTCCTGTGGTTGGCGAAAAAGTGACAGTAAACTGGGTCCCGGACGATGATTGCACCCATATGTATATGGAGTATGGAATCAACTTTAATGAAATTCCAAATTATCAGCATTGTTCTACTCTGCCCGACACAGTGTAGTAGCGTCTCATGGCCGGAATCAGCTGGCCCTAGCAGTATACCTACGTTGCCAACGTCGATGTGACTCTGGCTGACTGCTACAGCCTTATTATATACTGTATGCCCGCGCCTGCTAATCCCGGTCTCTCAAGGCTGGCTATGGCTATGGCTTCCAATGAAAAGCCGGTCAAAAGCCGGTCGGTGGAGTGTCATCCGTATCTGCGCGATCTAATGGACCGACAAGCAGACAGACAACAACCACCCCTGCCAGTGTGTACAGTACATATACTAGTTATGAAGCCTGGCAACCGTCGCTGCTCAAAAACTGTACTTGTCTTGGAAGTGAACTACAGTATTACAGTACACAAGTGTGTGTCGTGCTGGGGGAAATAAATGTAAACAGAACTGATTTCGTAGTAGTATACTGTATGGCCTGCTGTACATGTCTAATCAGATTCTTCTTCATCGTCCTCATCACTGTCGCTTTCGCTCTCGGCTTCCTGAAGCCAATCGATGAACTGTTGTGTCTGTGCCCTGACTTTTCGGAGTACATCTGTCTTGGTACTTCGTTCGTCCGTCCACCACTGCTCGAACGCCTCCTGGTCGATCTGTTCAGACATGTAGAGCTCCTTAGAGACGAACAGAAGCATGATATCGCCGCGCTCACGCTCCGCCAGATCTTCCTGCACCAACATCAGGAAATCAACCTGGTCGGGTTTTTGAGTTGTATGCCTGTCGAAAACAACTCTCTCTATGATCTTGTGGTAGTTGCCGAGAATCTTGCTGACCGCAGCTGCAGCGGGAACCTTGTCGATGAGCATGAGGTGGTGGATGCTCTTCATGAAGGCTGTGACCACAGCTTTTCGTGTCTCGTGTTCGGATGCATTAGAGCTCATCCGTAGACTGACCAGCTCGGTCTGCACCATGTCATAAGGCTGGCCGATACGGATTCCGTCGTACATGCTAGCAACTGCGTCGTGAACGAAGTTGGCGTTGCCTTCTTCAGAGAAGGCTGTATCGGCGCTTGATGGGCCAAAGTCTCCGTTTTCAAGATCGCTCTCCACGTCTGAAGCCATCGTTGAGATGCTGTCGTCCGTAAGATGCATGTCTGCCATGCCTTCCACTGCTTTGAGTCAGTATACTGTTCACCAAGAGAACGATGCAAGAGATTTGAAAGTCGCATACCTAAAGCTGATGACGTTTCGCTTTCATCGTCACTCTCGTCATAGTCGGACACATCCTCATGGGTGAACTCGTGGCCCTCTCCATCCTCTCCAACAAGAGCTGCCTCGCTCGCCACTGCACCGTTCCTCAAGGTGTTGACTAGCCTAGTCCCCTCAGTGATAGTTTGACCCTTGCCGATTCTGACCCCGAACGAGATCAGAGTGCCGGGCTCAATTTTGCAGGAAGGCCCAATGACCACATTGTTCGCTATGATAGACTGCCGAATTGTTGTATTATCGCCAATGACCGTGTCGTCCCAAATATAGGCATTATCCAAAACGACATTGTTTCCAATCTTGCACCGTCTTCCAACGACGGAATATGAGATTTTGACGTTCTCTCCTATATTCGTTCCGGCGCCAACGACCGTGCCCCTCTCAATATCCGAATCCAAAGATCGTGTGATGGGGTCCTCAACATATGTGTTTCTGCGAAGCGTATAATAAGTGTTTCCAGGGACGAGATTGGTATCGGGGCAGAATGGGAATGTGTATCTCGAGATGATATCCTTCGAGATTGCATCGTATGCTTTCAAGCTCTGCATTCGCGCGCAGTAGTATTTCTCCTTGATAACGTGTGTGTGGATTGTCTTTCCGTTGAGCTCGTAGTCCTTCAAAACACCGTGAAGGAACTGTGTTCGCGGTGTCTGGTAATCGAAACTGTCGGACCAAAGGCCAAGGACCTCGGGGGTGCAGATATCAATGCTGGTATCGACGAGATCGCCGCGGATGTCAAGTTCAGCATGGTTATCCATGACCTCAGGGTCAAAGAGAAGATGACGAGGCTGGTTCCGGGTTGGCTTTGTTTCCATCTCTTCGTAGTGAAGGCATCTATTGTTCGTCGGATCGATGCAGAAAATGGGCAGCGTCGACAGGGGTCTCGATCTGTGTGTCATATTGACTTCGCGTAGCACCATGGTCATAATCGCATTTTTGTCTGTAAGACGGCGTGCACGATGTTCCTGCAGAGCCTTGTCCAAAGGAAAGTTGCCGACGATGTCTCCGTAGACTGCAACGAAGTCGCTTTCTATCAGGCGCTTGGAGTGGAGGTCGCGCATGATATCACCAATGGAGGTGGACTGTGAGCGAATGAAATTGACTGTCTTGAAGGGAGAACTTGGTGCCTTCCATCGTGACTTGGCGATATACTCCTCAACTTGATCGGAGTGTTTCCCAGCATAGAGGTAAATCTCGTCGACGCCAGCATTGGCCAAGAACTCAAGGGTGTATTCAATGATTGGGATATTGCCGAGGGGAAGAAGACACTGCAGCAGATTAGTATTTTTTGAGCCATAACAATCGCAGTCGGTGAAATAGGGAGAGGGAGACGGTATCATAGTATCGGCACACATACTCTTGGCTTCTGAAGAGTGAACGGCGCGAATCTGGTTTCGAAGGCATCTGCTAGGACCTGCGAGGAATATATGAGCGGTCGAACATGAAATAAGATAATGCGCAAGGCACTAAGCTTGTCGCAAGACCACAACTAGCAACATACAATAGCGGGGAACGGCTCCCTAAACTCCTCATCGAGACCGCTAGCAGACCTAGTCTTTGCAGCGGTAGGACGCTGTGCTCTGGGAGGCATGATTGCGCTGCGCTGTGCGGGGGGGAAGATACAAAATAAGAGTGAATCGTGATATGCAAGAAAAGTAAGAAGAAGAAGATGCAGACGCAATCTAGCTATCAGCAAGGATATAGCTATAGCAAGGAATTTCCGTTGCGCGCAATAGCAGAATTCGCCTGGATATATGTTCAAGTGAGGGTTGGTCAATAGCGACAGCAAGTACGGAGTAGTCACTTCACGATGACACACGCCGTAGCGTTAATTATTTTTTATTTTTTTTTTTTTCTTCTTGTCTCTGATGATTACCTCCGCTCTCCGCTCTCCGCTCCGCAAATGAGAAGAGACTTGCCGCGCGGTTAGCTTTACCCGCAATACACGCTGTAGCCGCTGATTATCTGCACTGTTTGTATGGGTTTGTATGTATATAAACTAGCGCGCGGCTAAGTCTATATCAAC
>AZGZ01000002.1:305852-322926 GCA_001636715.1 Ascosphaera apis ARSEF 7405 | reverse complement strand
TATCAACGTCAATTGCTGTCAATCATTGAAGGGAAGGGGAAGAAGGGGAGGAAAAGACAGTCAAGAGCATCTCATCAGCTTGATATTATTACTAGAAGGTGGAGAGATATACTGTTTGTGCTTGTTTGGGGAAGTACACTTGATGAGCTTTGCATCGCCTTCACGTTTAGTCTCCATTGCGTCGAAAATGGCGTCAAGTTCTCCCTTCTCTCAGGCCGTCGTCTGTGCTATGCGAAAGCTGTACGGTTCTTCCTTACATATAGAGTGGATGGTGATCTTGAAAAATACTGATATTGACTTCTTCTGTCAAGATATCCAGAGTCAATCGCTGATAAAAACTGGGACAATACTGGCTGTCAGTATTCTATCTTCTTCGATATTGTTCATTGTTCACACTGAAATTCCAGAATCATTGCTCATCAAGATGTTAAATGAAATGATATAGTACTACTAGAATCACCATGCTCTAAGCCTAGAAAACACCATTCAGTTCTTTTGGCTGTTGATCTCACTCGTGCTGTTGCTGATGAGGCCATTAGTCGCGGTGATTCTATCATTGTTGCATACCGTTCGCTTTTCCCCCCCTCACCCCTTTTCTCTTGCTGAAAAACAGGACTGCTGTTGACATCTGGCTATCACAGACCCCATCATCTTCCGCGGGTTGAAGTCTCTTTCACTGGGAAATACCCAACAGAATACTCTTCTCCGCCTTGCTTCAGAAGGAATTAGCGTTTATTCACCTCATACAGCACTTGATGCCGCTCCAGGGGGCATGTGCGATTGGCTATCTGAAATCATCGTAGCCGATGGCCCTGACCCTGAGCATCTCAAGGCTGCCCGTGAGAGTCTTTTCCAATCGTCTGTTGCAATTGAGCCTAATCCAAACCCACCCGCCGGGTTTGAAGCTGCTGGCATGGGTAGATTGATTACACTCGCCCAGCCGCAACCTTTGCGCACATTGAAGGAGAGGTTCTGCCGCAATCTAGGCCGGAACGCACTCTCTATTGCTATTCCCCAAACCAAATCGATTGACGAGATCAAGGAAATCCGCACTATAGCTGTCTGCCCAGGCTCTGGTGCTTCCTTGCTGATGCGTAACGGAAAACCGTTGGCGGATCTGCTTGTCACAGGTGAAATGTCGCATCATGACGCATTGGCCGCCATAGAGAATGGTAGCTGCGTCATGACGGTGTTCCACTCAAACTCAGAGCGCGGATATGTTCAGGGGGAGCTTCGCAGGAAACTGAGAGATGAGTTGTCGGTGGCCTGGCCGAAATACAAGTCATCTATGGCACAGTCAGGGGAGTGGTCTGAGGATGTTTTGGGTGGAGACGACTTCGAGGTTGAATATTCTAAAGTGGATGCGGATCCGTATCAGATCATCTTGTGAAGCAAGGCTGAATTCGCAAATCCAGGGATTGGCAAACGATTGCGTACAGTCATGTATAAGTAACAGTGGGAATGAAAGATGCATGGATGCAATTAGATTCTACATATAGACTCATCTTCAATTGACACTCCTCTAACTCAATAGTACACGAATCTCTCCGGTAGTCCTGGGGAAAAGTGCCCGCAAACCAAGATTCTGTTCCTCTTCGTCTTCCGTCTCTAACGTTTTGTTGCTGATACCACAGGCGTCATCTGCGCGTACTATCAAATCCTCAATGAATTCAAAGTCCCTCACGAACAGCTCCACAGCATCTTCAGTGACGCTCTTAACAAGACTTGGTTTGCCAATATGCTTGAGATTGTCTGTCGCATCAACCAGTGCAGATGGAAGAAAACTATCAAGTTGTTGACTGACAGACACAAGATTGTCTGGTTGGAATGCTGGCAGATTAGGTATATTAGTGAGATCATAATTTGGAGACTCAGCATCGCTGGCATATGGCGATAAATCCTGCAACAGCGTTTGAAGTCCTGACTCCTTCAGGAAGAACTGTCGTTGGATTTCCAACAGCTGCACTTGAATGTCATCCAGCATAGAGGAGAATCGAGACATGTGGGTCGCAGATGCAAATGGATAAGGGCCGATTGTTGCGACAATAGCTAATACACAATTAGCTCGGAAGACCAATCTGCGCTTCTGGAGATCGTCCCCATTTTGAGACATCAATTCTTCACTGCGCTGTATCATCTCAACGTAAGGGTCTAAAGCGCGTTTGATAACCGGTGTGAACTTGTTCTCTACCCCTCCAGGATGAGATGGCTCCTTCCCATAGGAAGAATTGTACGTCTTCATCAAGGCCGATAGGGTGCTTAGCGCTTCCGACAAGTAGTCTGGGACGCTGAGATCATCTGGCACCTCAAGAGCTGCTGTATCATTTGATAGACCCGCAACATGATCATCAATGAGTGTGTTGAATTGCTCAAGGCAATGTGTCGTCAATTGCGTCATTACCTTGGCAAGACTCGAATCTCGGCTGACTAGCTTCGTAAATGTATGTTCATAAAAGTCTAGTAGATTCAAGACCTCATATAGCACAGTGCAAGCTTCTTGACCGCGAAGGACGAGTTCAACTCGCTGGTATAAGGAGCGTGTTACGCCAGATAAGTCGCGATCGACGAGATCGTCGAGTGCCTTTTTCCAGTCGAACTGTTTGAACGATGCATCCTCGAGCTGCATCCATGGCTCGTGAGATATCCCGGCTTGTATACCCTTGACCAGCTCGCCATCATCAGAGATGAAAAGTACACTGAGTGCCTCACGTTCAGAGACAGCAGCAGAGTGTACCCAGGCCAATATATCACCAATGTATCGCAACGGATCGTGTGCGGAGAACTCGATTGGTTTTGGCTGTGACCCTGCAGCTCTGTCGGCTTTCCCGCTGTCGAAGGCATCATCGAGGGCCGAGTGGAATGATTCTGAAAGAATATGCTCGCGAGATTCTGCAAAGGTATCGAAGCAGCTATTGAACAACAGTGGCCGCTCTGCCAATACCCTCAGTGCTTGTCGAACCTGGCTACCAAGCTGCGGGTCTTCGAGATTGAGACGTTTGAACTCCGCCTGCGTCCATTTGTATAATTTTTGGTAGGCAGCGTCTAAACTTTTGGATGTCTTTTCCATGATATCAAGACCCAACTGCTGGTTTTCTGCACCCAGTAGCACCTCGCAATCTTGATGAATGTGTTTTGCACGGATGACTGCAGAGAAGAAACGGCTGTCCACAGGCTCGGCTGGGGAGTTCAGTGCAAGCACCTCATCATCAGAAAGAATGAAGCGTTTATTGAAAGCCTTGAGGAGATTTTCTTTCACTGCGACCTCATGGCGAGCATTGTTGAGAGCAGTGGCTTCTTCCAAGACCGGCTGTGTCTCCCGACGAGCGATAGCTATATCGCGGCGCATTCCATCGCAAACATTGTTCAAATGTCCTATAACGGTACCAATACGTTTCAGTTGCTGTAACCAGTCAGAACGATATCATATCCAAAATTGAAAACGATCAGGATGATTCTGTGATACATACATCCGCGATTTGTCCAAAATCATGGATGATTGCTCCGTTGTGGTCGATGACCTCCTTCTGGACAGATAGGCGCAATTGACGCCGTGTCTCGGCGGTATTTTGTATATTCCTGCCATCAACAATATCCAGTGTGCCACGAATATCTGAATCTAGATATGAAGTCGAAAGCACACTGTTCAGTCTGTTCGACAGGGCTGACGAGCGCGGCGCTTCGTTGGGAGAAGATAAGAGCGAAGCAGGGGTTTCATCAGGAAGGCCAGGAGAGGTCACATCGTGAAGCCTATCAGCAGGACTGGAGAAGTATGAAGACGACATTCTCCCTGTTCATCAACCGCATGAGCCAGGTCACGGTCTGTCGAAAGCAAGTATAAATGGACGTTGAATGGAGCTTCAAGCTGTTGTGGTGGTGGTGGTCAAAGATACAGATGGTGCATTTGGTAGGCTCCAAGCTCCACCGTCGTCTGTCTGTCAATAATAGCTACGGATTACTGTGGTTAAGTGGGCTACTTACTCCGCGGAGGGGGCACAGCTGTGCTGGACGCCTTACAACGACAACAACAACGACAACAACCACTACAAAGGTTTACAAGGCAGCAGCAGCAGCAGCAGTGCAGCGACGACGACAAGTGTTAATTTGAAGCTCCTTTCTTCCCGCTGCTCATTACTGAACGTAACCCTGTTGTTCATTTCTTCACGTTATGGAAGCACCAATTGAGTCACTCATCTCTCCCTCCAAAGCCAGACAAGCCGCTCTGCAAGCCAAAGATTGGGCCTTTGTGACGAACTGGCTATCACAGACGTTTGCTCCTGATCCAGTGCCAGCCTTTGAGAGAAACAAAGATACTCTGCGGGCCCTGCTTGATCTTGCAGCTGCTAATGCTGTTGCAGACGGCCAAGTCAAGCTCGTACAGCAAGCAGAGAAAGATACGTTATGCAGTCTGAAGCTACAGCAGAAGTGTTTCGAAGAGGATCCTCGCAGTGATTTATTTGAGTTCATTGAACTTGCTCTGGGGGATGAGGGCTCGAAATATATTGATGACATCGCTCGAAGCTCTGTTGTACTCGGAACTTTGACGACAGATGCCGGCGATATCGGTTCTGCTATCATTGACATGGCCCGGGAGGAAACTCAGGCGAAGCACCAGGTGCGCAAGACAGACGCTTTGGTCAGTCAGCTAGAAAAGGAGCTGGCAGACGTCAGGAAGCAATTGGAGGCGCTGAAGAGCAAGGAAGCATTTTTATTGTCCCCTGAGCTGCCAATGCAGACGTCGGATCAGATACGGGAAATCAAACAACTAAACAAGAGAATTGATGAGTATGCCACTCAACTGGCGGGTCTTGTAAGTCGGGAGCAGGAGGCCACTTTGAACACACTACGTTTGGAGGATGTGCTAGACGACGAGAGAAGGGTCTTAAAGCTCAAACAGCAAATGCAAGATTTACGGGTCGAACATAGATAATAGTCCCAGCAGTTTTCAGGTTCTTCATTGCTCCAAAACATGCCCCCTAAATGCCCAAATCAACCCAGTCCAGTTCAGCAGCTTTGTTGCCTGCGCGTTGCAACGGCAGGGTTATCCCTGCAAAGCGTTTCCCCGTAGACAAACCATTGAACATGGAGTTGGAGCTGGAGCTGGTGCAGAGTTCAATTCCGTAAGGTCTTCATCTGCTCTTCTTGCCAGCTCGCAGGGGTGCAAAGTGGTATTTTCGGGAGCTTGGGCCACGTTTGATCTTTTATCTTTTTCCCTTCTGGAATGTAGCATTGACTGTCTCGCCCGGCCTGTACCAGCACATCATAGTAATAGTGATGGTACTATGAAGACGAGTGTTTTTCAGGGTTTTACACTGCTTTCGCCTGGATTGAATGCCAATTTGGGCCGAGAGTCCACGAAGATCATTTCTCAGATAATTATCCCGCTGTACATATATTCATACTACTCAACCCTCAACTTTTGTCATTTTCCTTGTGAGGAACACCGGTGCACTTCACGCAAGCTCTTACACACCGATTTCTGCGGGTAATATCCAGGGGACGAACGCAGAAACGGTTTGACTTGACCTTGTCCCTGGGACTGGAACGACGCTCGGCGTACTATTCTTATCCCTTGCAATTGCGCACGCCAGAAGCTGTGCAGCTACTCTTTTGCCTTCGACAAATGATGACACACGAAAGTCAGGTCTGGTGATATCGCAAACCACACGCTCGACACCTACCAGTAACGCGGGAGGGAAAGGCTTTTGGGCCAGGAGCAAAGCAGAACTATCACGCATTTACGCTAGAGAAAGCTGAGTCGGGACCGCAAAAGAAGGAGAAAAGGAGAATCATCGCTGCCGCACCTGCACCTGGCATTGAGCTCTCACGGCAATACTCCGTGGATGCATTGAAGAAACTCAAGAGTTATGGAAAAAGAATTTCATCACTTCAACACGCAGAGTGATCCAGCTGCTCCCAGCAATGCTACCAATACCAGCATGCTGCAGAGGGGCCCAAGGGAAGAGCCGTCTTATCGCTCTTTCCAGTCATCTGCCTATGGTGCGCCAGTGGTCTTCGATATACCTGGTACATCAGGGGGCGACAATCATACTGCAGAACAGGCCGGCTCGGTTGGTGAAGAAATACCATGGGGACCTGAGCACCCATGCTATCCACACATGAATCCTCATGTCTCTATGGCTAATCCCGAATATCTCGACACGCGCATCATTCGTATCCAGCGAGACTGGATGATCCGAGGTGATCTTGCCCCTACGTTTTCAAATCTCTATCCCGAAATCCTCGATCCAGTGCTTCCTGAGCCGGAGTTTCGAAAGATCATCACATATCTCAACACTGAACTCATTGAAATTTATGACCCATTTAAAACACGGCATTGGGTCGATGGCATTCTTGGATTTTTGACGGGTTGGTTATGGGACGACATCGGCTATACTGCTGTCAAAAGGCGTCTGATGACATTAGAGGCATGGATAGAAGCATGGAATCGAGATATCGGTGCTCAGCATGGCGTTAAGATATGGCCTTTGAGGAGTACAGGGTATATGTCCCTCGATATTCAAGTTCCAGATCCAAAACTCGCCCTTGTTCCTGAAGGGGCCAGCCAGCATTCTTTGATACGCCCAGCTTCGAGGCAAGGGTCCATTCCTCGCCCGATGACGCACACCACCACAGACACCACTGAAGTTTACTGATATCTGCTTCTTCTTGCAAATGCTTGGTCAACTGCTCGACTTGTTCTACTGTTTTCGTTGTTTACCATTATATACCCTTCGACGCCGTTGCTGCTTTATTGTTTCCTTTCGTTCTCCAGCATCCAAGACTAGATGTGCCACAAAGGTGGCATGAAGCCTTGTTTCAGTCTTCTTGATGCATTGCCCCCCAAGTCTGATTGATCTTCGCTGCTCGAGATATTGAATCAAAGATTCTTACAACCGTTACTGCATCCAAAACCGAAACCAAACCCGATTGAAAATGATTATATATTCTCACCATTGCTTGAGCTAAAGTGAATAAGGTAGACGGAAATAGCGCGAGTAATAAGCAAATGGTTCGAGTGTCAGTCCAAAAGAGGGACGTCGCACGAGACATGACGCTGTTCATTTGGATAGAAAAGATGAAACAAGAAGAAGTGAATGTCAGAGCACGCGATAACGCCAGGCAAAACTAGAAAATATGACGAGATTTCAGAAAAAAGATGTAGCATCGCAACTAACGAAGCCATGTTCATCTCAACGATGAAGACATGGATGCAGAATCAAAAGGAAGAAGCACGAATTATGTGAGGAACGGCGTCAACAATCTTCCCGTGATGTATCGAGGTGTGATGCTGACGGGCACGAGAAGAGCAACCGAAAAAGCTGGTATACCCTCTATTACATTGCCATTTCGGCGCGGAGCTTCTCCAACTCAGCCTCCTCGTCCTCCTCTTCCTGAGCCTTCGATTTGCCCTTGGCTGTTATAGAGAACCAGTGTTAGTGTCAAACTTCTTGGAAAGATCATGCATGGTGCAACGTTAAGAGTGGATAAGTTAAACGTACGCTCTGACTTCGCAGCCGCAGGAAGGCTCTCTAGGCGATCAGCAACAGGCACCGTGCCAGTCTTGAGCATACGCTCATCCACGGCTTCCTGCTCCAACTGATCGAGTTCGTCTTGAAGATCGTCTTCATCAATAGGTTCGCCACCAAGGGGTGCACTTGTGACTGCGTTGACAATCTCCTCGCTGAGTTGCTGCTGCTCTCTAAGTTCATCCCTGTAATTCATATAAATTAGCGCCAAGATACACCGAAAGGAGTCAAGGTGTGTGGGAAATGGGGAATGACGGCAACGTACATAGTCTGGTCAACCATCTCGATAGACATGCCCTTGTGGATCTGCTTCATAGCCTTGCCGGCATTCTTCATTGCAGCAAGGGTCTCCTGGTTGATATTGGCGGCTTCGATAGAGTATATTTGAGACTCCAGTTGCAAAATCTGGGCGGTTGTCTGCTCGAGGGACTTCTCATGAACCTTCTTCCTTCGCAAAGCATTCTTCGCGGCTGTCATATAAATAAGATGATAAGCATGATGGACGACAACGGACACCGAACAGACGATATGACGAGCTGGTGGGAAGATCATGATATCCGCGAACTAACCGTTCTTATTTGTTGAAACATATTTCTTTGCAAGAGCGTCCTGCTCTGCCATCTGATTCTCTAGATGCTTTTCTCTCTTCTGCAGCATATCAAGCTGCTCTCGTAGACCAAGAATAGCATTCTTAGGCGCATCTTTTCGCTGTTGCGCGGAAGCACCACCGAACCAGGACCACATGGTGGAAAATGATAATAGATGACTGGCCGTAAAGGGATCCGCGAGATAAATATTCAGGCGCAAATCAAAGAAACCGCCTGCTGCAGGTAATATAGACAGAAAAGTGATTTGTCGTCTTTCTGTGACGACAGTAGATATGAAGTGTACGTAGGTCGAAACGGAGGTAGATGCGGAGAGAATGCCGCCACGAGATCTGCGACTGGATGGAATGGATGGACGATGCTCGAGAGGTGGACTAAACAAGCGCAGGGAGGGTCGGAAGATGACGCAAAACGGTATGGACAAGCGCTAACGTCTATTTACTGAAAGAATTATGGCGTGGACGGGGAAAGGCGCACAAGAGAGCGAGCGAGCTGATGACGGTTGATGATAGTATGTACTGTACGTATGTAGGTTAGGTGGTAGTCGGGGGAGGTCAGAGAGTCTTATGGAAGGTCTGATCTGATGTCTGGTATCCGCTCTCCACAACAGCACAGCGCTGGCCCTTAACCTGGTCCTGGGGTACTACAGTATGGGCTCACCTGAAGAAAAGGGAGAAAGGGAGAAGAGCAGTTCACAAGCTACACAAGAAAGTCGGAAAATGCTGTTCTTCCGCTTGTTTTCTTGACTCTTTTTTACTGCTCTTAATTATGGCGATGAAGGAGGTGATGTGTATGTGCTGTACGTACATATTCTATGTACTTTGTACGGACGTTTGGATGCTGCTGCCAGGATGTACGTATGCATGGGGGGAATCCGTCTAGGCTATGGTAGCATCGGGTGATGGCTATTACAATTACCCTTGCTCTTTCAGACCATGAAATCCAAGATGAAGACCGCTGACTGTCTATCTTGCTGGTCCCTGGCACATACATACGTATCATCCCCTGAGTTGTCGTCCTTTGACCCGTCCTGTCGGCAATGTATTCAGCTGATGGCTTCACGCCAACCTACGAATCTGCTATAGCAAGAGACCCTTGGGCTATCGTGGCTCCCTATGTAAGATCGAAGGATGTCCTGTCGTCAGCAGTTCTTGTTTCCCGACAATGGAATGCCATGTTCATGGCAAATCTTTGGGGCAATCCTACTGCTCATGCCAGAGGCAGTTCACTTGGTCAGTATAGACTATACAGCGCATTCCTGGTATGCTTCTTCCAATCTTGAGACTGATTGTCAAGGCAGTACGGTTCTTGAGAGCACTTCCATCTGCACGTCTATGCACTAGAGAACTGGTGCGGACTTTGCGCTTGTCATGGCTGGCTCCAAACGTAGTCGATTGCTTCGACACTTGGATACAAGCATTGCTTCTACTGCTTCCTAATCTTCAGTCGTTATACGTTAACGGCCTAACATGCCTAGACCACAAATCAGTGCACTCTCTGAAACTTCTCGATGGCACGAGCGAGCATAGTTTGGAATTCAATTTGAGGTTACTAGAAGCCCAAAAGGCCGAGAATCTGACGCCATCTGCGTTGTCTGAACTCATTCCTTTATTTCCACGACTAGTCTATCTTGATCTTTCAGGTACAGCATCTGCAAGAGATCATGTTTTCATCTCTGGGCTATCGCACCTACACGAGCTCAAACTCCTCAAGATCAATGGCATTGGACTCAGAGATGTTGATATGGAAGTTTTGGTTCATGCTATTCGCCGGCGTGTGCGATTACTCGACGTGAGCCAGAACAAATTGTCGGACCGGGGTTTGCAATTATTACAGAAACACTGTCTCAGACAAGCAGACTCTTCATTTCTCAATCTGGACGATGCGAATGGTCGACATTATGAATGGTCTGCATCTGGCGCTCCCTTCTCCAATGTCCTGACATCGGCCTCATTGCGCTCGGAGAGGTTTGAAATAGATCTTCAGCGGCAGCTGAGTGAGCCTTTGAGTGGGAGGAGCTCTTTTGGCGACATACCTTGGACAGGAATCAGTCATCTTATCGTCGGGGGAAATAGTATATCCCCGGGCTGTCTAGGGGGCTTGGTAATCGGTGGAGGTCTGTGCTATCTTGATATTGGATCATTGACATTGCCAGCGGGACTCTTGAAACATCCGGGGGCCAAGGACTTGAGGTTCTTGAGAGTGCACCATTCAGCAGTCACTGCAAACTTTCAGGGGACCACCCAGCAGCAACCAAACATACCCACTCCCGGTCCAGCAAAATCCCCAACCGTTGCTGCTCTGCTCGACAAGAGGCCGCTTCTGCATGACTACGAGATTGGACCTTCTCTGCTCCACCCTTCGTGGTTACCATCGCTCCAAACGCTTGTGCTTACTGAGCTTCCCAAGGAAGTACGACAGTCATCTGGACTGGTATCTCAGCTCACACGCTATATAACAGCCTGCAGCAACGAGACATATCTCGCTAAGGTTGCCGTTCCGGCTTATTCGAAGAAGGCTTCCTCCTCTACCGTGCAGTTTGCACTTCGTCGCATTATTTTGGAAACAAAATCGATTAGCACGAGCACGAAGGTCTCTGCAACCGAAGACGAAGATTCTGAGAATCTTTGGAAAGCAGCGTCACATGATTTCAGTTTCTTCCACGACGAAGGCGTTTCAAAATCCATGCGATGTGAAGCCCTTCCTGAGCCTCTTTTGAACCCAATATCAACATTGGCTGCATTCCGCAAAGCAAGGCGTGATGAGTACATACAGCATGTCAGAAATGGTGGTTCCAAATATGTAGAAGGATACTGGGATGGTGAAATTACTGTTGTAAATAAGTGATCGCAACGTTGGCTACCATATTAATCAATCTTGCTCGTTATGATTGTGAGGTTACGATAAAAAGGGGTGTCATTCAGGGGTACATAATGGATGGAGGCACTCAAAATTGACAGAGCAAAAAAAAATAATACATGAATGACAAGAGTGGGATTCGAACCCACGCCCCCTTGCGGAGATCAGGACCTTAACCTGACGCCATGGACCAACTCGGCCATCTTGCCTTACTTGATTTGGAGTCCCTAAAGAGCTCTATCACGGAGACCATCACATTGATCAAAATGGCAAAAAAAGCTTCGAACCCAGACAGGAGGGGTGAAAAGGAGAGAGATACAGCACTACGCCGAAATGAATAAAAAAGCATGCTTCAGATGACATCTCAAGTTTGAATTGATTCATTTTGGTGGTATCGAAATGTTTCATGATATATCAGAGCATAGGCCCAATATCAGGACTTTTGTGGTCAAATCGTACAGCTAGATTTTGAGGTTCGACAACACGGGGACCCTCGAAAAAGCAAGAAACCGAAGAGAACCAGGTGTGCAAGTAATTGATGAGTGAAACCCTCATTGCCGAGATCGCACTCCATCAACTGCTGAGGAAAAATCGAATTGAAGACTCGTCTTCTTGACCCCCATACTATGCACTCGGAAGAAGAAATGCCATCTGAATTAGATGCGTTCAGAAGAACTTTAAAAAAGGCGTTTTTTTGATGAATGAATTCCGATTTCCCTATGCCGTCCCGAAACTAGACCTATCCATTTGATGCAAAAGCTAGCTATTTAAACAGCAACGCGGCCAGCAGCGCGAGTGGGGTTGATGCGCTTGCCGTCCTGGTTGAACCTGATGCGAGGTGGGGGAGTACGGACGCGGCGATCTTCCCGGGAACGGACACTGTAGAGAGTGTGTTAGCAGCGGCCTTTGCGATTTAGAGCGCCGGATGGTATGATGTAGTCGTATTGGACTGCCAGACATAACCAGCATTGCGCGGTTTGTCGGTTGAAAAAGGGATATTGGCGCTTGCGAGGTGGAAAAGGGATAAGCATACCGAACGATCTTGGCGTGGATAGCGCAAGAGACGCAGTACTGAAGCTTCAAGTAGAGCTTAGGAACCACGTACTCAGGGAAGACGGAAGCATCCGAGATATCACCTGTGAATCGCGAAGAGAACGTGTTAGCGGCACATGAACCCCGGGAACCGCGAAGATCATGGAAATCGCTGGTATATCGCTAGCAAAAGCGAGATTTTTTTTCTGGTGGTGACATACGGATGGCAGCCGACTCGACCATGTTGCGGATGGTGAACCGCTTGATGGCCTTATCCTTAGGGCAGCATCTGGAGCAGTTGGTGCAACGGATTGGCTTAACGTGGCCGCGGCCGTTCTTGTTGCGTCCGCTATAGGCGAAGAAAAAAGAATCAAGTCAGTCCGAGTTCGATTTATTCATATATAGTGTATTGAGTGTATTGTAAAGCGTCGTGTTGCAGTGCGCGTCGATCAAATAAAAGTGGCGGCGGGCGTGAAATAGTCGTGAATGCCAATAGTTAAGATGTAGTTTCGTGCATCAGAATCCATATATCCTCCGAATCGAGCTCTTCGTAGCCAGTTCTTTCGCACCCCCATATTCACACGATCTTCATCAAAAAAAGTCGCAAATAATAGCGGGAAAAAAGCCATGTCGTTTTGTATCTTCTTCGCTTATCATTTCATTTTCCTTCCTTCAAATCAACCGCCACGCCATCCACTTATTTGATCGAAACCGAATGCGCATGCCGACGGGATGGATAGATATCTTTTGTTTGTGTAGGTAGGTGAGTGGACATACTTCGAAGCCCGCTTCTTGACCATTTTGTCGGATTTCTGAAGAACTTGGTGTTAGTCGAGAATGAGGAGGAACAGGACAGCAAGTCGACAGCACAGCGATATGGGCAGGGTCAGCGCACCTATTGACGTCTCGGGTGGATAGGTGAAGAAGAGGTCTCAAAGGGCAAAACTCCAGGTCTCCTTCCCGTTCGACTTGTTCGTCCAGGGCCGGCGGTTCGACAGTTCGTGTGTGGGCTGGGTGGTGCAGACCTCGAAAGGGGTTAAGCGAGGCATGACTAAGCACTACATAACTTTGAAGGATAAAATGAATAAGCAGGTCATAATTGTGTGTATATCACGTGGTGCATAATTTCATAAACTCCGCGGAGATTCACCCCAATGGTAATCCCCTGACAACAACCACCATGGAGAAAAAACAACAAGAGGTGATAAGAGATGATATCAACAACAACAACAGCAACAACAGCTTGGAGGCAATGAAGTCAATTGGCAACAGTGCGCAGAAACAACGGCTAGGGGGAATACTGAAACGATGGACGACCGTGTATGTATTCTAACCTGCCTTGCGCTCTTTTAATAATAGAAGTGTGTAGTCGTATCAATGGTAAACACTTTTTTCTTTCTCTAACCCCGTCTTCATCTTCTTCATCCTCAAATCTGCTTGCGGTGGTGGCGTTTCACTCTCGGCCCCCGTCCTGCAATCCTCTCTCCACTCACGGCGCATGCGATTCAGAACCGCTTAAAACATATCCGTTCTGCGGGTCCCCCTTTTCCTTCGCCGTTGCTGTTACCGCTGCTGCTGCCCTTAAAGTTTTTGTCTCCCTGTTCCCTCCATTATCACTATCTCACTATCTCTTCTTGTTGTTGTCGTTGTCGTCGTCTCGCCGTGATCGCAGACAGAGTTGGACGTACATAGCCGATACGTTGCATACGGACTGACTGGCTGTGCATCTTTTCTTTTGCTCTCTTCTGTCTGCCGTTTGTTGTTTGCTGACTACTCACCCGCCCAATTCTCCTTAAAGCCGCCTTGTTCCCTCTCGCTTCCTGCACCGACTTTCTTCTGCATTGCACTTCTCACACGTGCAGTCCTTTCCACCCCTCGGTCCTTCTGCTCTTTGTATATTTTCTGCACTTCAATCAATCGCCCATCATGTCTACCACAGGCTCGACTATGCGCTCTCGCGGCACTCGCGGCCAGTATGAAGGTTCTGGTATTCCTCGAAAGGTTGATCAGTCCGCCGCTTCTGCGGTTTCTGGTGACCCCGGCAATAGCATGACTGCCAGTCGACAGAAACAATCGAAGCGCGATGAGGTATGTGCATTTCGTGGGCGCTTGACTCGAGGGAATTGAGTATGGAAAACTGACCAGGCGCATCAATTGCGCGCGGGGGAACACAGGCTATTCGCAAGAAGTTGGAGGCAGACCTCAACAAGAAGAAATACAACCCTGCACGAGTCAGGCATACCAGGAAAGCCCCTCCTGGCACAGTGCTGGCGCTCAAGCCTAGCCCAGCTTTGCAGATCAAGCCCACGACTACGGTCTCCGAGGCTGCTCAGATGATGGCTGCTAAGCGCGAGGACTGTGTGCTTGTTACTGATGATGATGACCGCATCGCGGGTATTTTCACTGCCAAAGATCTAGCCTTCAGAGTCGTTGGTTCCGCCATTAGAGCGAGAGATATAACCATTGCCGAGATTATGACGAAGAACCCGCTCTGTGCCCGCACGGATACAAGTGCCACTGACGCCCTGGACCTCATGGTCAGGAAGGGCTTCCGCCATCTACCTGTCATGGATGAGAACCAGGATATCTCTGGTGTTTTGGATATCACAAAATGCTTCTACGATGCTATGGAGAAACTCGAGCGTGCTTATAGCTCTTCGCGCAAGTTATATGATGCATTGGAGGGTGTACATTCCGAATTCGGCTCCAACCAGCCTCAGCCTATCATCCAATATGTCGAAGCTCTGCGCCAAAAGATGTCCGGCCCGACTCTCGAGTCGATTCTCAACGGTATCGCACCAACAACTGTCTCTGTTCGCACAACCGTGAGAGATGCTGCTGCTATGATGAAGGAGAACCGGACAACCGCATTACTTGTTCAGGACCAGGGCTCTATTACCGGTATCTTCACCAGTAAAGATGTCGTCCTTCGTGTCATTGCCCCTGGCCTTGATCCGGCTACCTGCAGCGTTGTTCGGGTCATGACACCCCACCCTGATTTTGCGCCAACAGATATGACCATTCAAGCTGCCTTGAGAAAGATGCATGGTATGTATGCCTTAGCTCCTATTGACAGGTTGCACAATTTCTGACGAAATTTGATAGATGGACACTACCTCAATCTTCCTGTTATGAACGAGTCCGGAGAAATCGTCGGCATGGTTGACGTTTTGCAATTGACATACGCAACCCTCGAACAGGTACCAAACATAGTTGGTTCTTCCCCTGCTCCCCCGCCGAGGTATGCTAATGTAGTTGTCTAATGGAACAGATAAATACAATGCACACGAATGAAGATGAAGGTCCCGCGTGGAATAAATTCTGGCTTTCGACCGACCAGGAGACGGACTCCGCCTTGTCTGGCACCATGAGCGGCGGTGGCTTCAGCGCCAGCATGAGCATACCTGCCCATGCACAACGCTCTCTTATCAGTCCGGAACTCTCAAGACACTTTGAGACAGAGAACAGTGTTGCGCCAAACGATTCTGCCTCTCATCACGGCGACGATATAGCCTCGATGGAATTCGACCAGAAGGCATTGAGAAACGACGACACACCATTCCCGTTCAAATTTAAGGCTCCCAGCGGCCGTGTCCACAGAGTGCAAATCAGCCCCTCGGCGGGTATTGCTGAATTGGTCGCTCTTGTGACGGCCAAACTAGGCTCAGAGGTCGATGCTATCGGAGGCGAGGCCATTATCATGGAAGGCGTGTTGGTTGGCGGGTTTGCGCTGAGCTACATGGACAACGAAGGCGACAGCGTCTCAATCACTGCAGACAATGACCTTGCGGATGCAATCTACCTAGCGAGACAAAACCAGGCTGATAAGGTCGATCTATTCGTACACGACTCCGAACATCCACCATACCTGGAACGACAACAGGCGTCGATCAGCGTCGCAGTGTCGCCCCCTGAGGCGCCAGAGTCTGTGAGCCCCGTTGCCAGCGAAAGCAATGCGGTAGTTCCACAAGAGACCAAAGAGTCACCTTCATTGCGGGAGAAGCTCATGCCTACTCGCCCCCCTGAAGAGCAGCTCATTCCCGGAGTTCCCAATGAGCTTATCTTGCCGGGAGCGATGGTGACGTTGGCGGGAGTGATTGCGGGCGTGTTCATCATGAGCCGTCTCACAAAGCAGCAATAAACTTAACAGTGCTCCACTGTATTGTCCCTTCGTTTGCAATGCATGAAGGACCATTTCCGTTCTCGTCCTTGCTCTTACCCCCTTTTTTTCCGTTCATTGTGTCTATATCTGGCTGCGGGGTGGTTCTCTAGTATACGGCAATCAGTCCATTCTAGCAACAATTGTAATTTTCTATGCCTGCCGCCGTCCATTCTCCTTTCTCCACTGCTGTCTACCTGTCTATAGTGATGTGAAATGTTCTTCGTCCATCGTTGAGAAGGTGTGAAAGACCCCTGGGGGTTATCATAGACATAGCGGGAACAGTAACAATACAGTTTGGTGCCGTAATGCAATGCAGATGTTCATAATTCGCTTAGTCAGCTATTCAGCCCAACCCAAGCAACCTCATCGAAAATTTTTTGGATTCACAAGAGAGAGAGAGAGAGAGAGAATGAGACAGAGAGAAAAGGGACAAGGACACGACAGAGACAGAAGCAGGGACCAATATACACTTCAGACAGACATTTGGGATACAAGATAGGGTCATCAATTAGGACCTGGAACTGGACTTGGAACTGGACCTGGATTATCGTTGTACTGCCTGGATATCGCCCGACTTAAACTGACCTGGCGTGGACTTGGATTACACGCAAATTTGCAGATCATCTCCCTTTCTTGCGTGAACAGGATCCAGGAGAATTGGTGACTTCACTCGTCATCATCGTCATCGTTATCATTATCCTCATCTGTGCCTTCTCGCTGCAGAAGTCTTATCCGTACTTCGAAAGAGGTATTATTACTGGCCAAGAGTGTTCCAACAGCTGCTGCGCGCCTTTAAGTCAGCACGGACCTCACCATATACCCTGCCGTGTCGTTCTACTTTTTTCTTTTTCTTCCTTTTTTTTTTTTTTTTTTTTCCTTCTTCTCTTCGT
>AZGZ01000002.1:285136-305752 GCA_001636715.1 Ascosphaera apis ARSEF 7405 | reverse complement strand
GGTTTCCTTTCTCTTCTTGTTTTTTATCTTCCTATCTCTGTATGTACGTGACGTGATGCCTTTTCCTCAAATCTCCAATCGCTCTGGATGATGTCCTAGTTGTTTCTTCAACAAATCCTCTTCTTCCTCTCATTAAACTGATCCCATGGATGCATATGACTCTCTCAAGAGATTACCGTACATTTATCACCTATTCTTTCTTCCACCCCGCTACCGGGCTCATATAAGCTCTTCTTTGTTAGTTCACAAGTCGAGAAGGCTTGCGTATAGCTCTCGACCTTGACCTTGCTATCTCACTGAGGCAATATTTACTCTCAGTGGTGCCTTGAAGCACGCGTCGACCTCAGCTTGACAAAAGTTTGTCGTGCTTTTTTCTCTCTCTATTTCTTTTCCTAAAAATTCATTTCGAGACCAAAACCTTACACCACAAACAATCAAGATGTCGGTTCTTCCTCAAGAAGTCCATGCGGCTCTTACGCAGCTGCTCACTGCTCTCTCGTCTCCCGACAACAATGTCCGCTCTCAGGCTGAAGAGCAGCTGAACACTGAATGGGTTGCCAACCGACCAGATGTGCTGTTGATGGGTTTGGCTGAGCAATTGTCTGGTGCAGACTCTTCTCAGGTATGTGCTCCATAAACAGAGGTCTATTTAGAATATAGCATATCGTATTCCGCCTACCGCTTGCCGCCCACCGCCTGCCCTAGCCAACGGCTAACGTCAGTTCGCAGATACGTTCATTTTCCGCAGTTCTCTTCCGGCGCATGGCCATGAAGCAGACGAGGATTGGGCCTGATACAGAGTTCAGAGAGCTCTTCTTCACATTTTCTCCCGATCAGCGGATCGTCATCCGCCAGAAGCTCCTAGAGGCGCTCACTAAAGAGACAGTCGCACCCGTTCGTAACAAGGTCGGAGACGCTGTTGCTGAAATCGCAACTCAGTATACAGACCATGGTGTGTTCTTTTCCACTTGTCCCAGCAAGCCGAGCAACGACGCAGTTTATTGACTCTCACAACGCAGGAGAGCCATGGCCTGAACTCCTTGGTATTTTGTTCCAGCTCAGTCAGGCCCCCGACGCTAGCGTGCGCGAGTCTGCATTTAGAATATTCTCAACGTGCCCAGACGTCATTGAGAAACAACATGAGGAGATGGCCTCGGGTGTTTTCCACAAGGGATTCCAAGATGAGTCCGTACAGGTTCGTGGATTGCATCTTTACAAAAATGCTCGCTAATTTCTAGTCAACACGCTTACGTATCCTTTGAAAATAAATTTACAGGTTCGCATCGCTGCTATGAAAGCATTCGCATCCTTCTTCCGTTCAATTAGCAGGAAGAGCCAGAACAAGTTTTATGGGCTTGTGCCTGACCTCCTGAATATCTTGCCTCCATTGAAGAGCATCGAACAAGAGGATGAGCTCTCCCAGGCCTTCCTATCCCTAATCGAGCTTGCCGAATTGGCCCCCAAGATGTTCAAATCCATGTTCAACAACCTAGTCAAGTTCAGCATTAGCGTCGTTGCCGACAAGGAACTCGGAGATCAGGTCAGACAGAACGCACTTGAACTAATGGTCACATTCGCCGATTACGCCCCATCCCTATGCAAGAAAGATCCCGATTATGCTCGGGAAATGGTTACGCAGTGTCTTAGCTTGATGACAGATGTGGGCGTGGACGACGAAGATGCCCAAGAATGGAGCGCATCTGAGGATCTCGATCCCGAGGAAAGCGATAGAAACCATGTCGCGGGTGAACAGTGCATGGATCGCCTTGCCAACAAACTTGGAGGTCAGATCATCCTTCCTGTCACATTCACCTGGGTTCCCCGCATGCTGGGGTCTACTACTTGGAGGGACAGACATGCCGCTCTCATGGTTATCTCTGCCATTTCCGAAGGCTGCAGAGACATGATGATCAATGAGCTTGATCAGATTCTTGCTATGGTCGTTCCCGCCCTCCGTGATCCCCATCCAAGGGTCCAGTTTGCCGGATGCAATGCTCTCGGTCAAATGAGCACCGATTTTGCTGGTACAATGCAAGAAAATTATCATGCCATCGTTCTCGGAAACATTATCCCTGTTCTGGCATCTCCTGAGCCCCGTGTTCAGGCCCATGCCGCTGCCGCATTAGTCAATTTCTGTGAGGAAGCCGAGAGAGCGATTCTGGAGCCATATCTCGGCGACCTTTTGAAGAACCTTCTTCAGCTTCTTCGCAGCCCCAAGCGCTATGTTCAGGAGCAAGCCTTGTCCACCATTGCGACGGTCGCCGATTCCGCAGAGACCGCTTTCGGTCAATATTACGACACTCTGATGCCTCTTCTTTTCAATGTCCTCCAGGAGGACCAGTCTAAGGAGTATAGGCTTCTACGCGCCAAGGCCATGGAGTGTGCTACGCTTATTGCGCTGGCCGTTGGCAAGGAGCGCATGGGCCAAGACGCTTTGGCCCTTGTCCAGCTTCTCGGCAAGATCCAGTCCAACATCAGAGATGCCGATGATCCTCAATCATCATACCTGCTCCACTGCTGGGGCCGCATGTGCCGCATCTTAGGTCCTGACTTCATTCCCTACCTACCTGCTGTCATGCCTCCTCTTCTTGAGGTCGCTTCAGCCAAGGCAGATGTGCAAATTCTTGATGATGAAGACGCCGCCGGAAATTTGGAGCAGGAGGGCTGGGAGCTTGTACCCCTGAAGGACAAGGTCATTGGTATCAGGACCAGTACGTTGGAGGACAAGAATGTTGCTATCGAACTCATCACGATCTATGCTCAGGTTCTTGAGGCAGCATTTGAGCCATACGTCGTGCAGACACTTGATACAATCGCCATCCCTGGTCTTGCCTTCTTTTTCCATGATCCCGTCAGAGTCTCTTCCGGCAAGCTCATTCCCCAGCTTCTCAACTCTTATAAGAAGGCACATGGCCCGCACTCACCACAGTTCCGCGAAATGTGGGCTAAGGTGTCTGTGAAGGTCATTGAGATTCTATCAGCGGAGCCATCCATCGATACACTTGCTGAGATGTATCAGTGTTTCTACGAGTGTGTTGAAGTTGTTGGCGATGACTGTCTCACATTGGACCAGATGCATAAATTCATTGACTCTGTCAAGTCATCTCTCGAGGACTTCCAGGTCAGACTCAAGAGGCGACAAGAGGAGAAGGCGGAAGACGATAATGAGGATGATGGTGAGTCATTCTCCTATGAAGAGGAGGACGATCAGAATCTTTTGAGCGATACAAATAAGGCTTTCCACACCGTTTTCAAACACAAGGGCGTGAACTTCCTTCCTGCATGGGAGCGTCTGCTGTCTATCTACGATGTTTTCATCACCAGCACCGACGCAACACAGAGACAGTGGGCCATCTGTATTATGGATGATGTCCTCGAATTCTGCGGTGAGCAGTCATGGAACTACCGCGACCATATCATCCAGCCCCTCATTAAAGGTATGATGGATGAGAACGCTGCTATCAAGCAGGCAGCAGCGTATGGTGTCGGTGTAGCCGCCCAGTTCGGTGGCCCTGCTTGGAGTGAGTTTGTTGCTGCCAGTCTTCCAGCATTGTTCCAGATCACACAACATGCCGAAGCTCGCAGTGAAGACAACGTCTTTGCCACCGAGAATGCATGTGCCAGTATCGCGAAGATATTGTTCTTCAACCCAAGCAAGGTCCAGAACGCCCAACAATTGGCTGGTGAATGGGTCAAGACACTTCCAATTGTGAATGACGAGGAGGCCGCCCCATATGCGTACTCTTTCCTTGTCGGCCTAATCAACGAGTAAGTTCCAATTATCATCTATATATCAGAGTTCCTTACTAACGCCCTCATCAGCCACAACCAGGTTGTCTTCGGCAACGCAGAGAAGGTGTTCCTCGATATCATCAAGGCCCTTGAGGCGGAGTCACTTCAGGGGCAAGTCGCCATGCGTGTCGCAGCAGCAGCAAAGCAGCTTGTCTTGGGATCTGGTATTAACCCCGAGCCAGTGTTTGCTGCCGTGAAAGCAGAGAAGCAGATGGCTGTCCGCAGTCTGTTCCAGTGATGCATCCGTACCGAATGAATTTTTGAGCATTTTGTAAACATTGAAAAAATTTAGTTTTAAAATTTGTCACGACCATCCTCATTACATTGTGGTTTTCAGTACGATGGCCATGAATTGTATACCTCCATTTTCAAGCCAATCTATATTGCGTGATTGTCGTATGTGCGGGCGATAAGCCTTCACTGGGCCATCTTCATGGGTTGTGTCGATGTGCATAACCCAAAGGACATTGTACGTATATCCGCATTGCCGAGCAGGTTTACCTCATCTAACGTCATATGTTTCACTGCGGGGTTGCGGCAGCTTTCTTAATCATCTCTTTCAAGTCATCTTTTGTTTCTACCTAGATCCTGGTCAATTCATTGAACATCAATACTTATATATTCTTCCTGAGCACTATGATCAAGGCACAGAATATCTTGCTCGTTGGAGCTACCGGCCTCATAGGGGGCTGGATACTTGACGCCGTGATTGCAAACAAACAAGAGTTCCAGAGAATTGCAATCTTCACTTCGCAGAAAAGTCTTGAGCATAAGAAGGAGAGAATTGAGGATTTACGATCAAAGCACGTAGAAATTGTCGTTGGCGATATTCGTGATGCTAAAAGCGTTGCTGATGCATTTGAAGGTATGCAATTGTAGCCATGTTCATGATGACATTTGAATTTGAATGCACAACTAATCTTGAATTATAGGCTTTGACACGATCATCAGTGCACTCGGGAGAGATGCCTTGCTGGAGCAGATCTCCCTCATCGATATTGCCGAGCAGTCTAAGTCCGTGAAATGGTTCTTCCCATCTGAATATGGGACAGATATTGAATATGGCCCCCAATCTGTGCACGAGAAACCCCATCAATTGAAATTGAAAGTTCGTGAGCGGCTGAGGAAGATTGACGAGAACAATCTTATCTTCACGTGCGTTGTCACAGGGCCGTTTGCAGATGGATACATAGGTCCGCTTACCCTTGGTCCTCGCGGCGGAGGATTTGATGCAAGAGAGAAAAAGGCCAATCTTTTAGGCGATGGCGATGGAAAAATAAGCTTGACCACAATGGCTGAGTATGTCCACATATTCTGGTATATCTCTATGGAAATCAGTACTGACTGGCGACTACAGTGTTGGGAAGCTCGTTGTTGCGGCTCTGCTTCACCCTGAAGCATCTCGCAATAGAGCATTGAAAGTGAACTCCTTTACAACCACTCCAAATGACATCTTGGCTGAATTTCAAAAGCAGACGGGTGAGAAGCAGTGGGATGTTACATATACCCCACTCGATGATCTCAAGAAGATAGAGGAGCACGCGTGGGCTGACAAACTACCGTCTGCTACACCCCTGACCTTGCGGAGAATTTGGACAGAGGGCGGGACTCTTTATGAAAAAAGGGACAATGAATTGATTGGTGACCCCCCAATGGAGACGCTGAGTGACGCTGTCAGACGTTCTTTAGCGTCATATTAGTTACTCGTGGCTGATCATTTGAACCACTTCAAGGGTTGGGTTCCAGTAATCTTTGTGCTCCTATCATCCTATCATATACTTCAAAGACATTTTGGAATTAAGAAGTGTTTTGCATATATCTCATAAAGTATCGAAAGTTTACAGTGCTTTTGGTCATTTGCTGTTTTCTATCGAGTCGACATAAGTTATCATTTCGCCTGCTTAGCAAGAAGATTTAGCGCACTTCCTGCGAGAATGAAATTGCACTGATCTTTGCTCAAAGCGTGGTTGACAGGGATATCAATGACTGTTCCGTCCAGCTTCTTAACCTTCAATGAAATATCACCCTGACCACCATTCTTCAATACTTCGTACAAACCAACGGTGTCAACAGAATCGCATGCGTCAATCTTATCGTAGTCCGTCTTGTTAGCGAACGTCAATGGGACAACGCCCTGCTTCTTGAGATTGGTTTCGTGAATGCGAGCAAAGCTCTTGGCGACAACGATGCGACCACCCAAGTAGCGAGGTTGCAAGGCAGCGTGCTCTCGGGCACTGCCCTCTCCATAGTTTTCTTCAGCAATGACAAGCCATTCCGTTCCAGCAGCCTTCCACTTCTCGGCAAGTTCAGGGATGGAATATTTGGTGCCATCAACGTCATAAGCAGCATTTTGCTCTCCAGTCGCTGCGTTGATAGCACCGATCAATGTGTTAGCTGAGATGTTGGGGAGGTGACCCTTATACTTGAGCCAAGGCCCAGCAGCTGAGATAGTGTCGGTAGTGCACTGCCCCTTAACTTTGTAAAGAACCCGCAGTGATTGGAGTTCGTGTGAAGGGAATGGCTCAAAAGGTTCAAGAATCGCGAGACGTTGCGAGGTAGGGGATACTATAACAGGGCAGGATGGGTCTGGCTCAGCACTTATAGGCTGGAACTCTGGGTTACCGCTTTCGAAGCCTTCGGCAGGAAGCTGGTACCCTTGCGGCGCTTCAAACTTGAAAGCCTCTCCATTTGGTGTCGTCAGGGTGTCAGTCATAGGGTTAAACTTGGTGCTACCGGCGTAGCACATAGCCGTGACAAGTTCAGGGGAGGCAAGGAAGTTCATTGTCTGGCGATTGCCGTCATTACGGCCAGGGAAATTTCTGTTGTAAGATGTCAAAATTGCATTTTGCTCCCCCTTTTTAACATCGTCTGTTCGTTTCCATTGTCCGATACATGGGCCACAAGCATTTGATAAGACTGTGCCGCCGGCGGATGAGAACGTTGCCAATGTCTGGTCGCGTTCGAGGGTGGCTCGAATCTGTTCACTGCCAGGGGTAATGAACAAGTCAGCCTTAGGCTTGAGACCAGCCTTAGAGGCCTGCTTGACTAGATGCTCGGCACGAGTCATGTCCTCATAGGAACTGTTTGTGCAACTGCCGATCAATCCAGCACTTAACTTCTCTGGCCAACCCTTCTCCTCAACAGTCTTTGCGAACCTCGAAAGCGGGACCGAGAGGTCAGGAGTAAAGGGGCCATTGAGTGAAGGCTCAAGGGTCGACAAATCAATTGTAATGACATCGTCGTACTTTGCAGCTGAGTCCGCTCTCAGGAGACTCGAGGGGCCTTGAGAAGCAATCTGAGCCGCCAATTTGGCAATCTGCCCTCTATTTGTCGCCTCAAGATAAGTGGTGTGATTTGGTGAGAATGGGAATAGCGATGTAGTCGCGCCAACCTCAGCACCCATATTACAACATGTCGCCATGCCAGTCGTGCTGAGAGTTTCAACGCCGGGTCCAAAGTATTCAATGATATAGCCGGTACCGCCCCTGACAGTCAATTTGCCGGCAAGATGCAGAATGATATCCTTAGGTGAAGCCCAACCGTTTAACCGTCCCTCAAGTCTAACACCTAGAATTTTCGGGGCCTTCAGCTCCCATGGGGCATCCACGAGTGCGTCAACGGCGTCTGCACCACCGACACCGATTGCAATAGCGCCCAACCCTCCAGCATTAGGCGTGTGACTGTCGGTACCGAGCATCATCAATCCCGGAGCCGAGTAGTTTTCGAGCACAGTCTGATGGATAATACCAGCACCAGGTGCCCAGAACTCAATTCCATAGCGTTTTCCTGCAGACTCTAGGAAATCGAATACTTCCTTGTTTCCTTCAATTGATGCTGGCAAATCGGCCTCTGCGCCTTTCTCGCCGACGATCATATGGTCACAGTGTATACTGGCGGGCACTGCGGTTGACGGCAAGTTGCAAGACATGAATTGAAGCAAAGCCATTTGAGCAGACGCATCTTGCATAGCAACACGGTCTGGCTTCAATTTCAAGTTTGCCTTCCCTCGGATATCTCTGCCATTCTGAGTACCTGTCAAAAGGGACTCCTCCACGTTGTCCAAATGGGAGTATAAAATCTTCTCCGCAAGCGTCAATGGTCTGTCGCTTCCCAGTACTCGTCGCACTTGCGAGAACTTCTCTAGTATCTTGGGATAAGGTGGTGAACGTGGTGGCAATTGTGTCGCATTACCCGGCGCGGCTGTCGCAAAGAGCCGAGTCCGCTGGGATGTCTGGAGCAGCTGTGCGTAGACGAAGATATTAGAGCAATTGAAAACATTCAAGGGCCAGGGGATGTACCGCTCACACTTCGAGGCCTGATAGCCCTCTGAACAAGATGTTGCCTGACCATCTCGACGTCAATTTCACGATTCAACAGTGAAATTCACAGAGTAATTGAGCTACATAGTGCCTTGAGGACCAAGTTATATAGCTTAAACAGGGGTCGCCGCTAATAATTTTTACGAAGCCCGGGATTGGCCCGATGCCGGAATCAGAGTCAAATCTTGAATCGATCGCACCATACTACCGGTCTGAACACTGGATTTGTGAGTCATCCATGATCGTCAAATGCTTGTGAAAACCTCGTTGAAGTACGATTTGGAGAGAGCAGCCCTGTGAAGAAGCGATATGAAGCCCATTGCCTGTTTGTCAGGCCAAGGTGGAAGGCTGTCTTGGCCGCCGTAACAAGCGTCCTTGATTAAAGCGGTTCTTGCACACACGTACAATACGTAGGCCTACGATTTACCACAGAAAAGCGAGAGTCATATAGTTCATATAAGAGAAAAAGGATCGCTTGAATCTATGGTATGGAACTGCAGCAGAAAAAAGAAAGACTTATCGACAGTGTAATTCAAACAAGACGAAGCAAAGCAGAAAGGAAAAGTCCAAAATGCCAATGCAAAATAGGGTGTAAGGTGCAGAGCGGATCAAGGGGATAAAGCTGTGCTTCTCAAATCACGACGCCAGAAGTGTGCACACCACAGCCTAGACGATATTCGAGATAGACAGAAGCGCAAAGCGAACCCAGTCTATGCTGTCGAGGAAGCAGCTTCGGCAGCTTCCGCGGCTTCATCAGCATCGGCACGAATCTCGTAGCAGAGATCGTAGCATTGAGCAAGGAGATCGTTGATGCTGCCTTGGCCTTCTGGAATATCATCACCAACATAAAACTTGCCATCTACACGCATACTGTCGATTGAGTTGAGCTGCAAAATCCAGGAGTCAGTATATGCGTGACGTATCAACATACTGCCAATAATGACGTACCTTCATGCTGTATGGATATAGCTCGCGGGAATTAGAAACACCACCGGACTCCTTGACTTGGATCAAACATTTTCTCAGTGTCTGGAGTTGGTTGTAAATGGGAAGCAAAGCTTCTGAGACAGGCTCAGACGATATGAGCGCGCTGTAGATTAGAGAATAGCCGCGCCGGATGAGGTACAACAGAGTCTAGGGAAAAAAGCGTTAGTCGAAGGAACGGAAAAAGGAGAAGCTCTGCCATCAACTGCTTACTCTCCGTGCATGAGTGTCCGCAGGTCTCCCCTGAGCGTCAAGGAAGTTACCATTGACGCGGCTTTCATCGAAGCGATCCAATCTTCTCTGGTAGCTATACAGATCCGTCTCGCGCAAGGACCATGCCTTTGTCATAGACAGCTTATCGAGTGCATTGCGGATACCGACAAGTTCGTCGTAAGCTTCTTGGAATCGCTCATCGATCTTTCCTTGTCTACATAGCAAGAAAGTCAGCACAGAACAGAACTTTGACTTATTGAATTGATGGATGTGGACGTACCTTTCCAAAACAGTGTCACACCAACCAAGGCAGCGATGCAAAAGATCACGTACAATGTCTTCACCACTGGGAATTGAACCGTCGGCGGCAACAAAGTGACCGTCTTGCATGGTAGCTTGAATGGAAAGCAATTGAGACTTGAAGCTCTCAACTTCCCTTGAACTGAACTACAAGAAAGGGGATGGGTAGTCAGTATATACTGCGACACAAACAGTCAATGCGGTAATCGTGACATATAGTACTGGCATACCTTTGATCTTGTGTTTGCCGCAGCCGTTGATCTCAAGATTGAGACCAGTGTCTCGTGTGTAGAGACAAGCTCCGGAGATATGACGGCCAAGTCATCCTGTAGTTGTTTCAAGATACGTTCGCAGCTTGAAAGACGGGAATCTAAATGAAGAACAAGATCAAGTGCGTAAGCTCCCTTCCCTCGTTCGACTGTCTCTCTCATAGACAGTAATGTTTTGGCGATGGAGTCGAGGTCTTTTTGGCTGTAGAAAGCTGCTTCTTTGAGATGGTCGAGAAGACGCTGTGATGGTTGTGTAAGTAATGGCAGCGTGATATGCAGGAGCATAGTGAGGGTAGTAGTACCTTGACAGTAGAGGCCATGGAATAACTTTGAGGAGCCGGTTCGTTAGCAAGATGGGCGGTTCGAGAATGTTGCAGGCGGGTCAAGAGGGTTAAGGCACTCACACAGCAGGAGCTTCAAGATTGCGACCAACGGTCAAGAAGACTAGCGAAATCAATTGGAAGCAGTCATCCAGTACATAGTCGACTGAATGGACGAGGACTGTCAGCTACATCAAATGGTAAATGATACACTTGGTGGGGAGGGGGGAAGGGATATACCTCTGTTATGTTCCTGCTCCGGCAGTTTGCCTCCACGAACCTCATTCAATGCCTTGACCTGCTCGGTGACCTGCTCGTAGAAGGAGAAGGCATCTTTGGAGCGGATGTAGGTCGACTTGTCCTGTTTGAGCAGGTAAAGTCCGTCGCGGATGCTCAGCAGCTTGTCGAGAATTGGCTGCTCACCAGGGTCTGTAGGGAAAGTGACGGAGGGTGTATCGGTCATGGCGCAGTAGTTGCGAGGGATAGTACTTGCGTGGCGGGTTGTGAGTATTGCGAAAGTAGATATATGCAAACAGGATGGCGAGGCAGCGGGTTGTATAGTATATAGCTTAGTTTAGTCTAGTTTAATTGTCTGCAGATGGAGATGGAAACGATATGCCTGGCAGATCGACCGCAGGCTGATGGATACTCGATAAGTGATACTATAAGTATGTGTACGGTATACTGTGCATAGTACCACGCGGGCCACTCACTTAAGTTGACAGTTGGGCGGGCGCAGGGTTACTGTGTAGATATTGTAATAGTATTCAGGCTGGATCCATCCAGAGCATCCGTCGTCGGTCCTTTGTCCTGCCTTAGTCTTGGTCTTGGGTATCTGGGTCTGTGGTCTCTGGTCCCTCCCTAGTCTTGGGGTCTTGGTCTTGTCTCCTTAGTCTTGGTTCCGTCGTAGTTGTTCTTGCTGGTTGTTCTTGCTGGTTGTTGTTGTTGTTGTTAATTATCCGCGGGGAAGAGAATTGATTCGCCGCACCGGAGAATGACGTCATACGAAGATAAGTATAAATATAAAAATAGAAACAGAAATAAAAATAAAAAATGACGCGTCTATCGCGGATATTACACGCGCGCTTACACATTCCACGCCATTCCTAATCAAGTAACCCGCTTAAGCGAAGGGATTTTTCCATTTCCCACACAAAACTTCCCCCTTGGTTGTCCACGATACGACGCGAACATCGTTGATCACCGCACGACTTGGACTGAGACCACATTTTCTTCAACGCCATTCTTTTTACAGAAGAAGAGTAAATCCCACGCCACACGGATTCCATCGAAAATGTCTCACGCCGAGCTTGCCTGTTCGTACGCGGCTTTGATCCTCGCCGACGACAACGTCGAGATCACTGTGCGTTTTACCACTCCACTCCAATCCAATTCCAACCCAATCCAATGCGGTTTGCGCCCGGCGAGCCTCTGGCGACCGTCTCCGATTTGAAGTGATATACCACACATCCACTAGCGAAGAGTCATGGCGGGGGAAACGTGGGGGAACGGGGGAGGAGATGAAAGAGGATAAACGACAAGACGCGGCGACGAGAACGGGTTGAATCAGCGCAGGGAGAGGCAAAACGAGATGAAGAAGCACACGAGATGAAGAAGCAGAAGACGAAGAGGAATCGGAAGAAGAGAATGATTGACGGCAATACGACAAAACATGAAGTCATGATAGGCGCTTGTTTGCTGGATCTTCGGACAATTATGCCACTGCTTCTATTCACTCTGCGCGGGACATCTCCTCATCAATAACCCGCATGCATGGCTCGACAGTGGATTTCGTGGATATCATGGATTTGAAGATTCCGCAAAGGGCTACGACGACCAGTCAATATATTGTGATTCAGTAACTAACCAGAGCCCTTTTTTTTTTTTTTTTCGATATAACAGGCTGAGAAGCTCCAGACCCTCATCAAGGCCGCCAACGTCCAGGAGGTTGAGCCTATCTGGGCTTCCATTTTCGCCAAGGTACATACTGCAATCCAGTGTTATATTTGAATCATCACAGTCCACCATTTACCTGCACGCAAACGACAAAAACCACACACACAAAAAGCAAAAATCATCGGACACTGGCTGATTCAGGACTTTTCAACGTATCAACAGGCTCTTGAGGGTAAGGATGTCAAGGACATCTTGACCAACGTCGGCTCCGCTGGTGCTGCTGCCCCCGCTGCCGCCGCCGCCGCCGCCGGTGGTGCTGTCGCCGCCGAGGCTGCTCCCGCTGAGGAGAAGGCTGAGGAGAAGGGTACGTTTCACTCCACATCGCGGGAGATATTGCATACATATCTCGAATACATCCGCTTCCGCGCAACATTTTACTTTGCGCCGTTATCACCAATACAGCTCGTACTAACTTCTTTACAGAGGAGGAGTCCGATGAGGATATGGGCTTCGGTCTTTTCGATTAAGCGTTGCGTGGAGATTCCCGGTGTGCTTCTTTCATAATATACTCTTGTTGAGGAAAAATGTGCTCTTCCTTGGCGCTTGCGGACATCCTTCTTTTCCGAGTTTTCATTGAAATAAAATAAGACTTACGAACGGCTTTCTTTGGACCTTCCGCGCTTCAATACACAACGTGCTCGTTTTATGTGACTCCAAATCCTCCGTCTTCGACATACAACTTCAATATTGCTACACGCCCTTTTTCCTGAAATATGCTTCGTTCGGACTAGGATGACTGCACTCAAATACCAAATGAAATGAAACGAAACACCAACTTTTTTGAAACATCCAACCAAGAGAAAGACAACTCAGACAAATCACTTGCAGAAATGCAGCTATGGAATAAAAATGAAGCGTCTTCAAATAACAAAACATCCAAAATAAAGGAGAAGATGAACTTCTCATGCAGTAGCTTGTAAATCGCTGGTCTGTGGCGCGTAAAGGCGGAACTGGAAGAAGATAATGGCATCTTCTGTGATAGTGCCAAGGGAGCCGATCACCATGGCAGGTTCGTCATGAGATAGTCCTTGTCTAAAGAGTGACAGAGTATCTGTTCGTTCGACGTTGAGATTAGTATTCATCGCAGTCAATGATGTGGATGATTGATCGTATTTACCCCGAAGCCATAAGTGATATTGCCCATAACGGACATTATGAAGAAAAGTAAGGATAGACCTGTGAGTCATAGGTTAGGAAGTGAAGTTTTTGGGCGATACGCAATACAAAGACAGGGGATGACATACCCTCGCAAGATTTTTCTCGGAAGTTCTTATAGATCTGGGGAAGCCGTGCGCCTAGATAGCATACTGAACTGATATACCCAAGAAGAGATGCGCCGAAAGGAGTATCGACGGGCTCGTCCTGCGGCAAAGTAACAGGAGTTGGCTTCCACAAGCCACTCTGCCATGCAGTCGTCCAACCAGCTGTTCCGACAGCAGCAATGGCCAGAAGGACGAGGATATTCTGCAACCAAGGGTTCGTAGGCTCAGAAGCCCTGAACATCTCAACGACGGCAACATCGACTTGGCTTTCACGACGCGAATCGCGCTGATAGCTCGCGGAATTGAGATTCTCGCTCAGCCGGCGCGAAAGAAGTGGGGTCGTAGGATCGGGTTCGGGAACATGGTCAGAAATATGGGATGAAGAACGACGGCGTTTGGCGGCAGCGGATTTGCGGGAGTTCTTGACGTTGTAGTAGATGCATTGGCCGATGAGGACGAAATCCGCAAGGAAGAAGTAGAAGGCTATAGCGACGACAACAGGGACCAGGCGTGCCCAGACAGAACCAACGAGGTTCGCGGCATCTCCGAGGAACCAAATGAAAAGAAAAACGAGAGAAATAGCGTCTGCGCTTTGAAGTTTGTAATTTTCAATGAGTTGTGGAACCTAGATAGCCGTTCACGAGTAGATTGTGACCAGGTCAGTTATCTTGAAATGTTGCGCAGATCATCATCGCAGAGGCCTCTCGGCGTAGCATACCATCAAAAAGAACCAGCAGGTCATGGAGATAGAACCAAAGATGCCGGAAAGCGCTTCGTTCCATGTGAGAGTGACGGGGTCTAATGCGACCCCATTCGAGTGGTCGAGCAGTGTAGACATGATTGCGCGAGATCCAGACGACGCATTCAGAAACGAGTCTGAGCGTGATCGGCAGGGTTAAGATGGGGGAAAGAGAAAGACAAGACAGGCAGACTCTGACCAAAGCGAAGAAAATTACAGGCCACAGCAGTCGCGCGGAGAGAGAAGTACGTAGGATTATAGGGCCAAAGATAAGCAAAAAATTAAGGAAGAGGCTCAAGCACAAAAGTGGAGTGGAGGGGAGAGGAAGAGAAGCGGGCGGGCATCCAGTGGGGCCACCAAGTCGCTATGTGCTATGACTCTTTCGATTCGATTGGAAGAGCGATGACGATGACGATAGACAAGGCAAGACAAGATAGGGAAAGAAATCTCAAGGCGCGAGATCGCGGGTCTGATGCGCGGGAAGCATGGGAGTGTGTGTAAATATATTCATCTCATTCGTCTCTTCGTATCTCGTCACCATCACCGTCGTCGTCGTCATGAATATGAACATGAATATGAACATGAACATCGCGATACACTACAACTCGATCGCATTGTCGCAACAACAAATTAATTAAATTGAACTAAACTAATCTAAATTGATTTAAATTAAATTGAGGATTAAATGTCTGACTCTGCTTTGATCTTATACTTAAGAGATTATTCGTTTTAGTTAATTTTTTGATCGACCATCACTCCGTGTACTTATCCGTGTACTCCCCGTGTACTCTTCTTCCCCCCTTATCAGTTCTCAACCACCGTAAAGACCGTAAAGACCGTAGAGATACACTCCACGACGACAGCAAGAAGAGCAGCAACTACAACATCTACTGCACTTACTCCCTGGCTACAGAAGACAACCGTATACCACTGCTGCCCTCTCATCATGGCTGTCGGTGCAGCCTCCCGCTTCACGACTTTGATCCTGGGCGCTGTCATCTTCATCACCATCATCTTCTTCCTCAATCCAACTCAGGCTCCAAAGAGTCCAAAGGACCGCGCTCCAGGCCACCTCGTCGAGCCAACAGATCGAAATGCCCTGCCCCAAGCTGGCCTCTTAAATGGGCCTGTTGTTATGCCTACACTGGGCAATGAGACAGTCAAGTAAGCAGGGAGCACATCAATTGACTCGAGCGGATGAGAAAGAACCCACCATCTAACATCTGCTATAGGGCTGAGCTTGGCCGAAGTACATGGCGTTTCCTACATACAATGATGGCCCGTTTCCCAGAGAAGCCCACTGGCGAAGAGCAAGAGACGCTGCGTTCCTTCATCTACTTGTTCTCGCGACTATACCCATGGTAAATTGAAATCATTACACCCAATGCCGTCTGTTGTCCTGCGTCGCCCTTATTCGCTGACCATCTCATCTGTTTATTACTTCCAGCGGCGAGTGTGCACAACATTTCCAGCACATGTTAGAATCATATCCTCCTCAAGTTTCCTCCAGAAATGCTGCTGCTGCATGGGCCTGCGATGTCCACAATAAAGTGAACAAGAAACTCAGAAAGCCCATCTTCGATTGTGCTAACATCGGCGATTTCTACGATTGTGGTTGTGCTGATGACGGCACTGGCACCAATCCTCACGCAAAACCCCATAAGGGAACTGAACAAGCATCTCAGCAGGCTATCACGAAAAAGAAGGCCGCTGCGCACCCGTCAAGCGTACCATTCAGCATTCATCCAGAGCCGTAAGTACTCCCGTTCTTCTTTGATTGTCTTATAGCTAACATTCATGATCTATCACAGCCAGACATTTGGTTGAAACATACCACTAGCATACCATTCACATCACCTTCCGTTGACATAATGGCAAAACTGCATCAGTTCATACATATATACAGTATATCTATTCTTTTCTAATATCCGCTGCACGCTATATCGGCCCACTTCCTTTCTAAGACCAAATCATAAATCTATGCGATGGGCCTTTCCCATCGCGTCTTGATGTCCGGTAGATGCGACTACAATGATATCTTGGCTGAACATGCATTACTCTGAAAGCTGCATGGCAAGCTCATCATGCAGTAGATCTGCCACTAAAGGTGACCCGATCTCTTCTGCTGCCGATGCAATGATGGTCTCCCAATTGCTTTCATCAGTGAGCTGCAAATGCTCGACCCAGTCCGTTATGGGCTCCACATCAACAAGATCCCAATTGCCGGGATCGATCCCATTCTCATCTAGAAACGCCTTGAGCCTCCTCAACCCGGGTCCAAGAAGCCATTCAGTTATCTGGCTTCGATCTACACTCTCTTGAAGGACAGGTTCTCGCATCATGCCAGCATCACCTTCGACGGGTAGAATATCAGCATTCTGCCTAGCTCCATTCGCCATATCTGCCATGCGCATCTGCTCAAAGGCATTGCCTCTTTCGAGAAGCATCTCAAAGACATTTCTCATCTGACTTTCTTGTATTGGTGATGGCTCATCGCCATTAGGGGGTAGGGGATCCGATGCTGACATGCGTCCCGACACATAATGCCTGGGAACATATGTCATTGCTGAACGGCAATCGGAAAGGATAATGTGGCGTGTAATGTTGAGGTCAATCTCAGGTGTCTCGACATCAACTATCGTTGACTCGGTCGAATTTGCAACCTTTTTGATAAGGGCAAGGGCTTCCGGTCGGTTCCAAAGATCCTTTGCTCGCTCCATGTATAGTTCTGTGAACAGCCTTTGACCGTCATTCGGTGGTAATGCGCCCCAGACCAGTTTCGGGATCGGCTCGATGTTGTATTCTTGGGCGATCCGGCAGAATATCCAGGGGTAATGCACGATGGCCCTTTTCAATTGTCGAACGCTTGCCTCCTCATCTCCTAGGATAAGATAGGCCAATGCCAGTGTACACTGTATATTTGGGAGATTGCTCCATCGTGCCTTATAATATGGGTGTGTGCACAGATCGATGAAATGTTTCTGCTGTCTTCCCCTGACAGCCAAACTGTCAATGATGAGACTTATGCAATATGGGTCGTCTGGCTGTAGACTGAGAAGTAGCTTTGCCCATTCATATGCAGTCCTCCATGTACCTTTCATTCCTAGATTGAGAATGTACCTCCAGGCAGTGAGCCAAACCTCTCTGTTCTCCTTCACATCAAACGAGAGTCTTACACGCCCCTCTTTTAGAAGATTTGAAAACGACGAGTGAACAGAACGGCCAATGTTGAACAGTGCTCGCTCCAGCAAGTCTGCTGCAACTGCATGGTCACCCTGGTGTTTGGCGATTTCTGAGACTTGGAGAAGAGTAGACAGATGATAGGCTGTTGAGAATAATCGTCAGTGAATCGATGAACACGATTGCGCACGAAACCGGAAACAAGACTTACGGTTGAATTGAAGGTGCTGAATTAAAGCTTCTGGTTGCATAGACTCCACTGCCATCTCAAACTGGTTTTGGACGTCACGATATGCCGCATTGTATATGAGACGATAGACGGTCGAACCTGTCGGGCGCTTTTCAACAACCTCCATACCCAGGCCGCCACTAGGAGCACGCGGCCATTCATCTTTGCTTTGCATCAGAGGGTTTTTCCTCAACGCAGCCCCAGAGAAGTCCTTGCCTTGGCTCGCCGGACTGAATCGACCCGTCAATGCAGTCCCCAGATCCAAGGCAACACGCTGCTGGTTGCGCCCGGATCGACGGTTTTGCGGAGAGCTGGACTCATTCTGCAGCACGATGTTTCCAAAGAGCTTCTTCATCTCGTTGATAGCATTCAAGCTGCGCGTATCGACTGATAGCAGTTCACACAGGCTGCGAGAGTCGTCTGCCTCGGAAAGATCGAGTTGTTGCTGCTGGTCTGCTGAAGCGGATCCCCGGTCATTTGTAGATAGCTGGTTGAGCGCACGATCGATCTCATCCACATTTGGCATCGATGTGTCTTGCGCGGGCTTTTTGGCGTCGTTTTTCTTGCCTTTCTTGCCCTTCTTATTCTTCTTTTTCTTCTTGCCCGCACTTGTTGAGGTTGGCGGGGAGCTTTCGCCAGAGGTCTGGGTAGTTATATTGCGAGCTGCTGTCTTTTTGCTTTGTGTGTTCTCGTCTTGGACTTGATGTCGCTCCTGATCTTGTTCTTGATCCTCTTCATTTTCATTGGCACCATCATCCTCCTCCTCTTCCTCCTCTTCTTCTTCCCCGCCAGCGTTCAGCAGGTCAAATGCATTGAAGACCGGCCGTCTGGTTTCCACGGGAGAATCGCTTTCTTCGTCTGAATCGGACTCTGTAGAACGCTGCTGCTGCTGTTCTTGTTGCTGTCGCTGTTCTTCCTGCAATCGCTGCAGTTTGCGCAATGCTCTGGACGACATGATGGTGCAAGCAAAAAGCTGTCACTAGATCCTTGTCTGTCTGCAGTATAGCTATAATATAATTCCCAAGAGATGTGTCCGTGCAGTGAGTATGTATGCGCGTAAGTAGTGATAAAGTCGAAGAAGGCGTGCAGTGTTTATTTTAAGGTCCGTCCATCCACTCTACGGCGGAGTATGCACCATGACGGGCTGCACACATATGGGGAGGCACATAACCACAACAATAACATCAAACAATACAGACAACAGACATAACCCGTTCTTTTGAGTGTACGTATGGCATAATCGTCGTCGTCTCCATCTGCCATTCTATAAGTCTTCGGTTTAGCAACTTTCGCACTGCTCCTTAGAACGGTACATGTCGGTGCAGCCGCAGCTATGCGACAGTCAGCCGTACGAGCGCTGCGTCTAGTGCCGCGGGGGGCAATGGAACGCTCCCTCAGCAGCCCCTGTTCCAGCTATAACAATGCCTCTTTCTTTCGCAGAGTCATCTCATCTTCTGGAGGAGCTCCATATACAACGTCTGCACGCAGGGCTGCTCGGCCACAATCATCCATGGTGCGCCGCAATCTCTCGCTTGCTTTTGTCTCGACCCTCGTCGCATTCGGAGCCTGGTACTACTCCACGAAGGGTGTCGATTCCACCACCACAGCAGCAGCCGGGTCTTCAGAAGCTACCTCGGCTGCAACAACGCGGCGTGCTCTCGTTGTAGATAACGGCCAATTTTACACTGGGACCATTGAGGGTGACGGTCCTCTACAGAAGCAGAGTGATGATCGCAGATACGTTCTCGAGATGTTGACTCCAGAGCAGGCAACCCAGAAACTCAGGCGCAATGAGGAGTCGTATCATGTCGGCCGCGGGAATGGCGTCGTGCGCTACGACATAGTTCAGGTGCCGAGCAATAACCCAATTGAAGATGATCATGCAGAGGAGATCATTCATGTATCGGACAATGCTCTGCCGTTGAACTCTGAAAAGGCGCGGGATTGGATGTTTTGGGGTATCTTCGATGGCCACTCGTGAGTCGGGCTAGATTTGAATGGTCTGAAACGTCTGCTAATCATCTTCTCGCGTTAGGGGATGGACAACATCAGCCAAGCTTCGCCAATCTTTGATTTCATATGTAGTCCAAGAATTGAACTCGACATATAAGTCAGCTGCAGGAAGCTCGCCAGCCCTTCCTTCTCCTGAAGCCGTCGATGATGCTATCAAGAAGGGCTTCGTGCGTCTAGACAACGACATCGTGCATGAAAGCGTCAAGAAGACCCTCAAGGCGAATACGAAGCTCGCAGCTGCTGAGCTTTTGGCCCCAGCCCTATCCGGCTCATGTGCTCTTCTTGCTTTCTACGACACTAGCTCCAACTTGCTCAAGATTGCTTGTACGGGTGACTCGCGTGCTGTTCTTGGAAGAAGTAAGAATGGCAAATGGGTGGCAAGTCCATTATCTGAGGACCAGACTGGTGATACAGAGTCTGAGATCAAGCGTCTACAGAATGAACATCCAGGGGAGAAGTATGTGATTCGGCACGGTCGTGTTTTGGGTGGTCTTCAGCCTACCCGTGCCTTTGGAGATGCAGTCTATAAGTGGTCGCGGGATGTTCAATCGAAAATAAAGTCAAACTTTTTCGGCAAATCGACTAATCCTCTCCTGCGCACACCACCATATGTGACAGCGGAGCCTGTTGTGACAACCACGGAAGTCAATCCCCAAAATGGAGACTTCTTGGTTATGGCATCAGATGGCTTATGGGAAATGTTGAGCAACGAAGAGGTCGTGGGTCTCGTTGGTCGGTGGTTAGAAACCGAACGTGCTAAAAGCAACGGGGGCAAGCAACATAGTTGGCTAAAGTCTTGGTTCTCATCAGAGAGCAACAAACTTCCCGTCGAGTCACCCGATGGCCAGAAAGGAGATGGACAGCGTGCGCCAATTCGCCAACAGCAGTGGGATATTGTTGGGACAGATCGTTTTGTCGTGGAGGATGCTAATGCTGCCACACATCTGGCTCGCAATGCACTCGGAGGGAAGAACAGAGACACGGTTTGTGCTCTACTTACACTCGTTAGCCCGTACTCGAGACGGTACAGGTATGTTTGT
>AZGZ01000002.1:258933-274403 GCA_001636715.1 Ascosphaera apis ARSEF 7405 | reverse complement strand
GAAAAAGGCCAGGCACCCGAATGTCGTTAGTCTGCTCGAGGTTATCGATGATTCCAATCAGCAGAAGGCATATATCGTTCTTGAATATGTTGAGAATGGCGAGATCATTTGGAGGCGAAAGGGAGTGGAGGAGATTGTGATTGTTGATAAGAAGAGACTCGACAGGGAAAAGCGTGGAGTCGCTGATACACAATCATTTATCGCTGAGAGTCAGCAGTTCGTTGAAAGTGCTCGCCGTCAGCGCGAAAAACTGAAAAGGGAGCGAAGAGCCAGGCGCAAGGAGGGAAAAGGCAAGCCAGCAAACCATTACGGATGGAGTTTGGAACATGGTGGAGATACCGACGAGGAGCTTTCAGATGATCTCAGTTCGGTGTCAAGCGGGGAGCCGGTCTCTTCGACATCGCCTAGCGAATGGCTTGACGCCATGCAAAACAATCGATATTTTTCAGACTTCATGCAGCTTGGCAAACAAGAGCGTTCTGGGTTTTTTGATCCTAATATGATTGATGAACCCGATGACCTCTCTTATGTGCCCTGTTTGACTATGAGACAGATTCGAAGTGCTTTCCAAGATGCTGTGCTAGGACTGGAGTACTTGCATTATCAAGGCATCATTCATCGCGACATCAAGCCTGCAAATCTGCTTGTTTCAAAACACAAACGCATAAAAATTTCTGATTTCGGAGTTTCATACCTCGGAAAGCCAATTCGCGACGATGAGGACGACACCTACGAATCTGGATCTAATGCGACAGAACTTGACGATGCTCGGGAGCTCTCAAAAACGGTTGGAACGCCGGCGTTTTATGCACCAGAACTCTGCTATACAGGACCTGAGTTTGGAGACGAACCTTACGTTCCACCGAAGATTACAGGGGCTATTGATATATGGTCACTAGGTGTCACATTATATGCCATGGTTTTCGGACGTTTACCATTTACATATGATGAGCACAGTCTTTTCCATAATATCGTTCATACTCCAGTCTTCATTCCCACAAAGCGACTGGTTCCCGTAGAGCCCAAACCACCACCACGTTCTGGCCATCACGATAAGAGCTCAAGTCCACCTCGACCGGATATTCGAGCCGATGACGAATTGGTATACGAAGCAGTTGACGAAGAGCTACGAGACATAATCAAGAGACTGCTTGCGAAGGACCCAACTGAGCGCATCACCATCAAAGAAATCAAGCAACATCCATGGGTTCTTCGTGATATTGAGCGCCCAGAACGCTGGCTGGCAGACACTGATCCTGCACGACAAGGGGGAGGGCGCAAGATAGAGGTTTCTAACGAAGAGGTGACCCAAGCAGTAACGAAAGTTCCCTTTATACAACGTGTCAAATCGAACGTGGCCAAACTTGGGAACACCATTTTTGGAAGAGCCAGCAGGACAAAAATACAAGACGCCGCAGAAGGATCTTCGCAGATAGTAGATTCGGCATCAGGATCGGACATATCGAGGTGTTCCAGTAATTTCACGTTGCCGGGGCGCTTGGGCCCGAGAACGGGCAAGGATACTACAAAATCTGGAGGTGAGCCTCACCCCTTATCTGATCATGTCTCAGCCAGCGCGGTTGATAATGACCAGGGGTGCCACAACGACGATGGACGCGGCGACGGCAGCGGAGTCGGTCACGGCGACAACAATAACGATTACGATGATGACGATGAAGATGATGGTGCGGTGTTCTTTGGTGGCGGTAGCTGGGCTGATCAGGAAGAGCAACAACAGCAGCGGCACCGGCAGTCACCAATCCCACAGTATGACTCAAGTTGGAGACTATCAACAGCCTCGAGATCGCAAACATTACCGCTCCGTTCTGGCCGTTCGCCTGATCGGTATCGTCAACAGCAACCATGGAATAGACGATCCCGTCGTCAGCCGTCTTTGAGATATGATGAATATGGTTCATTTTCTGCGCAAAAAAGCCCCCTTTCCAGTTTCTCTGGCACTACCAGTCCATTCATGATGCGCAATGCACAGCCTGCAAACTTTGACACAGAAAGCCTTTGCGCTCGAATCAACGAAACATTGGTCAATCCCGATGATTCAAGGGAAACGTCACTATTGAAACAACGGCAATTCCAACGAGAGTATTTCCATCCGTCACTTGCCAATTCGCATGTTGATATTCACAATCGGCAATCGGCAGGGTCTTACTCTAGCCATGATTCAGACTGGGCCCCGCATCCAGATATGATACCAGAGGCAGGCACTTCTTACGTCTATAATCCCAATCCTGATCCGTTCACCAGATCTCGCTCACCGAGCGCCGCTCGGCCTGTCTCTTCTTCGTCTGCTTCACACCGTACTGGAACGTCCGGCACATCACTTATCATACCGGATCCCTCCATGACCTCGCACGCGTCTTCCATCGAGGGCCCGGGACGCAGAGTTCGAGTTCACGTCCCAGTTCCTGACCGCGATGAGCCTCTTATATATGGGAGATATGTACCAGCAGCAGCAAGAAAACAGGGTCTTCCTGCTATGCCACAAGAGCCATCTTCTGAATCATCATCAGCCGAAGAGGAGTCTGACGATGAGGATGGCCTATTATATCTGGGCCGGGTCCCAAGACCTTCAAAAATCCAACTAAAGAAGTGAGGACTGTTCATTACCAAGACATGTCGGCCTCTGCCATTATGACATGCACATATGTGTACGATCAGCATCTCATCGCGTACGCACTTCCCTCTTCCCTCTTTTCTGAATGTTCTCCTCTTCTCCCCTTTTTCTTTCCATTTAGTTTCACCTTGTCTCTCATATTTTCACTTCACGCGTTCATGATTCTCTTGTGAGAAGAACAGAAGAAGGCAAGACGCACAAGCATGTATACATGGCATTGAATTGATACCCTGATCTCGATTCTCGTGTTTCAAACCCCCCCTCCCCCATCCCTGCCCCATTCCAATCTAAGTGCTGGAAGTGATTATGTAGCCGAGTCCTCGTATATATTAGGAATGAAAAGAATATATATTACAATATCCATATAGCAACCACGGTTTGAAACACACCCTCTGCGGTATAAATCTACGGCCTTCGCTGTTTGATTGCTTTTTTGTCAACATCATCTCTAGGAACGACAACAGCAGCAATGAGCGTTTTTTTGTGAGATTGCTAATCATGAAGACTCCACTGCAATGTCACGCATCGTCGTGGCCCCCGGTCTCTGGAGTATGACAGCCTCGTTTTGGCTACAATGCCCTCTGGGGTATACAAAGGACCGTGCTATGCCATTATAGCAGGGTCAACTATCATAACCGTCATTCACAGGCAAACATCAGCCGTTGGCGGGAACAGCAGGCAGGGATCAGGTATATCATACCATACAGCGGCTCTCCCAATGACGGCTGGCTGGCATGACCATGACGGTGATTTTGAGATGGCGGGCTCTGTCTATCTGGGGACCCATGCACGGATGACATCCATAACTGTCTCGGCCCAGCCGTTGCCACACCGAGCTCAGCCTTGATCTTGTTGCAGTACTAACCATAACCTGCTGTTATCATGTCAGTCCCGGCAATTCATTCAGGCCCATCAATCTTCATTTTTATCTTAATGAAGTTGGGTGTTTGAGGTACTATTACTACCCATTGGCCCGCCCTCCCCGCCAGGAAGCTTGTCGTTGTTCGCCTCACTCGGCCCTCATTGCATCTCAGATATGATGATTTCCTCTGGACTGATCAATTGAGTTCTGCCCTGCCTACTTCATCCATGAGCATGAGGCTGTGTTCTTTTTGAGCTCATGATTGTCATAGCATGAGATTCATTATCAGCCGGCGTGATCGTTGTCTCACACAAGCAGTTTAAGAGTTGGATCTGACAGCGGTGCACTTTTGTTTCCGGCAATCAACTGCAGACGTTGATAGACATGCCAATGTTTGTCAAATCCATTTGGCTTTGCGGCCTTTTGACGATACTCAACCGTTTTGTCCAAGCTGGCAGTCCTGATTCAACGTTCTACATACCTTCCTATCTCAGTTCGGTGGTTTCTGAAAAACAAAGTCATATCTATTTCCTGTCCTCACCGTCAAATTCATCGAAGGATCTTATACTACAATCTTTGAATATTACTGCGTCCTTCAATACATCCAATGCGCCATTATCTGACATTTCGCATGATCTTCCATTTCGTTGGGAACACGGTTCACCATCACTTGCTTATGCAACGACTGGAAATGGCACATTGACAATTTACATTGGTGATTGCCACAACAGCAGCGCAGAGTTATGGACATATACGCCTCCGAATAACCAACGCGATCCACCTGGTCTGGGATCGTGGGACCGTTTCACCATCAACAGTACAGATGACGATGCAGCCCTCATCAAGGGGCCTCCTATGTATTCTTCTATGATATCATTTCCCCCTGATAATGGAAATTCATCGCCATTCGAATACTATATTTTCGGAGGAATGTGCCCTGTCAACCAACCAAATTCTATTTTCGAGTCGTCGCCTGTCGTCTTTTCAAGTAACATGACACGGCTATCTCTGAAGGATAAAAATGAGGGCTTTGAGTTTGGAAATGTTCGTCATGGCGTGGGGCTATTTTCTGGGGCAGCCTTCACGATGACGGGATTATTGCCCTTGCATTCTGAACCTTCCAATTCGACGCGGCGGGATATTGCTTATGAACAACGATTTGCTGTGATTGGAGGGCAAACACAGTCATGGTCTGATAGACCCCTTTTCATCAACATGTCAACAATTGGCCTATTCTCGCTTCCGGACGAAACGTGGACATTTGTCGATGCGCAGACGGACAACCAGACGCTGATTCAAGAATTCAACATCTCCACGATTGGACCTAGATCAGGACACTCTGCAGTTGTTTCACCCGATGGAACTAAAATCGTTGTGGTTGGAGGCTGGATTGAAAATACAAATACCGCAGCACAGCCACAAGTTGCGATCTTAGATGTGGGAAAAGACTACGGCGGAAATGGAGAATGGACATGGCGTGCCGTTGGGAACGAGGGCAGCATGTTTGAACATGGAGGTGGCATTTATGGTCATGCAGCTACCATCTTGCCTGGAGGCTCAATGCTAGTTGCTGGTGGCTACCAAATATCAGGCCGCAATGACTCAAAACACGGGCAACCCTCAAAACGCTCCGAATTGAGTCCACAATTTTTCATATTTGATTTTGATTCCGAAAGTTGGACCTCCCATTATGATTCTCCGAGAAAAAGTGCACCACCAGCGGCGCCAAAACCCAGTTCTGAAAACAACTCAGGACCACTCTCCTCCCCAGGACAGAAGGCGGGACTGGCCATTGGATTGGCAGTTGCCGTTCTATTGATGCTCATCGTGCTAGTCTACTATTTGCGCAAACGGCGTCGACGAGCACCAGTCAGAGAATTGAAACACGAACAATTGATTTCTGTGACGGAGCAAGCGCAAAATCCTCAGCCACCATCTGCATTTACAGATTATGGGGGGCGGACGCACCTCACACCTAGCCCCACTGAAACAGTCCCTGACTGGTCCTCTAGACATCCGAGATACTCACAGGGTGGAAGCTATGTCGATAGTGAAGGCACGTCCTCTGGATACTCAAGGCCTGTCGCTGTGGCCGGACTAGGGCGAACCGAGACGGGCACACCACGTGGCCTTGGTCTTCCAAGCAGTCTCGTACTTGGAGACAGCACTGGGTCAGAGGATGATGAACATGACGGGCACAATAGTGCCGACTGTTTTGGAGGCTTTCCAGTTGCCAAAATTGGTCATCAAAGGGAATCAGATGGGTCACAGGTTGCTGAACCTTTACTTATGAGGGAGCGACAACGAGGGGAACGTAAGTCACTCAGCAAGAACGCAAAAGGAAAAGAGAGGGCTCCAGGAGATGTGTCTGGGCATTATCAACAAGTTCCGGCTCATGATTCAATTGCTTCGGATGATGGAGATTTAGGGAACCTTTTTGCGGGAGATCGTCGCGTCACAGGTGTTAGCAATGCTAGCAGTTCTGATGGAATCGGAGCTTTTAATCGTACAACATCAGATTGGTCGGAAGTCTCCGATTACACTCAATCGACTGCTCGTACACATCCCTTGTTTGCGCGAGCAATTGGCAATGTCCTTACTGCTTTTGCGTCCAACAGCGATCCTTCCTTCTCGCGGCAAGCGACCGCACGGTATGAGCCCTACCGAGGCGTCAATCCAAACCAACCAAATGCAGCACGATCCTTCCCAAACATCACATCACAACCGTATGTGAGTCTTATACGAGATTGTGAGGCTGCAGATGGGACCAACTTCACCGTACAACCAGCTCCGCAATTTGCAGTACTGGCAAACCGAGGCAGATCAGACTCACAACCAAAGTCTGTCAAGCAGCCTGAGAATGTTAGTGGTGTCATGGGTAACGTCGCACAACTTATGGGCCCCGTAAGAAAAGCCCATCATGTGGGAGATCCGCAATCCGTCGAACCTGAGACAACCTCGCTCCCGGAGAGATCAAGCACAGGCCAAACTTCGTTGAGCAATAGAAGCGCAACAAAAAGATATTCTGCCAATGATATCATGGCCATGAACCCAGATAGTCCACAATCACGCCCACGCCCACGATCTTCATTGAACCAATCGCAGTCACGAGCTGAACGGATTTCTGATGTGGCATCTGAGGCAAGCTTCAATTCCATGAATATGCCCGATGATTGGAAGATTGAAACCGCCTTTCGTGGCAAAGTGATTGATACACCAAGTCGATTACGGCTGGTCGACAGCCGCCCTGTGTCTCAAAAGGAGAGCAGATCAGTCCGGACCCAGAACAGCCAACTTCTTGACCCCAACCGGCAAAATGGTTTATCGCGGGCCAATTCGAGAAGTTAGATATGACATGACGATTGCGCTTCCCCATAAGTCTGAGATCTTTTTTTGCTTTTCAGGACAACTTGATGATCCATCACTTTCCTGCTTCAAATCTTCCATACACAGTACATATACCAGCAGTCCGGGCCTGAACACAGTCCCATGTTTGATAGACATAATGATATTCTTCTCATGATAATGCATTCATTATGCCTTCCCTTTGAATTCCCTTTGAGCCACCTTTGCCTCTGTGATGTAGTACTATATGTAGTGCGTATCGAGTGTCAGGGGTAACGGAAGTAGAGACCGATAGGTGGTGGCGGTTGGGTGGGGTTGGTACTGTACAGTAGCCACAAACTCGCGGTTCTGTCGTATACTTTTATTTTATTTTCTTATAATTTTTTTTTTATGCGCCTGAACACGCTTGACTCATCCAGCTTGTTGTATCCCCACATCTTCGACTTCAAACAACCGCTATCGGCGAACTCTTCTGGGTTGTCGCGCTGAATATATCTCTGGAAGATAATTCTCTGTTGTGCAGTGCAGGTACACAGCAGTCGGTCAGGTATCACGATCATCCATCATCTTCATCATGTCGACATTCGGAGATTTCTATAGGGTGACTACGTGAGTTCATCTCAATATCAAGCACACAAGTTCTTTTCTGTGTCTAATCAATGGAACAGCTATGGCGAGTCGCATTGCCGGTCCGTTGGCTGTATTGTTGATGGCTGCCCACCAGGCATGCAGCTCACTGAGGATGATATCCAACCGCAAATGACGAGGAGACGTCCTGGCCAGAGTGCTTTGACCACGCCTCGTAACGAGAAGGACCGCGTTGAGATTCAGTCCGGCACAGAGTTCGGCGTCACACTCGGCACGCCCATCGCTATGATAGTGCGAAATGAGGATCAAAGACCCAAGGACTACGGCGGCAGCACGATGGACCTCTTCCCCCGCCCAAGCCATGCGGATTATACCTACCTTGAGAAGTATGGTGTGAAGGCTAGCAGCGGCGGTGGCAGAAGCAGCGCACGCGAAACTATCGGTATGCGGTGATTGCAGGATTGCATTTGCTCAGAGCTAATCCAATCGTACAGGTCGTGTTGCAGCTGGTGCTATTGCGGAGAAGTATTTGAAGCTTGCCCACGGAGTCGAGATTGTCGCCTTTGTCACGTCTGTCGGCCCTGAATATCTTTTCCCACCAACTCCTGAGTATCCTTCAGCCTCAACCAACCCCAAGTTCCTTGAGCTTCTCAAGACAATCACCAGGGAGACTGTTGATTCTTTCGCGCCCATCAGATGTCCTGAAAGAGAGGCGGCTGATCGCATGACCAAGGTCATTGAGCGCTACCGCGATGCAAAGGATAGTATTGGTGGAACTGTCACCTGTGTTATCAGAAATGTCCCTGTCGGCCTCGGAGAGCCTTGCTTCGATAAGCTAGAAGCCAAGCTGGCCCACGCTATGCTCAGCATTCCGGCCACCAAGGGCTTCGATATTGGCTCTGGCTTCGGTGGATGTGAGATTCCAGGTTCTACTCACAACGATCCGTTTGTTGCTTCAGCAGATGGTAAGCATCTGGTGACTAAGACAAACAACTCTGGTGGTATCCAGGGTGGTATTTCAAATGGCGCAGACATCTATTTCCGTGTTGCTTTCAAGCCACCAGCGACGATTGGTCAGGCGCAGGCCACCTACGGTTATCTCGGCGAGGAAGGTGTCCTTGAGGCAAAGGGGAGACATGACCCCTGCGTGGTCCCCAGAGCAGTTCCGATCGTAGAGGCTATGTCGTCTCTTGTGATCATGGATGCCCTCATGGCTCAGAAGTCCCGAGAAGCGGCCAGGAGTCTTCTCCCTCCATTGACCGAAACTTTGCCCATCAGGCCTGCCACCAAGTCATAAATATGACTCGCGCGATTCTATAACTTGAGTGAACGGCCGTGGAAATGGTATTTTCACTTTTAGACGAAACCCTTTGATTACACAAAAACCGTTGTAGCCATCTATTACTCAATATACTGTATTGGCACTAAATGTTGTCATGAAATCAAGCTAGTTGGTATCTTTAAGTCTGAAGCACTGGCTGAGGAGATGACTGAGACATAGCCAAATCCCAGAATTAATTGTCCGGAATATTGTCTATCACCACCTCAAATATAGGACAATCTATGCGACTCTGAAAAGCGCAGGGTTGCTTACGTTTGCTGAACAGAGCCGTATGATGGTACAGCTGATCAATGCAATGGGCCCGCGAATAGCGAAATAAATTATTAGAATTGAAATCAATTGAGAGCTCAATGGCAAGCGGGAACTTCAGCATCATCCCTTTCGACTGCGTAGGTTATATCGCCCATCAAAGTTGAGACGCGGTTCTGTCGGCTCGTCGTCCAGAGACAGCCCTGCTAAGGGTGCCACGCTCAGAGAACGGCGACGGTTGGACTGTATTCGAGATGGTGAGTCAGGGGGTGCGTCAAGGATGGAGTCGTCACTGACGGTTGTTTCGCTCGGTGATGGTGGACTAAGGATATCTCGAGATAACGAAGTGAAGGATGAGTTCACTAGCGCATGGTTTGGGGTCGATGTGAACGGGCCGGGATGCACCTCATATGGTGAATTCTCCCGCACAGATCTCAATGGACTACCCCCCCTGACCACGGGCGGAGGAGGAAACTGCGGCTTGACTTCAAACTCATATGGTTTGGGCTGGACCTGTGTAGCGGGTCGAACATTCTCTGTACGAAATTGCCCTCGCTCAGAATTATTGCTTAAGTTGTCCACCGGTCTGAATGGTCCACTGACTGCCTGAGAGGTGAAAGAAGTGAAAGCTGGCGCTGAGGCCGGTGCTAAGGTGGGTGTATGTTTAGACGCAATGGACGTGGACGAAAGGGCCGTAGTAGAAGCTTGAGTCGAAGAACTCCTGCCCTCGGGGCCATGGCGAGCATTAGCATTTACCTTTCCACGCCGATTTTTGGGTGCATTGGAAGTTGAAGATCCAGTGTGTATATTCTTTTTGGTTCCTGTCTGTGGCAGAGCAAAACTGAAGGAAATTAACCCCCAAATCGCGGATACCATCATGAACACACATTCTATTTCATCTAGACGCAAGTGATCCCGCAGGCTCTCTGGCGCAACAATATGGAGCGCGAGGAGAATAAACCAGATAACAACCATCACAAACACAGTGACATAATTCATGACACTGCTCTCGGCTTTCAGTGCATCAGCCATCAGTGGCCCGGATGCTCCTGCTAAAAACATAAGAAATGTCGGTCGGTGAATAGTGACAGGACCAGCGATAAGATCATATGGGGTCATGAACCACAGCATGATCGCCAGCAAAGGAAATATGACTCTGGAAAACACCTCGCCGATAGTGACGTTGGAAGATCGTAGCGGTGGTTGCTGTACTTGTGATTTTAGTTGCGACTTTTTCGGTGTAGGGTTCCCGTTTTCATCGGAGATTTTGAGTGATTGACCGAATAAGGTCTCTAGCCCAGTCGGACGATAGTCATTCGGGGGATAAAAGGAAGGGGGCTTTAGAGGAGCTTTTGAGTCTGTGGTTGAAGAGCCCCGCGAGTTGTTCAAAGATGAGGTGAAGTTCCTTTTCAATGGAGTGCTCCCAGTGAATTGGTTCCGGTTTGAAACAGGTGCGGACACATCTGCACCACGGACACCTTCATTGGTAGGATTTTGTGGTGTATGTAATCGGTTCAAAGATATGTTGAGTTCCATTGACTTATGAATGGGAGTCCAATCCATTGCATCAACGTCATCGTTAGGGTCGTAAGTCGATTGTACTTTTGGTGTCCTTGGAGTTGACACATGAAGTTTGGCAATTGGAAATTGACTCGGATTTAGTGACTGGCTAGGGTCTGCACTGTGGTTCTCTGGGACTGTAGAAGCGCTTTCGGAGGGGATGCCGGGAGAGTTACCCATGGCCTCTGGAGGGGCAAAGACCGATATTATCCATATTCTGAGCACTCTTCTTGACCAGAGGAAACCCTACATAGCAAGGTTAGCAGATGATGCTTTTCAGTAGCAAGATGGTGTATACGAACGGCGAAAGTGACGATAAATGTGATGGCATGAATGCATGGTCCCACCCCAGGATAGTCGACGGTAAGAGTAGAACTATCCAAAATAGTCGCAAGGTAATGTCTGATTAACATGACTGCGATCTGGGTTGTGTAGTAGGATCTCAAACCAACAACCTTCTCATGGGGCTTCAGCTTCCGAGCAAAAAGCGGATTCCACCACAGGGAAAACCAACCAGCCCAAATAACCCAGACAAAGTAAGGTGACAGCATTTTAGAACAGTGCAGGGGGATGATACGATGTTTGACGGGCACGTATATGCAGGCAAGGGCGGTGCTCTGTATACTGTTGCTCGGAGTGTGATTGGGGGCAACAGAAGGATCAGATAGGACACCCATCATGTCCCAAATCAATTGACCGGCAAAGCTGGTATAGTGACCAGCTGCACCAAGAATGCGCAGCAGCCGATATAATATGGGAACCTCATCATCTTCTTTATGGAGCATTTGCCTGAGGTAATCGGATTTTGCTAGGTATTGAGCTTCACTGATCCTCTTGCGAGCAGCCACGGCGCAATTCTCGCAAACTTGAGGATACCTCCCTTCCAATTCCTGGCGATAGCGAGAATATTTAGATTGAAAGTCGCCAGACTTCCGGTCTATTATATCATCGGGCACATCAGACATGAAACCCGATAGGGCCTCGCGGACGATGTGCTGATTCTTTTGACATGTCGAACAGAAAACCGGCGGCTCAGTGGTAGAAGAGTCTGAGTCCTCTGGTCTTACGGCATAGCTCTTCGATGAGAACCGTGCAGCCACTTCAACAGGGGGGTGGCAAGCATTGCCTTGCTAGTTAACAGCCAGGTTAGCATGGAGTGAAAATGAGTCCAGCCATCTACGAACAGGAGATATCCTTACCTCATCTAGATAGTTAGTGCCTGCACACTTTCGGCACTTCCAGCGACGAGGGTTTTTGGGAGTAGACGTTGGACGAGAACCGCAGTAGAAGCATCTGGCTTGTTTCGAGAACAGGACCATGATCAACCAGCTGTTTCATTCATGGATGTATTGAGTGAGCTGGTGTCATCAAGAGAGACAAGAAGTTCGTGCTCTGATGTGATGTGATGTGATGTGATGTGATGTGGAAGGTGATGTTGCAAAACAAGAGATAAAAAATGACGTCGAAACGTTAAAAAACCAATTAAAAGTCGCGTCTCAGCCGCGAGTTGGCGCCACATATGCCGTCATATATCAGAGCATCAAGTATATCATATACCGTCCTATGATACTCTAGTATATGCCAGAATCATATGTTGGTATAGCATATGAAGGCATATTTCATTCGGGGGAGTCCAGTCAACTTGCATGTATAAGAGGTCTAGTGCAACCCGTGGATGTTCGCAATGGAAGACGAGGACAGGAAGAGGGTAGAAAAAGAGGGAAAGGTCCCCCATGAGAGACAAAAATGGCATACATCCCTCTATTCGCAAAAACCACGGATGTTCGATCACTATTCCTAAAAGTGCCCGGGAAACGAGAGAAACCCAGGTATGTATGTTGTTTCAGACATGCCCTTAGCACTCACTGCTGGCATGATATGAATCAAGGCTGAAGGCTGTACGGACACTGAAAGTGCTATGCTGTGGGCTCTTCTGCAGCTTCATCTAAAGGATGAAACTATATACCCCGGGCTTCTTCTGCTGGATACATATGTATGATGAAGAGAGCGGCCGCTCAGAGTCTTGCCCTTAATTCGTTCTGGAATGGCCATTGCGGTCTTATCTATGGATGGCGAGGGGGCAATTGTCCCAATCCTTTGCTCCGTCATTCATGAGCTATACTTCATGGCTGTTGGTTGAGATTGAGCAGAAGGATGATGACCTTCAATGGCATACGGCATGCACACCCTTTTTTAGAGCATACTGTCAGGAGCTGGCATGGACTACAGTTGCACGAGCTACTCTACCCAAACCACTCCATGGATGAAACGACAAGCAGCCTTTGACTGTCACCTGGCCTCTGTCTTTCTCTCTTCCCATGCCTATTTTGTTTCCCGCGGAAACTGGGTTAGTCTGTCAGCGTTACTGTGCTAAAAATGTGCGTGCTAGATTTCTCCCGTACAGCAATACATACGGAGTACACAAAAACCAGGTTAAGGGTCAGCATTCTAGTCCACGGATACCACCGGCCAAGGAGACATTCTCAGAAGACATGAGGGCTCCAATGCCCAATTTCCATGGATTTGGGGATTAATCGAAGCACAAAAGAACACGATCGGGTGGACAATAGTGGTCCTTTCCGACCATCTAGAAACCAAGTCGGAGAATATCAGCGCACGAATGGGTGCGAAGGGTCAAACCACCTGGATCTAGACTAAAGTGTGTCTCTCAGCAAATCTCAGGCTAGATGAGACCAGGCGAGGAAGCCTTTTCTTTTTTTTTTTTTTTTCTTCTTTTTTCTTTTTCGGACGCCAGTATGTGTCAGAAAAGACAGAAGTACATAGCGAAAATTGCACACTCTTTTTGATTCCTTGCAGAAGGAACTTCCATCATCTTCGGAATTTTCCGCTTCAAATCGACGCGATCTTCCCTCACTGTCAGATTGGTCAACTTCTGGCTCTGCAATTCCTGTTTTAGACTCTTTCCGCTGGTTCACCCTTCACCCGAACAACTTGGCTGACGGCACCTTTTTTTTGGGGGGGAAGGAGTAGCGAAAGAGACTAAGGATGAAAAAACGTGGATACAGCTCATCCGACCCTGAGCTGAGCTGACCTGACCCAGGTTGTATGGTGTCATGTGACTTACACCTCAGTCAGGGCATGTAATAAATACAGGGTCGGATGAGCTCTGAACACAAAAAATACAACTCATTACTAATACCAAAATTGCGATTTTTTTCATCTTTAATTATGTAGCTTATATTAGTAGGTAACTAATACCGTAAATGAGCTATCGTCATATAATAAGTATGTCACTTAACTCATATTGATAGCCCTGTCCGGGTATACTAATTTTTTTATCTTCAAAATTTGTGCCACCCGACGATTTTGATATATATTAGTTTCGTACTAATACCAGAATTTTTATTTCAAATGTTTGTTTGCATATTAGTAAACTGCTGTATCGATGAATTCTTTTCGCTATGAACAATTCAGTATCTGTTCTAAGTATGACAGATATGGACAGATACCGCATAATAATGTATATGTACTAATATCATACTAGTACATAAAATTCAGGGGTTCAGGGGCAGATGTTTCCGTTATTTACAAAAGCAAAAATATGAAAAAATGTAAAGATTAGATGTTATTGAAGATATTTTGTATGATCTATAGCTGATATTAGTATGATATTAGTAGTAAAATATGATTGTATATATGAAGAAAAATACGTACATATGATTATCATGATGAATTTATTGACTATTTTTCCTTGATAGGTATATATCATGCATGATATAATGTTATGTTATTCAGATTTTCATATTCTACTAATACGATACTAATAAGTATTTAAAAAGAATGAAACGTTCAGACAAAATCAAGTTATCCAGCTATTTTCGGCGTACTAATATGATATTAGTACGTGACAGGATATATTGCGAATGAAGCATTAAGTCTCTTGAGGAGTCATCAGGTATTATTTAGTGCAGAGAGTATGACAGTACTAGTAAGGGCAAGCAGAAGAAAGTGGTATTGAACTTGTAAATCCTCAGCCGACCCTGTATTAATTACTGTATTGCTCATACAAGCTGGGTCAGGTCAGCTCAGCTCAGGGTCGGATGAGCTGAATCCTGTGAAAAAACAGACGGATTTGGGTCTTCCTGAATCGGTTCTGTGGGAGTGATCGGTGATCTGGTCCCGGTCTAGATTTCAAGTCTTTCTGGCACTCTTGCTTCTCCTCACCTTTTGCCTGTGATATCACCAAACGGCGAAACACTTGGTGCATCTCTCAATTAACTTACACCGTGCTTGATCATATCATATCTTCAGATTGTCTTTCTTCCCTCCACACTTTTTTCACTTTCTGCACCTGCAGTTGTGAACATTTACAGCATTGCAAAGCTCCCCAAGGTCTCCCCTTTAACCCTGATCCCGTCTTCCCTACGCACCTGTGCACCTGCATTACCTTTAATCTGTTCGCACTTTGGTCCTCCGGTCTGGCAAGGAAGGCCAGATAGAAAGGGAAAAAAAAAGAAAGCAAACGAGCAGCGCTGTACCCCGACATTCACTGCCTTCCTCCTCAATTTTCAGTCATTCAATTCATCCACCATCCATCATCTGCATAATCTGCTCGCTCTTAGACATACTCATGCATCCAAGCTCTCGCCGTATAAGAAAACGCTGTGTCTGAACAGCACTAACGGCCTAAAAAGAAAGAGAAATCTCGAAGAGTCATTACATAGAAAGAGAATTACCAGGAAAAAAATCAGAGCTCGACAGGATTCTTGAAGAGGATGTCACGACCTACACCTTTATTGACTGAAAGCGAGGGGGAGCGTCGAGAATATGCAAGTCAACACGCATTTTACTCTTCTACTCCTTCGACGTGTTATTCCTCGAACCCTACGTCCCCTGCCCCTTCGCTTTTTTCAAGGCACACAGGGGATAGG
>AZGZ01000002.1:212052-222535 GCA_001636715.1 Ascosphaera apis ARSEF 7405 | reverse complement strand
AAAATCAGACATTTTAAATCTCAGTTATAGCGCCGGTGCAAACAGAAGGGAGAAAAAAAACAAAAGACAGGGAAGTATTGAGAATAGGAATGAATAACGCGTACACTGGTTTTAATAAACCAAGTCGAATATAAGAAAGGGGTTTTATTTTTTTTGCGTGAATTTGATAGATCGGCTAGCGGGATGCAAATGGCTGCCGAGATGGTTTTTGCATTGGAAAAGGTAATTGGTGCCTGGCAAAAGACAAGGCAATGACGAAGGGCTAGGAAGAACATATGACCACGGGGAGTATGTTTACTCGGCGGTATCAAGGTCATCATGAGCTGGGGGAGGAGGAGGCGACTCAAGCGGCTCTGTAAAAACGTCAGTATCATGACACTAAAGAACGTATATTGCGCACAAGGAGAACAGTGGGGGAAGTAAAAGCATACCTTTCCTCTCATCAGCAGCAGGAATCGGTTCTCTATCCTCATCGCGTCTATCACGGCTATCATGGCGCGAACGTGAGCGAGAGCGTGAGTGAGAACGTTCACGATCTTCCTTGGGCTCCCGTTCACGCTCGCGCTCGCGCTCACGCTCCCGCTCATGTCCTCTTTCGCGGTCCTCGGGGCTACGAGAACGGTCACGACGATCATAATCGCGATCACGATCGCGTCTATCATCTCTGCGCGGCGAGAAGTCGCGAGGACGTCTGGGGGATGGGGATCTGCCGCGGCGAGGAGGAGGGGAGCGGTCGCGGTGGCCTCCGCGGCGTTCGCGACCGGAATCAAATCGCCACGAGGCGGAGGGGGGTGTGCGTGCCCACTGATGAGATGTTAGTTATGAATAAGAATATACATAAATTAGGGAAAATGCCCTCACCTCAATCTTCAGGATGTCATCGCGGCCAATGCGCTTGTTGTGCATCTCATGATAAGCATCGTCGGCATCATGACGGCTCTCGTACTCAACGAAAGCAAAGCTGGGTAATTGGTCAGTATCGCTATGATTGAATTGATTGCAAAGGGTCGAAAAGGCGATTGAGCACGTACAGTCTGTTGGAAGCAGTACGGGGAGCAGGGATATCACAACGGACAAGGCGACCATAACTATAGATCAAAAAGTTAGTATCAAGACGCAACAGTAGCACGTATTGAATCTGATAGCCGACGGCATGAGACGCAGCTGGTATAATGTAGAGAGAAAGAGGATAAGAGAAGCGGAAAGGACGATAAGTGATGGTGAGAAGTGTGAAACAAGTCAAAAGTTAATCCTGACCATCAAGAGAATCTCCGCAGAGAAGCAGTAACAGACAGACAGCAAGATCAATGCCAAACACGCAGATCGACGTGCAGTCAATGGATGCCGAGCGCGCAGGAACCGCAGCCGTTCATGTCCGTGTTCGAAGTCGAGACCGCAGGATGAGGAGGAGGAGGATGAGAGGAGGAGGAAGAAAGAGAAGGAAGAAGTCCGGCGGGTTTTTTAGGACGGAGAAGGAGGCTATGCTCTGATGGTAACAGCCTAGACCTCACGTCCAAAGAAACGAGACTCGAACGACGATCCTAGCGAAGGACGCTGGCGACGAGGGAGGAGACGACGACGACAACGACGACGACGAGGACGGTGCTGCGGCATAACGAATGGGGGGGACATGGAGGAACAGGGTAGGAGGCCGTATATACGCGGCTGACACGACAGACTTCGGTAGGAAAAAAGGGGGAGGGAGGAAGGAGTAGCGGGAGGAGGAGATCGACGGGAGGATAATTGGCTGGAGGAGGATATGGGGAGTCGGCGTCCAGGGGGGAGATGTTGCAGTTGGATGATCAGATGCAGGATGCGCAAAGGCAAGCAGCGTAGACGTACCGTTCGAACTCGTAGGCAAGCTCTCTGGCGCGAGTGCCATGGCCGAAGCCAGTGACGTAGAGAGTAGTGCCGGGGCGAGACATGGATGGCAGTGAGATGAAGAAAAAGAGATAAGACGGTTGTGATCGATTGAAGATAATGATGATGATGATGTTGTTAGAGGGTTGAAGTTGATCGATTGAAGAGAGAGAAAGAGAAGAAGACGCTGGAAGGGGGTGGGGAAGAATAATAATCCGGTGAGAAAAGGTCTTATAAAACAGATATTACATATAAAACAAGAATGACGTCATATACTTCAGACACGGCAATTCATCATTAAATCAAGGAATTAGGGGAGGAAGAGAAGGGAGAAAAGACAGAGAAGAAAGAGGAGAAGGAGAAGAAAGAGGCATTGAATAGGAAGATGAGATGAGGGAGTATGGAAGAAACAAAAAAGAGAATGAGTATCCCATCAAATTTACGTTGTATATGAATTATCACCCGACTCTTCCCGCTGCTCGGTATAGATATATCGTATATACACATACAGCCGCCGGACTACTATACTACGTAAATATCTCGATGCGCCACAACGTTTAGGAAGAGATAGATGACCGTTGGCTAATCTGTTACTCTACCCATGTATGCGCTTCGACTCTGTCAACCCTCTCCCTTTTCATGATTTATTTTCCATCGAGTAGTTCTGTTGCGATCTCCTCCCCCCGTCGTCCTCACTCGCTGCGCCGCCGGAGAACAGCCCTCCGCCTTGCCAATACATACATACAGACAGTACATAGCCGATCCACCATCACTGCGATAATACCGAACACAAGAAAAGAAGGTCTCAAGGCTTTAAGCATTCTGTGTCTGTTGTCTCTGTGTCTCCAGGGCTCAATCCTGTCCTGACTAACTCCATTGCCCATGCCCTGACATCTTCCCCTGAGAACTTTCTACCCCAGACCCCCCCCAGCCCGTCGTGGAGACTTACTTCCCCTGTCTATGACATACTACTACTACATCCAAAGAAGACAAGACAGCTGCTCATGCCCGTTCAACGCCTCGCACGTTCGTTCGCATTCTCCCGCCGCCGCTGCTGCTGCTGCTGCTAAACCGATCTCCGGCTTCTCGAACTTCCATCTCATCCCCACAGCAAGCTAAATATCTCCATTGATCTACTACGTACATACAATCGTGAATCAAAGAAGAAGCAGATCTGAACTTCGTACATCATGAGTCTCCAGCGCGAAGATCCCTCTCAAGATGCGCCAACCACTGCAGGAGCTGCACCCGACTCGCGCAAGGATGAGTCTTCCATACACCATGTCGCTATCCCGCCGCAATCGTCACCTATGCTCTCGGCTCTGCGAAATCAACTTGCGCAACCCATTGTCGCATCCTTCTTAGCCGGCGGTGTTGCCGGTGCTGTATCGCGCACCCTCGTCTCGCCCCTGGAAAGATTGAAGATCCTCTTGCAGATCCAAAGCACGGGAAGAACAGAATATAAAATGTCTATGGGCAAAGCTCTAAAGAAGATGTGGAGTGAAGAGGGTTGGCGAGGGTTCATGAGAGGCAATGGTACGAACTGCATACGCATTGTTCCGTACTCTGCTGTGCAGTACGGGAGCTATAGCTTCTACAGACGGGTTCGTTTGTCCCTTTTTGCACCGTCATTCATATGCGCCGACTGACATATCTTCTTTTTATTGTTCTGCAGTTCCTCGAAGTCACACCAGGGGCAGATCTGTCACCCCTTGAGCGTTTATCCTGCGGTGCCCTTGCGGGCATCACTTCCGTTGTAGCAACTTACCCAATGGACATTGTCCGTACACGACTCTCCATACAGTCTGCATCCTTTGCAGAGCTCAGGGGAACAGGTGTCCATGAGAAATTACCAGGGATGTGGGAGACCGCTAAGATCATGTACCGCACTGAAGGAGGTGTTAGGTCGTTGTACAGGGGCATGGTTCCAACCATTGCAGGCGTTGCTCCATACGTGAGTACCGAAGCCCCTGAGTTCCCACCCCCCACGTGTCCCTGAACATCTGGGAGATTTCTAACGGCGAGAGATGAATGATGATACAGGTCGGCTTGAACTTCATGGCCTATGAAGCTATTCGAAAACGACTTACACCAGAGGGTGAGAAGAACCCGAGTCCATATCGAAAACTGCTTGCTGGAGCTATGTCCGGTGCTGTAGCACAGACATGCACATACCCATTGTAAGTGTTCCCCCCTCCCCTGAACGAGCCGATTACAACCCACACGATGGGAAACTTGCTGACATGCTTTACCTTTTTCTTTTCTTTTCTTATTTACAAGCGATGTGCTTCGCCGTCGTTTCCAAATCAACACCATGTCGGGTCTTGGTTACCAGTACTCTTCAATATGGCATGCTGTGCGGGTGATTGTCGCCCAGGAAGGGGTTAAAGGTTTGTACAAGGGGATATGGCCGAACCTTGTTAAAGTCGCACCTAGCATGGCAAGCAACTGGTTGGCATATGAGATGACTCGGGATCTATTGCAGAATCTTGGTGATAAGAGTACCGAGAAAGCGGTGATATGATGATACAAAAGGGAGAAGTAGATGATGGTAATGGCATTTTTTTTTTCTTTGGCGGCGTGAGGTGGGTTTTGTATATACCATATTCTTTTACATTCATTTATTTTCATGTATATATCGTTCCATCTAAGGGGCTGCCAACATTTACCATGATCCTGAATACACAGCCAGACACAGCCAGATTAAGTGCTAGATGGATGAACTGCTTCTTATCCCTTGTCTCAATTTCAGTCTCATCATCGTCGTTGCCGTAGTATATGAACAGTCTTGAACAGCAGTCCAGCATCCAGTCAAAACTCTATATACAGCAATGAGATTGGATGGTTCGGCGCCAAGACATCTAGTCCCAAACAGGCTTAGCGTAGGGCTACTCCCACAACCCTCCACTCTCGAATATTGAAACCACCAAAAATTCACCCTCCCCATCGTTCACATCTATCATATCGGTTCAATCAGCCAGCTTTCAACGCGGTATCCCATCTTTCCGCAGCAACCATGGGTATGTTCACGTCGTTGTGATGCTCCTTCGCCCCGTGCATCCGCCAGTTCTGCGATTTTCGCCGTCGAAAACGGGCCAGTTTGGGCTGATCAGCGCTCTTTCTTCATTGCAGGTATCGATTTGGACCGCCATCACGTCCGGGACAGCCACCGCAAGGCTCCCAAGAGCGACAATGTCTACCTTCAGCTTCTCGTGAAGCTGTATCGCTTCTTGGCCCGTAAGTCGACTTCTCGAGCTTTTTTCTTTTCTTTTCAACAACACGCGAGTCGGTCATGGGAAAAAGTGATAAGGGAACAAGAGATACAGCCGCAGGAGGGATATATCAAGTTGGGAGGAATACACGACAAAATGAAGTCAGGGAATACCAGGCAATACGAGGGAAGGAAGAGTGTTGCAGGGAAAGAAAAATTGGAGGATAACAGCGCGCAAAGAAAAGGGATATTTGAAGAAATGATAGACCGCGTGGTGGACCGTTGTCAGACCATACAACAAGATCAGCAACATTAACGCAGAACTTCTTTTTTCGCCGCGTCAATAGGCCGTACCGACTCCAACTTCAACAAGGTCATCTTGCGCCGTCTCTTCATGTCGCGCATCAACAGACCTCCCGTCTCTCTTTCGCGCCTCGTGGCTCTCACCAAGAGCGACGAGACCAACCAGAAGAAGACCATCGTTGTCGTTGGCACCATCACTGATGACAACCGCCTCCTCACCGTCCCCAAGATGTCGGTTGCCGCTCTCCGTTTCACCGCTACCGCTCGCGCTCGCATCGAGAAGGCCGGTGGTGAGATCCTCACCCTCGATCAGTTGGCTCTTCGTGCCCCCACTGGCGCCAACACCGTCTTGCTCCGTGGTCCCAAGAACGCCCGTGAGGCCGTCAAGCATTTCGGTTTCGGTCCTCACAGCCACAAGGTCAGTCGCCTTCCGCGGGATTTTCTATCATCTCTTTCAAACGAATATTCCTCGAAAGAAATTCTGGGAGCTGCCCTTTGTGGCAGCCACGGAGAAAATAACTCACTAACAAATTTACCCATCTACAGAAGCCATATGTCCTCAGCAAGGGCAGGAAGTTCGAGAAAGGCCGTGGTCGCAGAAGGTCTCGGGGTTTCAAGGTATAAACGCCTTAAAACGGCAACAGGGTTGTTTTTTAGCGCGGTGCTGTCATATCTACGTTACTGCAATAAAATGGGTATCATCTTTCATCAGTCATCAAAAAACCTTTTACACCAGCCGTACGAACATCCGACAAAATCACCTTTCCCTCTGATTCAAATGACATGACGAACTGGAAAAAAAAAAAAGCAAATGAATGTCCGACCAGCAACACACCTTCTCCCGCTTTCGTGATCGCCCATACGTTTACATATGTATCCGCCGAGCTTCTATCATGATACCCTGAAATGGTATATTCCACGCTCTGAATCGCAACAGTACGGCAGATTTGTCAGGACATGCTGCTTTTGGTGTCTAGATGAATTTTTGGAGGATGTTGTCAAGTGGTTCAGCTGCGGGATACCTCCCTTTATCTTTTCTTTTTTCTCTCGTCAAAAAAAAAAAAAAAAACTTTTTTCACGTTACTATGAAGATTTACATTCCAGCTTCTATATGAACACTCGCTTTTTTTCTACGACATTGTAGATAACTGTCGGCGGTTTTGACAGCAACTGAAGGACTTTTGCGCTCAGAGTGAAAACAACAGGTCAATATCTAAACGTTCAAGCTCTCTCCTGCACTTATATGTCGAGCTTCTGGTGCTTCCAAGTTCGTGGTCCGCCAGCCGCATAGTCTCCAGCAGTGTGACCCTCACCCCTGATCATATATTTGTAGATTGTCAGACCTTCCAAACCTACTGGTCCTCTTGAGTGAATCTTGTTCGTGCTGATACCGACCTCCGTACCAAATCCGTATCTCATGCCATCAGCCATGCGCGTGCTCGCGTTCCAGTACACGCCCGCACTGTCGCATGCGTTCAAGAAATGATTTGCTGTTTCTCTCGAGGAAGTGATAATGGATTCGGTGTGTCCGGAGCTGTGCTCGTTAATGTGAGAGATGGCGGATTCAACGTCTGGAACCGTCTTAACGGCAAGCACTAGGTCGAGGAACTCCGTATTGTAATCCTTTTCTGTAGCGTCGGTGACGTTGCCTGCTGATTCAAGAACGCCTTCGAGGGCATTTCTCGATTTCTGGTCACAGCGGAGCTTGACTCCCTGAGCAAAGAGCCCTCGAGCGACGGAGGGGAAGACGGTGTCGACAACTGCTTCGTTCACGAGTAATGTCTCAACGGCATTGCATGCAGCGGGGTAATTTGTCTTTGCGTCAACCACCACCTTTGTAGCCATCTCTGCATCGGCGTCAGAGTGGATATAGATGGAGCAGAGACCATCGGCATGGCCAAGAACAGGAATCTTTGTGTTATCCTTGACATGTCTGACCAAGGCGTTAGATCCACGTGGGATGACTAGGTCGATATATCTGTCCTGAGCCAGTAGAGGCAAGATAGCATCGCGCGTCCTGACAAGCTGAATTGATGAGCCAGGGACTCTAGTCTTTGCGATGGTTTCTGAGATGATTGAGGAGATTGCGACGAATGACTCAGTAGACTCCTTGCCACCTGTTTTGGAGAGTTAATTGCTATTCACAGAAAAAGAGAAGAACCCGCTTCAACGACGAGAGAACTGCGCACCCTTCAAAATAGCAGCGTTTCCTGATTTTATCGCAAGAGCAGCGATATTGACGATAACTTCTGGGCGAGCCTCGAAAATAACGAGCAATACGCCGATGGGACACGTTACTCGTTCAAGCACTAGACCATCATCTAGCAAAGTGCGCATTGTAATTTTCCCAACTGGCGCGAGGTCAGTACTAAGATCTTTGACCAAAGGCATCCACGATCAAAACGTATGAGAGCTTCAACGTACTAGGATCCTCAAGGTCTCTCACATCGAGTATACCCTGCAACATATCTTCGTACTTGCCGGGTTTGCTCAAGTCCAGTCTCTTAATCAAGGCCTGACTCAAGTCTCCGCTGGCAGCAGCCTTTTTGGCATTTTCGACATCCTTCACATTGGCAGCAAGAACCTCGTCCTTTCGATCTTTGAGAGCGTCGTAGAGGGCACTGAGAGCCTCTCTTCGGGCATCATCTGAGAGAGTCGCAAGCTGGCGGGCAGCAGAGGCAGCCTCTCTAGCGGCATCGGCGGGGGACGAGTCTGTAAGCGACATGTTTGATTTGCCTGGATTGGATCTTTCGATTCAACTTGATTGACTTGGATGTCTCTTTTCTCTCTCTCTTTCTCTCTGGAGAAGTGAGAACTGGAGATTGTTTCTAGTCTGCGCTATGGTGGGGAAGTGGGTGCTGCGTCCGTAGATACATATAACTGCCACACAGGGTAACCGTATCAGCCAGTCGATCTTGTAATAACCGCGAGAAGAAGACTAAGAAGAAGAAGAACAAGCTCTTCAATGCGATCTTATGTTTCGTACCTGAGAACCAAGAGAAGAGGCGCAAGTTGTTATCGTGTTCATGGTGAGTGTCTTCTCTGTGTATATACTGTATGTGTGATATCAATCAACGTCATCTAATCAAGAGCTAACAGCGGCGCAACACGATAAGGAGAATATTGAATATTGAACATCATCAACTGGCAAGCAGGCAGAACACCCTTGATACCTGCTTCATACATCCAATTCAATGTTGCCTTGATAGCCAGACTTGTTATTTGGGAGTTATAGCTTTGGCATTGCACAGCATCGCCATACACACGAAGCTGTCTGGGTTGAATTGAACCTCTCAAGGCCTGCGCGCACTCCATTATCAGCAACATCCCATCAGGCATTCGACGATTATCATTAACCTATATCTATTTCTTTTTACAAGATAGCTGAGATGGAGGGTCTAGCATTTCAGTTTCTCTGCCCGCCACCTCTCACACGCTCTGAATGCGCGCACTACGACTCGTGGATTCGCTCGACCGTCACGAAACTAGCTTCTATTCCTCCTGCCAGCTATGACAAGGAATGGCAAGTCCTAGAGGTTGGTATTGCTCCATCAATCTCGTTTTAGCTGGCTGTCTTGTGTTGGTACTCATTATGACATATTCGCGAACTAGAAAGCACAGCCAGGCCCTCAGACTCTATACTATGCTGCAGCCATCACTGCTATTCTCGAAAAATACCAATACACACCAGATCATGAGCGTGTGGCAGCGCTATATCCCAAAGTGCTTGAATTCCTACGGTCCTACGATCCAGTCCAAGCAAGATACGTCGGCAATTCGTGGAGGAACATTGTTAAGTTTGCGCTCTCCTATGCTGATCAAATGAAAGAACAAGTTAGCACTTCATGACCCCGTTATCCCCCCAGAGATAATACTGATACTTGGATATATGCAGGATGCACCTTCATTTATACAACCAGTTCAAGATGCGATCCTCCGTCTTGACCCTACAGGCTCAGTCTTAACCTCATCGCATCTACTCTTTGTGGAGCAATGCCTCAAACACAGGACGTTCTCTCTCGCTCTTCCAGTACTAGACAAGGATATATACCATATCCCATCGTCAATTGAAGACAAATTCGCTACAACAGCAATTGAAGAGCCATGCGATCCTCAAGCAGCTCCTAGCTCCTACATCACGATAGGGTCAGGATTGACGGAGGAATTGGATGGCCATAGAATACTTGAGTATTTCTTGTACGGAGCTATGATTTATATGGGCCTCAGCAATTGGCAACGGGCGCTTCATTTTCTCGAAATCGTCATACGTGCACCGACTCGCTCGTGTGTGAGCAAAGTTCAGCTTGAAGCATACAAGAAATGGATATTGGTGAACTTGATCGAATACGGGACGGTGGTACGTTTTTTCACTGAAGAGATTGGGTCAATGCAAAGACGGTTGACTGATACAGCTATATCAGACACAGATAGCACCCCCAGAGTTCGCAGACACTGCAGCCTCAAGTCTCAACCTCTTCGCTACACCGTACATAACTGTCGCAGAGGCGTTTAAGGGCTCCGATTACTCTGTTCTGCTCAAAGAAGTTGAGCACTCGAGATCTGTTTGGAATCATGTGAGTCCCCGCGCCCTGCAATCATCAATTTTTGGAAGCGAATCCACGGCTCATACACGAGAATACAGGATAGCAATGGCAACTTGATGAACCACGTGCTATTCGCATACCGAAAACACGCGGTCATCAACTTAGGAAGGATTTTCAAGGCGATTCCCATCTCGGATATAACTTCATATCTGCCGTTTGAAGAGCCACAAATGGAGAGATTCCTAGAATATCTCGTCCAGCATGGCCATGTACAAGCTTCATTGAGCTCTTCCGACTCCTCCTCAGGTGCGAGGATACTACGATTCACCTCAGATCTCAAGGAAACATCAGGGCCGCCAACTAGTGCGGCAGAATCCGAGTTCAAGAGCCTACTAGATCGGAAAACGGCTGAAATGAACATGTTGGGTAGCCATATCAAGGAGGTTGAGGATAAACTGCGCTTGAGCGTAGTCTATGCTCGCAAACAAAATATTTGAGGTTGAGCGCTTGATTTTCGAGGCCACGCAACGTGGCAAGATAGAGAGGCATGCGATGATGTATGACT
>AZGZ01000002.1:186027-211952 GCA_001636715.1 Ascosphaera apis ARSEF 7405 | reverse complement strand
TGAGATCAAGAACATCAAAGATGTACAGTTCCTGAACGAGATATATCAAAACGGATGAAGGCATCGAATGTCAATGACAATGCGACTTGATCATGAAGCGAATGGCGGGACCTGATTTTTGGTGACCGCTCGGGTATGGCCATAAGGGTTGGATGGCTCTGATGAAGATAGAGAAACTTTTCGTAAAGCACAGATTTAAGCAGACTTGGGGGCCATGACGGGGACCGTCTCCTCGATCTCAACCTGCATGTCGGGGATGGAAGCGTCTGTGCCAGCGAGGTTTGTCGCTGGTCTAGGGTTCTTTGTGTAGTAGTTCGAGATGGCGGACTTGATGGCATCTTCAGCGAGCATGGAGCAATGGACTGGAAGGGACAAAAAAGATTAGCTCATACCCTGACAAGAACATTCAGAATCAAAAAGCAGAATAGACATACGCTTGACAGGCGGCAGACACAACTCCTTGGCGATCTCGGTATTCCTGATCTTTGAAGCCTCGTCCAATGTCATGCCCCTGACCAACTCAGTCAGATAGCTGGAACTGGCGATAGCACTTCCGCAACCGAAAGTCTTGAACTTGACATCGCTGATCTTCTTGCTGTCCTTGTCGACTCTGATTTGCAACTTCATGACGTCTCCGCAAGCGGGAGCACCGACAAGACCAGTGCCAACGTCGATATCATTCTTGGCCATGGAGCCGACATTTCGCGGCCTGCTGTAGTGATCGAGCAGTGCTATGAAAGTTAGTTACATTGTCTCGAACAAGATGGAAGTGAGTCGATGTCATGCATCCTCGGGACCAAGTAGCACGGTCGAGTTGAGACGGGGAGAATAGCAGCGGCTATTGAGGCCCCGAAACCGGGAAGCCAAAAGATTCCAAAAGCAACACTTATCTTTCTCATGATAACCTCGAACAGCGACCGGTGTCACTGAGGGAAGTCTGGCAGATGGTGTGAAGGAAGAAACAGATGGTCTGATGAGCTGGGAGCGTGTAAGGCTAGCAGCGGCGACTGGGGCCTTTGAGCAGGCATTTGTGACGGCGCGACGGAACATTTTGTATAGATAGATGAATGAGGGGTGTTGAAAAAAAAGATTCCTCGCAGTAGATTGAATAGAGGACAAGCAGAAGAAAAGTGTCGAGAGATAGATCTGATATACAGCGAAATGCGGTTCTTATTAGTACGTAGGTAGGTGAGTAGTAGATGCGGAGCGTAGAGAGAGAGAAAAAAAAAGGATCAGATTACGACGGGACGGAGCGAAGAAGAGCGCAATAGTGACGAACTTCCAACTTCAACTTGACTTATGCTTCTCCTCGGCCTTCTCGGGCGGATTTAATACTATAGAGATATTACAACTAGTCCTGTTAAGGCAATAAAATTCACGAATCAGAGAAATCCCTCGGAAATGCCGTTGTTGTGTCTGGTTTTATGCGCTGCGAACATGGTACTGTATGGACCTTCTGGTGGCGTATCTGATAAGACGCAAGACAAAAGACATGACTAAGACAAGATGACAAGAACAGACGGGGGGAATATACATGATATCATGATTGTGTATGTGTATGTATATGCCAAAGTCAATGTGCAATATTGAAATATTGAAGTATCAAATGTCAAAATGTCAAATGCAGTTGCAAAGAACCTTCGAAGAAGCATGTCATGTCAAGTCAAGTCAAGTCAAGCCAGGCCACATCGACACATCGACGACTCTTCTCAATTCATGATCCACTCCCCGGCCCGCTTGAGGTATTTGTCAAGCATCAACCCCACGTCATTCAATACAAAGCGACATATGTAATACGCAAAGAAGTCTGACACTCGGTTCGACCCTAGCACAAGTCCAACGTGTGCTTTCGACGACGAGCGGATGCCTGGGTCTCCGAATTGTCGAGCTATTTGATCTGGATGAAGCACGGGCGTTCGTCAGTCTACCGGTCGCAAATCCAAAAGGCCCTTCAGAGAGCGAAGAGTAAAAGGCAGAAATTCAAAATAGCAGCTTGACAGGCCATTTCTTACCTAGAATCTGAGCTGCATCAAACAGCCTTGCCACTGCGCTCATATACGTTGAATTGGGTCCAGAATACTGGATCTGCGCTGGATACCGTTTCGCTCCACGGAAACTTATCGAATCCATCATCGGCAATGTGGACATCATCATTCCATCGCGAGGTAAATCCTTCGTTGGAACCGTCTCAATACCAGCTGCTCCCGATGCACCAGAGCTCTTCGACCGAAGCTTTCTCCACGGCGTGAAATACGACTTCGTCGAGTTAGCTGATTTAAAACTGTGCGCGTCGCCATATATGGAACTAGCTCCTGGTGTTTCTTCACCTCCCTGCGGCTTGAAGAGTGCCGCGGCACTGTGTGCTCCTACTTCATTGCCCAGCTTCTTCGACAGTACGTTCTGGACCTGGTCCAGCAGGCCTTCAAGCGTCTGCATCTCGCCGTTGACTGCATCCGCGTCGTTCATGTCTACCTCCGCCAGCTTGTGCAGTGCTGCAGTCAATTGATTGCAGCAATGGATTTTCTCTGGTACCGCTTTCAACTTCACATTGTTGACCTGCCATACCACTTTGGGAATAAAAAGCTTGGTCGTCAGATATCCACCACGTGGATGCGCTATCGTCTGGTACAAGCAGCGCATCAGCCAGTACGGTCGCAGCAGTGCGGTCTGCGGGCACGCTTCTAACGGGTAAGGCGCATCGATCGCGTCTGAGTCCCATGCGTCGTGCAATATAGGGTCTTGCAGGGCCATCTCATATATAGATGTCACTCCCGGTAAATTAGGCCGTGATGTGGTTGTCGAAGGTGCAATGGATGTTGGTGTAGATGGTACGGTTTGCTGGGATGTGGTTGTGAAGAAACTATGTTTTCTTTCGAGAATGAATCGATTCAAGGGACTGTCCTCAGTTATCGGGGCTGTAGGGGTAAAATATGACCCTGCGTGATCACTGCTTCCGGAATAAGATAGCCCACGGTTCCTTAAGCCTTTAAGACTGCGAAGACTAGACGATGAAATGTTTTTCTTCAATTTTGGTTGCCCGGGGGGTCTGGGTTTATCGGCTTTCATGACATGGGTGGGGTTTTCAGGAGGCACTATAGCATTGTTGGTGTCTTGAGAGGTGAACAAGATGGTTTCAGATGCTACATCATCGCTCGATCTTGATGTCGTTCTTGTCAGAGTAGGAGAAGGGACACCGGGGGGGACAGGAGATGCACGTGCGCTTGAATTGGCTGTGTTCAATCCCTTGTGTCTTTGGCTATCGAAATGTGCAGAAGTCCGCGGCGTTGCGGTCTTTGTTGATACTCCGGTTTCATCAATCATATTCTGCGAGCCTATGTCTGCCTCTCCCGTTCGTCGTGGAGAGTTGGCTGCAGACGGGGTTGTTGGTAATGGCGGGGGTGGTAGTGTCGGCGGTGGGAACGGCGAGAACAATGGCCCATTTGTCGATCCATTGTTCTCACTGTCTGTTGACGCGTGAACATTGATTGATAATCTTTTGGCGTTTCCCTTAAATCGCCGCGAACGTACGCTGGCTTCACTGCTGGATGCAGCTTGCGCGAAAACCTGTGGTGGGGGAGTCGGAGGAGGCGAGAAGGAGGATGAAAGGGATGGTGTCCCCGAGGGAATCGGAGGCAGTGCCTCGGTTGGCGCTGGACCTAAAGTCATCTGAGGAGAAGAATGCTGTGATACTGGCGAGGAAGTCGTCTTCGACTGTTTGGCCACCTGGGTCGTCTCTGTTTCGATGTCCTCCGTCACGGTGGGAAGCGCTATATTTCCTGCACTTTGCGAAGTAAAGCTGTCGATGTTCGAGGCTGGATTACCATCGTCGGTGGCTTCCATAGAATCATCTTGTTCTGGACTTGGACGCCTTCCCATGTTCAGCGCATCCGATGATGAAGACGCAAAATCAAATCTAAAGTCACCCATCAATCCATCTTCGCCATACCCCCGTTTTGATTTCAGTTGGGCCTTGCTGCTCATCGGATCGACTGCATCGTCATCCCAGAACTCCTTCTTGAGACACCCAGTCCCGTTACCCCTACTCTCAACTAGTGGTCCACTGTCTCTTGATCCACCGCGCGAATTCTCAGGACCATCATCACTGGTGTGATTACTGACAGTTTTACCGCTCCTGACATTCCTCATATCCCCAGATTTATCATTATAGTAGTAAGCATGGTCTAGTCGATCATCATATGCTGCATCAACAGCAGCATCCAGAGCGTCATCGAAGTCGAAGCTTCTGGCTGCAGCATCAGCATACTGGCCCGCGTACTTGTCCAATATAGAGCCCTTAGAATGGTGAGGTACTGCTTCGGATCCAGCCAATTCATCAATGGTCCCAAGCCAGGAAATTGACTCGTTGCTTCTACCACGGCGATGGGTAGACGCGCGGCTTGAAGCAACTGAGCATGGTGAAGGTGGAGGTTGCGGGCTCAGGCGTGAGCGTGACGGAGACGGGTCCGAAGGCGTATTGTCATTGACACCCCTCAATTCGCATTGAGAGGTGATCGAATTACTGGGAGTATGTCTTCTAGACCCGGCCCCTGATGGTGCCCGTGAATAATTTTGAGGTTGAGCAATAGGACCTCCTGTAGTGTCTACCTTGGGTATTGTAGGGCCTAAAAGCGACGTTCGTCTGGGTGGAATATGTGAGTAGGACGTAGGGCGTGTACTGCGTCGTCGAGCTTGCACTGCGAGGGGCGGAATTTCCTCTGCGAGATAGCTTGTGCTCTGTGAAGCTGAATTAATTTCCTCCGAGAAGTCAAGTCTGGAGATCTCTTCGGATCCGCACTCGGACAGTATATCGGACAAGAAACTGCCTGTTGTTGGCGGCGCAGGAAGCAAATTCTCGTCGAAAAGCATTGCGTCGCAATCGGGTTGTTCAAGCTCGCTGATACGTAGGGAGTATGATTCAAACTGTAGGGGCGCCGGGCAAGGCCATAGGCTGTGAGCATAATGGGTCCGTTGGGAGCGGGGAATTGCATCCAATGCAGTCACAGTTAGCACAGAGGTGAAACAGGGAAACATACAATATCGTCAAGCTGCTGTTTCTCTTCACCTAGGTCTGAACGGTGCATAACTTCCTGGAGCAGACTGCAGGTGTCGCGATATGCGTTGATTGCGCCTTCGTAATTTCTGTGTCTGTCGAGAACAACTGCTGCTTGGGCTCGCGATAGGGCCTTTTCCAGCATAGCTTTGTGAGAAGCAGGCCGGTAAACTCTGTACGGATCATTGTCCTCGGGGTCAAAGCCATCGGAAGAGGACCTGGCATGGGTAGGGACGGGTATAGAGCCATCAAAGCAGAGCGACTGAGTTGGCCGCCCGACAGCAGAGGTCAGCGAGTGCGAGGATGTTGTCGCCATGTCGCAGGGGGGGAGCCTGGACCGTCAGAAAACCGGTGTAGTGCAACTGGTCGCCGGTCAATGATAGGACGACTGCGACAAGATCATGCTTGTCCCCTTTGCAAAAAGCCCCCTTATGACATCAGGTTCAAGAATTGAGTTGGACGTGTGTAGGGAAGTATATGACCCGTGTGGACAGGCCCTGTCGCTGTTGCAGGTTGGTATATCGACGGAGAGGGCGAAGGAGAGTCGAGCCACGCCTGATGACAGCAAAATGGGAAGAAAAGACCGCGAAAGGCGATGAGATGTGAGGTTTACGGGGGTCTCGCGCATGGCAATCCGCAATAGTGCGAGCAAGGAGGGCCAATTGCCTGGACTGACCAGTCCTCTGGCACCCCGTAATACAAAATGCCGTAGTCGATAAAGATCGACATCCACCAGTCGGAAGGGGGAGTTTCTCGCGCCACACAAGAGGAGGGGAGTCGGTCCTGGAGATCTCGCTCAATCTCAGCCCTTGGCCCTTCTAGTATTTCGCAGATTCAGGGGCAGCCTTCGATGACACACATACGATGCCGAAGAAGTGTGCATCGGGCGTAGTTCTGAGGACATCTCCCCGTATGATAATCAGCCAGCACCAGCATCAGCCCCAGCACCACCAGGGCAGCACCGCTCTGTGATACATCAGCATACACGGATAAGGCGATAGATATCAAGGGGCAGTCGGATCCAACCGTCCCCCAGATTCTATCTCAGGCGGTAACGCACCCAGAATGCCTCTGCCTGAGTCCGTGCCGTGGGTTGTGGGGAGCATCCCGTAATTTGCAGCCTGCGCCCTGTACATGGTACAGACAGGAGTGCTCCAACCGCCAAACCGAGTTACTATTCTGATGCTGAGTTCGAGCTCTGCTGCTGCTGGGGGCTGTCGCTTTCTCCTCGTTCTGCGTCTGCGCATATCCCTGTTCAACTTCGTTTCGCCTTGGTTGTGTCTTTGCTGGGGGGCTTCCATCAATACCACCGTCGTTATCATTTGGCTTACGCGCTGGGGCAGGCCATGAGCAATATCTGCTGTATTGTTATCTTGTGTCCATGTCCACAATGGTCGAGGCCCAGTCTTTAGAGACTCGATATCAGTCTGCAGAGGAAGCTGACTGCAATGTCAATATCAATGGCAATCACAAGGCACACAGTCCTCCAGACTCCTCCTTAGCTGCATCGCCAGATCGCAACACTGTACAATTGGCCCAAGCTGAAGAGTCGAAGAAGGAGGATGTGAAGCAGCAACAACAACAACAACAACAAGAAGAAGAAGAAGATGGCCAGGGCTTCTCAATCTCCTCGGAACAGTGGTCCATCTATATTGACGATGCTCTCGACTTCCTCGCATCTGCTGACGCCAGCACTCTGGCTGTCGTCTTTGCCGTCGCCTTCGCTATGACCTACGCGGTCTTCGGCAGGCTAGGCTTGATACTGATCGGTGTCCTCGCTGGCGTCGTTCTACATGGATTCTGGGAGAGCGGACACCAGGAAGATCAGTCAATAGCCCTCAAGCGTCGCAGAGAACTGAATTCTGAGCTTGCTGCTCGACTCCTCAGGTGGCACGATGAAGATAGGCTAGTTGAGATGACCGAGGAGAACTCCATCAGGTCGGCCGGAGAGCGTCTGGACTACACAGATTTCCACCCTGCTGTATCAGCTGCCCTCGCGAGCTTCACTGAGGCTGCTGTGCGTGAGCATATAGAGTAAGTGAAAGGATAGCACGTCGTCCTGTCTTCTTTTGCGAGCTGAAGCTGACTGAATATGTTTGAATAGGAGCTGGTACAGCCATCTCATCCCATCTGACAACTCCTTTCCAATCGCATGCCGTGTCACTCTAACTCGATTCCTTCGTTCGCTATCTCTACATCTGGCTCGTAGGAAGCCAACGGACATATTCATACAGCTGCTCACGAACACATCCTCTATTGCCATTGTTTTTCTGAGCGAAATTGCTGGTGCTCTACAATCCGCCTCGTTGTCGGGATCTGTAGGCACCACGGGTGAGGCCATACAGCACTACCTCACTAAATACCCAGAAAGCAGTCTTGCTGGCATCCTCTCAAGAGCACAACAATACAGGAAGATCAAGTCCGTCAGTGCCGATTTCCTGGAGACTTTTCTACGACCTGAAGAGCACGGGTGTGACTTGCTACGGACATTTCTTCGTGAGGTTCTGGGAGGACTAGTAATTGAAAATGTCATTGACGAGTGCTCCAGGGCAGAATTCATTAATTCTTGGCTTATCGACCTTCTCGAGGCAGGAGAAACCGATCTTATGCACGCGATAGATGCAGGTGTTGGTGGCGTCACACAGGAAGATGACCCAAAAGCATTAGAGTCGAGAACTCCTACGCCAAGGGAATCTATGGATTCCAATAGCCAGAAGACAAGAGCCAGTACCGAGATGGATGAAGCTATGATTGAAGCCAAGCGTTTGAGTGAAATGATTGCGGCAGAAGACGCGAGGCGGAAGCAGGAGAACGATAATGCAAACACCAGTCACTCACCTGAGGACACCAAAGATGACGGCACCATACATGAGAGCTGGGAGTCGGTTTCAGGGGTGGCTTCGCGAAATTCACCCACCCCAACTAGCTCATCAAGCGGTTGGGAAAAAATGTCACCATCAGACTCACATCCACGACCTCCTTCTGAACCACAAATTCCTGAAGGTGACACACTACCATCTGCCGAGAAGGAGGGTGGCACAGTGGACAGCACTACTCCTGCCGAGCCTGCCGCCCCTTTGTCCGCACTGCCCATAAACCCACAGCTCCCTACCCCTGTCATAAGGGATGTTAATCCTGGACCTATATCATTTTATAATGCCACAATATCACTCATGGATGATTCGACGCCACAGGAAAAATCGAGATTGCGCTCCAAGCCGTCCCATGAGTATCTGCTACAGATAGAACCAAAAAGCACGCGGCATTCGGGCTGGGTAATAACAAGAAAGTACACAGATTTCGAAACTCTACATGATGGCCTCAAACGCATATCAGGCGTGTCTGGGGCGGCGAATTTTACTATTCATCACCCTAACTTGCCCCCATGGAAAGCACAGACAAAAGCTGCCCTGCGGGACCAATTGGAGCGATATCTTCAAGATGCGCTGCACTATGAGACACTTGCAGACAGTGAACGCATGAAGAAGTTCCTACAGAAAGAGACAGAGCCTTTACCGACCAAGCCTAGTCCGAAGAATCCATTTTCCATTATCAAACCAGGCAACACCAATATGTTCGAGAACATGGGTAAGGGCATGTTAGAGGCATTATCAAACACTCCGAAAGATATCACAAAGGGAGGCAGGGCCATGTTCGAGGGAATGTCAAATGTTTTTGGCCAGAGGCCCTCTCTGGACATCGGCCGGGAGGATTCTAGCTCAACCACAGGCTCACCGAGGAACTCAGCTGATGTCCGGAGTTTCTTCAACGTGAAAAGGGCAGAGACGGATAGGGCTTCGCAGGATACTGACTCGGGATCATCATCAAATCAGCGACTGACGCACTCTCGAACTTGGTCTGAGGACCCATCTCGTATGTCCTCTTCGATGCCAGCAAGGTCTGATGATGGGAAGCCAATGCCCCGCTCAAGGTTGTCGTTGCAGCTACCACGAAATCCTCGAAGCCAACTGCACGATGTCCCTCCTATCTCAAGCACTACTCGACTCAGCAATGTTGGCGAAGATGAGACAGACAGGATCTCTTTGACATATGATCATGATCCACTCGCAGATACTCCGGCTGCTATACCTCAGCAGGACGGCCCAAGTGATGAGCCATTGAGAAGACCATCAGGCGAATCAGAGAAGATAAACCCGTTAAAGGAATTGATACCTCCTCCACGAGCAAGCAGGACGTCTATATCGCCCATCAGGCTGTCGGACGAGAAAAGAATACCGGAGAAAAAAGAACATGACGCAGACAGTACTCTCTCATCAGAAGAGCTTGATGTATCCGTTGAGCTTCTCTTCGCCATCATTAACGAAACTTACTCTCTGTCTTCGGCGTGGGCAATTCGAAAGAAATTGTTGAATGCGGCAAAGTCTTTCTTCCTGAAGCCAGGAAATCCGGGCATGGAAAGCATCAGGACCTATTTGGAGGATTCTATCATTCGAAATAACTCGTCTGATGAGGCTCTAGCTGCACATATTGAGAGCCTCCGGCAATCCGCCTTGCCAACTCCGCAAGAATTGGCGAACAAACCCCCAGCAAAGACTGAGGAAGAACTGGAGGAGCTGCGAGTCCGTGCCAGGAAGATATTCGTGACGCGCGGTATGCCGAAAGCATTGATGGGGGTGATGGGCACATCAGCAACCGAAGAAGCATTAGGGCGGATATTCGACTGCCTGCAGATCCAGGAGGTTGCTCGCGGGTTTATCTTCTCGGTTCTGCTTCAATGCCTGAAGACAGCAATCCTATAATGACCTATTGCCGATTGATTCACGAATTGCCGGTGCTGTCTAGACCCATGCCTTCACAACGAGATAACGAAGACACGAATACCATCTGAAATGAGAATGAATTTGCATGATGAATTATGGTAACCCTTTTGTCCATGTTCATCGCATTAGTACACATGATATGATATCCACAACACCGATCAATAGTATGTATTGTTCCCAGACCATATACGAACGCTGCATCGTAGCCTGTTTGAGTCCGACATCACCGTTCGTAGAGCTCCCTTCGCTTCCCCTTCGCCTTATACATATGTACGTACTACGAGGATGAGCGATAGGGGCTTGGCGGTTGTATTTCACTCGCACGGTATGATATCACCATCAGACCGCCCTTGAGGTAAACCACCTCAACTTCATTCCAGCTTCATCTTGAACCTGGCCACTCGCCAACCTTGACCTGCGCAGGAGCTGTCTTTCATCGCAGAAGCTGTCATCGCTGAAGAAGCCCCATGACATGCGATGCCTCCGACTGAGCGGGGGCTGATAACTCCAGCCCACATCTCTTACTTCACTATATACAACCCGACTTTGAGCCGGTCAGACGAGACGCTGAGCGAGCAGATCGTCTTCTACTACTCTCAGACCGAGCAAGAGGGGCACTCCAGAAATGAGAATGGCGGCCGCCAGGGCAAAGAGAGGAATGAACGCCTGCGCCAGATAGGTCTCGCGCAAGGGATGGTCGCTTTTGCGAGGTATGTCTACCTCAAGATCCATCAAGGGTGAGGTTGATGTGCTAATTGATAATTTGTATCTAGGAATTTCTCAGATCATGAAATCGATACTGTGGAAACTGATCAAGGAAGGCTGATCCTGAAGGAATTAGAGCATGACTGGTGGATTCTAGTCGTAAGATCATAGCAGCATAATAATAGACGCCGTTTCTTGACTAACGATTGAGGAATATAGTCTATTGATTTCACCCGCATCTGCAGCCCAACAGACTCACCTGCTTCAGGAACTACCAATCTTCATGCTGAATACTCGTCACGCGAGATCTCACCGGCCCACCTCCTTCTGCAGCAATTGCTAAAGGCACATTCGATTTTTCTCCTTCATCACGGTGCATCACTTGCCGAGTTATATCAGCGATTTCCAAAAGATTTTTTCTCTTCCTTGCTCGAGCGATTCTGGACCAATTTTATATGGAACTGGGATATTCTACTACATGGTAATCCAGCAGTGGATCTTTTCAATGGCCTGAAAGTGTGTGATTCTGGAGAACTTGGGTTCGGTGTTGGCGAAGAGGAATGGGGCAGTGGTGAACGTGATGTTTTAGAAGATTTAGTCTCTCGGACTGACGGTCTTGTTGATATTGTTGCCTCTCGATTCGGAGATGCACCTCAAACTGGAACTGGAGACCGGGGAGCTCATGATAGTGCTTCTCTTGCAAACCGTGGTGATGGCTGGCTTGGACGAAACGACATTCCATCGTCTACGGACGGTGTTTTCTTCTCGGGAGTGGGCGCAATGACAAAACAGTCCGTGATTCAAATTTCTCGATGGATGGAATGGATATTTCGCTTTGGGGAAGATGCGTATGGCGTCCGCCGCGATCCACTGCGCAGGCGGCGACTTAGCAAAGCCCGTGCAAATCACAAGGAGGAGCATAGGGCACATCCTCCTGCCTCGCAAAATCGACGGGAAAGCCATGCCTCCAGCAGCTTGACACCTAACATTCCTCCGCCGTTGATAGCGATTACAGAGCCGACATCCTCGGGAAGCACCAATGACAAACGAACTCCCTCGAATGAACGCAATACTCCTCCGCCACGGGGACGCCAGCCATCACTGCCCGATGCGCTGAACTTTTCGGCTGATGCTCTCATGAAGGTGCTTACATTAGGATATGGATCGGCCTGGGGTAATTCATCAACATCAAACGAAGTACAAGAAGCGTCAGGCAATGAAAGCGAAATTCCAAAAACCCCCTCTGGTGAACGATCCTCGCCCACACGGAATGAAAATGGTGGACACTTCATTCTCGGTCTTAAGGGTAATCTGAGCATTGAACATGATGGTGATCGTCATGCAGAGCACCGCATCTTGCTGCGTCGATTGAACGTCTCTCTGAAAGATGCAGATGCAGACCAAGAGCTTACAGCTGTGGTCTATGTGCGACAGCCCTTTATGTTCACATTTCTATTCGAGCCAAGCACTGAGGCATTGAAGTCGTCATCTCTCTATCGCGACTTCCACCACCAGCTAGCGCCGTTATGGAAACCATTACTTGCATCTACATCTCCTCGAGAGTTCACGAATCATGCACAATTCTTCAGCTTCCAGAGAAACAGGGACCCCAACTCTCAGCCACTTTATGATGTTATCTTTGATAGGGAGAATCAAGTGGTGCACAGCAACCTTCCGAACATCCCTGATGCAGGGGTTCCTGCTACTACCCAGATAAGCCGTTCTGACGCTCTAAACATCCATACTCAGATATTACAGACATATCTTGACACCCGAAACTCTGCAAATGAGTTTGAGAGAACCATCAAAACCAATCGCAATTGGTGGATCTTATGGTTGCGTATGGAGCAGCAGTCTAATACCGGTGACGGAAACGGTGATCTCGATATGAAAATACAATCATGCGCAAAGGAGGCTTTCCTTGTACGAAGAGCAGTAGACAATGCATCGGGTAGTATGGCAGTGAGATCCACTAGGATACTACGAGATATGGGAGGTCCTGGGGTGTGGACGGGGCCTATGAAACTGGCAGAGATAGGGTTAGATGCAAGGCGATACGTCGAATCCTTGCTGGACTTCAATCGATGAACTCTTTTCTATGGCAATCATTAGATGTTTCTTGTCATTGAATGCCGTGTTCTTCTCAATCGTGCTACCCCATTGAGCTCGAGTCAAAGTCATTTTGACAGTTGTACAGACCCACTTGGGCCTTACTTTAGCCTGCGTTGCGCTATATGTAGCTTAAATGAACGTCGTATGTGGTCAAGCAGAACATCTTACGAACATACCGGTCATTCAAAAAGCTATCAGACCTCATGGCCGCAGAGGAAAAGTCCTTTAGCAACAGCGCAATGGAGGCTGTGGTGCAGATGTGGGAACGACAGAAAGTGAAGAGTCCAGTCTACAGTTTCATGCTGCGCGATGTCGTTATCACCCACGCAGAGCCAGGCCTCTTTAAAGCCCGCATCAAGGCCAGTGAGGAGCATATGAACTCCCACAACGGCTTGCACGGCGTATTCTCAGCTTGTGTCACCGATTGGAGCGGTGGTTTAGCCATAGCAACGCATGGGTGGCAGTCTACGGGCGTCAGCGTCGATATCCATGTCACATATCTCAGCACCGCAAAGATTGGAGATATGCTGGAGATTGAAGCAACGGCAGATAGAGTCGGTAGAAATCTAGCATTTACCTCTGTGAATGTATGGAAAATCGACGGTGACGAAAAGAAGCTCGTTGCAAAGGGCACACATACCAAATACGTTGCCAATGCCGTACGACCAATTGCGTGAGCAAGGAACGCAAGGAACGTTCAAGGTACGGATTGTCTATTGTATATATATGATATGACGAGAATGCGACAGCCGATGATGATGGGCAATGAGTGTTAACCGGCTGTTGACAGTTCTCTCCCACGGATCTCAGCAAACTCAGTACTACCTAGCCAGTATGCTGTATGTACATTGTATATGCCGTATAACTGGCTTAGGGAAAGTGTGTCTGTGATCTCGTTTGGCTTGCGTTTCCTTCCTGATTTCCACCTTCGCCACCCTCAAGATCTAGTCATCTTGTCCCTGGTCGTTGTTTACCCTCTATAAGCGCATTTCTTCGATGAGATATCAACACTGGAGATTAATATATATGCTTGGAGAAAAGGGCATCAAAGATCCTCGTGTTGACAATCAAGCATCGAACCCAAAGGCTCCTAGCTACATAAATAATATTCAGTTTTGATTGTCTGACCTGGCCATCATGTCTACCTCGAATTTCGAATGTATGTGAGAACCGACTTGAAGGGCGTGGCGTGGAAGTGGTAGGATATGTGCCAAATGTATCAGTGGCGGATTGAAGTGGCATTCGGTTTAACGGTGTTTTGATGTCAAAATTTGATAGAATACTGGCTGACGAAGACATTATAATCATGCAGTCTTCCCAATTATACGCCCCTCGGCTATTGTCCTGGGTATCATGTTCAATGAAGCGGCTTCTCTGACGGAATTTTGTCCTCTTATTCGAGACACCAGACGACGTGTTTCTTCTGCCAGCACAGCGGAAGAGTTTCTCAAGTCCAAGGAAGCCAGCAGTGCGCTAAGTGCTGCTGCTAGCACCCTATGCGGGAGTGCAATTAAAACATACGCTGTCGCTGCTCTTCTCGATGCAACAAGGACCTGCTGCTGTAAAGGCGCGGTTTATATTGGAACGATGGTCTATGTCGCCTCATCTGCTCCAACTGTAGGCATCTGCTACAATCTTCTGTATCTTGATATCTCTGCTAATATATTGCAATAGATCATTTCGCAGATCTTCGTGGAGAAGAAACCGGTCAAGGCTGTTTTAGCCAGTGAGGGAGTTCGTGCAGCTGAAACCATTGGACTCAGTCTCATCATGACCTGGTGGGGAACAAGAACAAGCCCGCTTATCCATTCAACAGCAATGCGCTACTGATCGTGTTTGTTGCGGATCGTGTATATTATATTGTCGTTCTCGTTGATTTTATTGCAATTGTTTCATGTCGTGAAGTAGTGGCGTTGCATGTAGCAACAATTAGTGAATTTGAGGCAAGGAGGGCATTCTTTGTGTGCAATGAGGTTATTACAGAAGTCTGTTGATTACAGCTTCAATATCATTTGCAGTGTCTGCAATTTGTAGTATACATATCAATCAAGCGTGGTTGCATTACAACTTCATGAGATAGATCTAACTATACATCAAATACTGGTGAAAAGGGGTAACCCGTTCAGGGGCGTTAACTAAAGATATCATGCAATCATACGTAGAACCTTGCATAAATCCGTCAATTGGTAAAATTCACCTCCATACTGCAAGCATTGACTTCGACCTTGAAATCGCATCACGTCGGCCTGCGACAAGGTCATTGACGCTCTTGAGTTTAGGTCGCTCGTGCCCAGTAATTCGCGAGTCGCCGATAAACGCGGGCATGTCACTATCAAGCTCCCCATGGTGCGGCAGGATCGTACTCGCTTCAGCTTCACGTTCGCTGAACTTTCTCTTGAGCCATTTGAATGATCCCCGATGAAGATTTGCAGATCTAGGTGCCTGCGCTCGATCTTCACCGATATCAATTGCTTGTGTATGTGAATGTGTGTTCAAAACCTGCTTACAACCAAAAACTTGGGCCGAGGATATGCTCTCTGCATCAGATAACGATGCTTGGCTGCTGTAGGTCTGGTTACTGCGGATCTTAGGCGTTGAAAACGGCAATGGTGTTTTCGAAACCGGCAAATCCCGTGGTAGTACCCTGTCCAAGAACCACGAGCCCCCTTTCTGCTTCTTATGTGGGGGGCTAGGTGAGAGATTGGTTTGTCTGCGTATAGGCAGAGAAGGCCTCTTGAATATATGGTCAGAATGCGTTGGAGCTTTGGAGGACCCATTATTAAGTTTGGTTAATGAAGCAATTGACGAAAGAAAACGTGAAGGCTTTGGCATATTTGGAGAAGCATTGGCAGATGGTCGCTGCAGTTGCTGAGATTGTCTTGAAAAAGAGAAACTGTCTCTTGAAAAGAGTTTGCTTTTTGGTCGCGAATATGGCTGCCATTCCTCGGAGCTCAATGTGTTTTCTTTGCTGCTGCTGCTGTTGCTGATACGATGATCCTTGCTATCAAAGTGTTCAGTATCCTTCCATGAAGATTGGCTGACGATGCTGACTGGCGAGATATATTGAGCAGCATTGTTGAGGGACCCTCCATCTTCTGAATCGTTTGACGGGCCGAAGGAAGGCTCTGTGGCTGCATCATCATCATCGTCATTATCGTGTTTTTCGTCTACTCTCTTGACAGACTGCGTTTTGCCAGCTGATTTCTTGCTTTCGGCTTCGGTTTCAGAAGCTTTCAAAGCTGCAAAACGAAGGAGACTTTCGTATTGGAACTGAAATCAGTGGGTTAGCTCTATATTCACATGAATTATATGCATGTATGGAAAAAGGAGGCGATGCAGGCAGAAAATAATAAGGGGCCTGGTACAACCTGCCAACAACAGGTAAGGACAAACTTACCTTGATGATATTATAGACATACGAATCCTTGAAGCCGTTGGAGAGATTTGGAGGCTCAAACAGTTCCTTGGGTATTCCAGGGCTCAGATCTCCAATTTTCGTTGCGTAAAGTGGCAAAGCAATAGTTTCAACGCCATCTTCCAATCGATCCTTGAAGCACACAGGACACACAGCTTCAGGGTCCTGACCAGCAGGGTAAAAAGGAACACCTGCACGATAATTCCGACAGTGAGCTATTCAATTCGCTCAAGAGGACTATCTGATAACGTACCACCTCCAAGTAAATGCTCAGCACAAACGAGATGCTTGCAGTCAGGAAAAAACCAGACTTTTGAAGGAAGAACATAAGATTTCTCTGCGGTTGAAGTATCCCTGAGACCAGTGTACCGCGTCAGGGGGTCGTGGTTGTTCGCTGATGGACATGACAGGTAGATATCTCTGACTGATCGGAAGCATATGTTGCAAGTAAACATATGAGGAGCCAATGATTCTCTGTTCAGCAGCAACTGTGACTAGAAGATTAGCGATTGTGTACTCGAGCGTAAGGACATTAGACGGACATTGTTCGATGCTGGTGCAGAGGGCATGATTGCGGCAGTGTTCCAAGGCGAGTGGCTATGCTGTGTACTTTTCTTTGATTCTTAATCGCAGAGCGTAGTAATTTACAAGCAAACTTTAGCTATGCTGTAGACAAAGTAATTGAAAGACAGACCAGATCAGATCAGATCAGATTGGTGCTGGTAAATGTTGATTGAGGTTGTGATATGGCGAGTCAGTCTTTGACCGCACGGTCAGTGGACGAGGTATATTCTGAGACGTGCCCGGTGCTGCAGGATGCAGTCAGCCGCAAACAATGAAGCAGGAAGACTGAAGAGCAAGGAACATGCTCCAAAAGCCATTACAGCTTGGTACAGAACAGTGGTGAGACATAAACAATTAGCTATGTGAAGAGCGGCGGGTAGGTTTCTGGCTGTCATATCTAATGCTCCGAATGTCAGATGTCTATGCATTGCCGTTTCAGACAAGAGGAGAGAAACAGAAAAAAATGATGAATGATTGATGATAATGTAAGTAAAGCGGATGGTATATACAGTGAGACTCGAGACGTCCACGACCCGAGACCTTTGATAGGTTTTTTCTTTCTTTTCTTTCGCAGAGAACTGGCTCATGACAATGCCAAATTTCGAAAACATATAGACGAACGTATGATGCTTAAACAAAAGTTCGGCAGGGGTATCTGTTGCAGCAAAGTCAGTAAAATGATGCAATTCAATTGAGAAAGGAAAACGCTGGAAAACTGACTTCTCCTCGTCATAGCCGTGCTCGTGGTCGAAAGTGTAACGGCTGGCAGGGTTCAGATTGGCGGGCATAGGAGGCAACCCATTGGTGCCAAAGATACTCTTTCCAACTTCCTTGTTCTTTTCAAAAAAGACAGACAAACCCTGCTGTTCACCCTGAGTCTTGACCTCAGCGAGCTGCTTCTCGCCGGCCTCGCCGATCTGGAGAACCTCTTCCTTAGGGGTAGCTTTGCTTCCGACGGTCAAGAGACCCACGACATCGGCCTGGTTGACGTAGCTCTGGCGAGGGTACTTGCGACGGTTATCACGCTTCCAGTAAGGGTTCTCAGCGATGTCACCGGCAGGAAGCGTGACGCGGTCATCGTAGGCAAGAGGATCGTTTGCGCCGGGAGGAGGATTGCGATATGAGGTGTTGAGAGAGATACCGTTTGAACGGTTCGGGGCTATAGAGAAGACTTGACGGATCTTCTCCCAGATGCCCTCGGATTGCGTGCACCATTTCTGCAGGGACAGAATAAGGTCAGCAGGTGGTTCGTTGCTTGCCGATGTTGGGCATTCGGCTGTACGTAGTGGTATAGGAGCAATATATGCGATATGTTCGCTAATCGGCAATGGCAGTGGTTTTAACTACTGTACCTGGTCGACGGGGAGGGGGTTTGTCTTTTTGGCGGCAGCATTGGCCGCTCTGAGAAGCTGTGTTGGGCGCATTGTGATTGTAATTGTGTGTATAAGCCTTCCTCCTGTCAGTCCTTCCTAAACCCAAGTCTAGTACTGATAGATGATTAGATGATGATGATGATGATGATGGTTATGATATCCTTCCTTACCTATCCATTCTCACCAATTTTCGCTGATTGCGGACACGGCAAAGGTTGAGGTACCTCGATCCACATACAAAATCAGGTACCTGCGGACGCTAAACCGGATTCAGTCTAGCGTCCTTCTTTCTCCGGTCATTACCGAACAAACATCTACGAGCGCGCTGATTGGCTGAATTTTAAATGGATTTATGGAGGTACTTGTGTTTACATACAAATTTACTAGTAAATGGAAGTACCTTCTCTTTATCTACAGCTTGCTCTCTTCTCTTCCTTCTCTCCTTGTTGCATTAACCACCTTCTTCGTCTCTTCTAGAGTAGCTGTGGGAGATCCTGGTTGTAGCAGAAGCACTTGTCCATTCTTGTCTGCCATGAACACTCCCCTCACTGTGCCCTTTGGCGACTTTTTCAGTCCCAATGCCCCGATCAGCGTTTGCTCCGGATCGCAGAGTAAAGGGTATGGCAGCTTCTGCTTCGTCTGGAAATTCGTGTTGGCATTGGGTGAGTCTGCCGATAAGCCGTAGACTGCGAATCCGGCCTCAGTCAATTCCTTATAGCTGTCTCTGAAAAGACATGCCTGTGTTGTGCCTGCAAGTTGTCGTTGAGCAGGTAGTATCATGTCAGGGCGTGTTAGCTTAATTCCGAGTGTGAAACAAAGCATTGACGGGAACGAGTTCTTTGCACATACAGCCAGGAGTAGATGCTTTGGGGTAAGTGAAGATGACAACTCCCTTGTTGCTTTCCTCGACCAGCTTCTGTAGCGTCGTCTCACTGCCATCGTTCTTCTTGACCGTGCCGCCGAACTTGTCAAGGTCAATCTTGTCGCCGCATTTGGGTGCGCTTGGAGTCGCCGGTGCGTTATCTGCTGCCATTGTCGTGGATGACTGAGTTTGCTTTTCTTCTGTCTTCTTCGACGATGGCTTCTGTCCTTGTTTCTGTTTTGTTGCCGTTGTCGTTGCACGTCGCTGTCGTTTTGCAGTTGGAGCAGGCTTATCAGCTACCGCGGCAGTTTGTTGCGGCGGGGCGGCCTTCCGTTTTCGCAGTTCCATCACCATCGTGAACAAGACAAGACAATCAAATATTCAGTTACAATTGACGAGATGATGATTCAAATGTGATGTGATGGGCGACGATCTTAGCCTCACTGGTGAACATTGAAGAAGACTGCTGTATGGCTACTGTATCGCTGTACTGCTCTCTTCTCTTCGATGAACCCAACTTTATATCACTGACAGGTACGGATTACTCCAGTACATCCATACAAACATCTAGAAGGAAATGAACATGAACGTGGACATGGACATGGACATGGACATGGGCAAGCAGGTTGGCTGACTCCCCAGCCTATGCGCATGTACTCTTGACTGACTTGGAAATACGGCACACTCCCCTGACTCGTCTGGACAGGACAGAGCAACCCTTTGGAGACATTGAGAGCGATTAGCAAAAGTAGAGTCAAGAACGCCTTTTCCCTGGTTTAAGGCAAAGCAAGTGACTTTTTCAGCATACACTGGCGCAGTTCTGGATGGCCAATATGAATTCGCCGTAGCTATGACTAATTTATATCATCCAATGAGTTTGTACTGAGATGTACGTGATTGATGTACAGCAAATTTTATGAATTTTTCCTTCTCTTCCTTATGATCCTTGTCAATATAGTTCGGGCTCTCTTTTTTCGTTTCTTTTCTTATCTTTTCGTCCTCTTCTTCTCTTTCTCTTCTCCCTATATATATATATGTGTGTGTGTGTGTTTTACTGGCGTCGATCATCTTTTTTAGTCTGTTCTTCATACTCCAGATTCTGTTCTCAGACAGATCCAGACTTTTGATCATCAGCATCGCGAAATCGCATCATCGCATCTCGAAACCATCGAATCCACAGTATTGACTTCTATTCTCTGATTTTGTTCGGCGGATCTTCCAGAATTCCCATCTCTTGTCGGACTTGTTTTCCCGCAAAAACATACACATTATGCGAGTCAACTGAACAGCCATACCAATTTTACGACGATCTTGAACTCGACGCTGTTCTTATCAAATAGTCCTTGTCTTGTCAATCGATCAGTCACCCAACAAGCCCTCCAACTGTCACCTATAAATCGCGGCAACTGGCAAACCAGCGACTTGAGCGTTTTTTCCCCCCAAATTTTTTTCCCTCCTCTCGCAGCCAAGGAATTTACGACCCTGGCTTGGTAACGGTTTTTCCATCCGTTTATATCGGCCCGCGGACTCTGCGGAACTTCTACGCCATCCACGATCTGGAAAGTGAGGAGAAGGAGAAGAAGAGAGAGTTCATCTGCTTCGTCTCTCTGAGCAAGGGAAGAAACAAAAAATTAAGCAGTTGTCTGTTGTGCGGGCGTGTCGTTCAATTGTCCTCCGTCATTCGGTATCTATATATCAGCCAGCCATGAAGGTCTTTAGCTCGAATTGCACTTTCGACTACTCCTGGGACGAGGTCTCGACTGCGAACTGGCGCAAGTACTGCCCGTGGAATGACAAGTCCACGCACGTCGTGGCAGTCGACATCCTGTCGCGGGATGTCGATCCGGCATCTGGAATCGTGAGTGTCACTAGTCTGATTCGGTGCATCTAATTGAATACAGCATTGCTAACTTATATCCCACAGCTTCGAACTGAACGTTTGATCACATGTAAACAAACCGCACCTAAATGGGTCGCAAGCCTCTTCGGCGGCGGTGATGTCTCCCACGTCTATGAGGTCAGCTATGTCGACCCTGCCTCGAAAAAAGTCACCATGTCCTCCCAGAACTTGACTTGGGCGAATGTCCTCCGCGTGCAAGAAACCGTCACCTACAGCCCATCACCACAGATGCCCTCATCGAAGACCCTCTTCAATCAAGAAGCCCAAATTACCGCACTAGCCGGCGGCTGGCAGAAGATCAAGAACCGCGTCGAAGAGCTAAGCGTTGACGTCTTCAGCCAAAATGCAAAGAAGGGCAAAGAAGGATTTGAAGCCGTCCTTGAAATGAGCCGTCGGGTTTTTGGGGAGCAACGGGAATCAGAAGCGCAAAAGAGACAACAAACCGGAATGCAGCCACACATCCAATGATGATGAAGATCAGTCCGAATAGGGACTGATTTTAAGTTTCCACGAGCACTGCAAGCACACGACGCTTCTTTTTTGCTTCGACTCTCGACAAGCCCGCGCACCAATGTACACTTCTCTATGCGATGACGGTCACCAACCACGCCGCCATCGCATCTACATACAGCCTTCTCTACTCTGCTTCACACTTCTTTGACAAGCCTCATAGACGACTCTGTTGTTTCTTTGCTGTCTTTTCTTACTCGACTGCGTTCTTGAGCAAGCGGATTTTGATTTTTTTTCTTTCCCTTTTTTACACTCTCCATGTTGTTCCTTTTTTCTTAGAAATGGGTGCACGGAATCATATCCTCCGCGTAACTCTTGCCTCTTTTTGCGCCTCTCCTTTTTGATATCCATCCATCTTGCATCATTATCAGAATACCTATTTTATATTTATGTTTCTCCTCTCAAAAAGCATTCCCTTCTCGATCCTCTTTTCTTGCTACGAAGCATGATCACGGCGTTGGCCTTGATCTACGTCCCGTCAAATGGGTTTATGTACAATTGTTTGAGTATCTGGACACAAAATATTGGGAAAAGGAAATAGATCCAAAAGAATTCAGGTCCTTTGGTAAGAATGATAACAAGTTTTTTTAGAGAGGTGTGACGACAAACGTATCTTGATATCGGCAATTGGAAAGATTACGACTCTGTGCAAGTAGACGCTCATGACTAAACGCAGTGAATGACAAAAAGGGGTATATTGTATATGCAAATTGAACCTATTCACACGTGAGATGATAAACCAAGCGAGTGTATATATGCGAGATGATGATGCCAAAAAAGAAACGAGAAAAAAATAGGGGGCAATATGAATATTGTGTTCCGTGAATGATATCGCGGATCTCAGATCCGACAGCGCCACACTCAAGATCCTGCGAGGATGATTCTGCTCACGCCGAGAATCTCACTCTTAGCCTGCCTGCGGCTGACGTCTTCGAATTCCTTGACCACACTTCCGACAATGATTCTCTTCAACTTTGCATCAGCTTTCACGAACAATTCCCCGATCATGGGCGTGCATGACGCTGGTGACGCGGTGAGTATGGCAAGTTGGTTGTACGCCGCGATCAATACGTCACAGAGCGTAGCGAATGTTTGGAAAAAGTCCGGCTCGAAAGGGATAGCAGGGGTCAGGAGGTAATTCCACTGTTCCGCCGTCGAAGAGTGGTTGCCCCCTAGAAACGACGCTGATGTTTTCAGGGGACTGTTCGCAGCCGTGTTGATCCCATTATGACTGACTGTTGCCGTCTCGCCCTGATGTGTGTGATTGGAAAGAGTTGCAGCGAGTGTAGTGGTGGATGACCCCTTGCCCGACAAAGAACTGCTCAGGTAGTCGCCACCGTTATCATGGAATGTCCACGAGGGCGAAGACGTCAGGGATGGAGGGCCTACTTCTGCCGCTGCCGAGCTTGTTCGACGCTTCCCGCCGGTATTTGCAGGATTGGCTCCATTGGCAGAATGCGATGCGTGGCCTCCGCGTTTGAACATGTTTGGAATTTTCATGCGGGCAGCCGCTAAAGATGAGGTGCTACTATTGCCATTGTTGCTGCTTGGCGGAGGCCGCGAATGCTGGAAAGCCTCAAATTCAAGGAGAAGGGCATTGAGTGCTCGGAGATAGTCGAGTATGCATGAATTATTCAAATCGAGGATGGAGGGCAGAGAAAGGCCTAGGACCAAGAATTGATTTGCCCGTCGTGTGAGCTTGCTCTGCTCGAAGTATGACATCCGCGAGATGTCAATTTTGGACATGAAAACCGTATTGTACCAATGCACTTTGCTCTCATAACTAGATTGGAAAAATAACGTTAGCTTTAGAAGCGCCAAGCAAGTGTCAGAAAACAAGACACAATGTTCTACTTACGCATCTTGAAGATAGCTCAATGTTGTTATTCGCTTGAAAGCTGTACTGTGGATATGATTTTGTATCGACAGAGGCGTCTGGGCAACATAACCAGGAACCCCACCAGGTGCATAACCACCTGTAAGATACTCCACTGTCGATGGGTGGACGAAATTCGCGCCAAACATGTCCGGTACCCTGGAGGCGTCTGGTTTCGAATGTGCAGGGGTATCAGACCCAGGGGTTAGGGTAACCGGCAAAGATGCGGGAGGGGGCGCAATACCTCCCGCAGAAGATGGATTTTGAGGAGACTGAGGCTGCGTCTGAGACTGCGACTGCGATTGCAGTGGTGGCGGTGGTGGTGTCGATGCTCCTGACGCCGGCGTGCTTTTACTCGATGGAGTCCTGGTGCTGAATGTATGGTGAAGACCGGGCAATATCAATCGCGCAATTGCTCGCCCTCGATCTCGTGCAGAACTCTGATGCACGACCTGAGCAGTGTCCTTCACTTCTTCTTCGGTGATAGTGCCGTCTGACACAGATGTAGATGTAGAGGCGGACGCAGACGCAGATGCAGATGTGGAAGGAGGACCACGATTCTTCCCCTTATCGCTTAATTGATCTTGTTTTCGCACGCTCAGAGAAGACCTTGCGCGCAATGATCCCTTGCTGCTCTTTTCAGTAAGATGGCGCTCTGGAAGCGTAGATTGTTCATGCAACAAATGGGTTGTTGGCAGCAGCTGCGAAGTCGATTGAGACCTCAACGGAGGATGAGAAGGCGGTTGGACGTGAAGAGCAGGGGAATTGACAGACGACCCCGATGTTTTGGGTGGAACTGGAGGAGGAGGAGGAGAGGCCGAGTCATCGTCGCGAGAGCTGTTATTTGTAGTAATTGACGGGGTCGAAAGCAAGTCGCGGGAATCATTGTCGTTGGTCTGGGCGTAGTCGTGCAAGCCATGAGCATGATCCTGGGGGCTCATGGCCATGTCTTTGAGAGAAGCATGGTCTGGGGATTGCAGCTGGGGATCCTGGACAGGCGAATAGCGAGTCATGTTATGGGATGTGCGTGTACGTATATATGGCTGACTGGCTATCGCTGGCTGGCTGGCTGACTGGTTGGCGATGCGCAAAGCAGGGGGGGGTCGAAGGGATATGTTCGATGTGATGTATATACCAGAGAGCAAGGAGGCCTTTCTATCTCTGCTAATGCGCAACTCTGCAGCTCCGCGACTCAAATATGATAGCAGCAATGCCTGTCAGGCCATGAAACAATCCAATTCCCCGTATTAGCAATGCGCAGTCACCGTATATATGGACAGATTGACGTTGTTCGATGTTCGATGTTTGAGATGTGGATTTTGCGGGCGTTCTGGGCAGAAGATAATAATTAATTAATTAAATCCATTAATACCCCCGGGTGAGGTGAGGTGAGGTACACATACGACATACACCTTACAACTTACATTCGCCATATATCAGACACCTTGCTACAGCCATCCATCCAGCCAGTTAACCATTCTGGAGACATCTATTCATTCATACATCCCAAGTCTTGTCTCCTCGCGGCTGCTCCCCTGTCCTCCAACATGTCCTTCATAGACCCTGAAACTGGAGCTGTCGTCCCTGCCCCTGGCAGCTGGCCCGTCGACCCCCAGGAGGATGTCCCTCTCTCTGACGATCGCATCTGGATCGACGGCTGCTTTGATTTCAGTCATCATGGTGCGTTTTTACTTGTCATGCCTGCGCATATACTCAAAATCCAGATTCAAATTCAGATTAGCTGACCGACTGGCCCCCGCAAACTAGGTCATGCCGGCGCCATGCTGCAAGCCCGTAGGCTGGGCAAGGAGCTGTTCGTCGGTGTCCATTCTGACGAGGAGATCCTGGAGAACAAGGGCCCCTCTGTCATGAACCTCAAGGAACGGTTCGTATGCATACATAACTCGTGGTGCTTCTATCCTTACTGACTGACTTTCTGCCTGTCCTGAAGAGTGGCTGCTGTCGAAGCTTGTCGCTGGGCCTCCAAGGCAGTTCCCTATGCCCCTTACGTCACCTCTCTCCCCTGGATTACACACTACGGCTGCCGCAATGTCGTTCACGGAGACGATATCACATCTGATAGCAGCGGTAATGATTGCTATCGCTTCGTCAAGGCCGCTGGCCGTTTCTTGGTCGTCAAGCGTACCCCCGGCATCTCTACGACAGACCTCGTTGGCAGAATGCTGCTTTGCACCAAAACACATTTCATCAAGTCCTTCTCCGATTTCCTGACTGGCAAGGAGGGAGATGCTGATGAGGCCACAAGAAAGGCAGATTCTGAGGCTGCCATGCAGCGTGTCCGCGACTACGCTTCTGATGAGACTGGCAAGAATCCTGGCTCTGATGTTTGGTTCTGGGACTGTCCTACCCGACCCAATGCGGACGCAGAGAACCCTGATGGCCAATCCGGCACATTCAGCAGTCTGGTCAAGGGCAAGGCACCAAAGCCCGGCCAGCGTGTTGTATACGTTGATGGCGGATTTGATCTCTTCTGCTCTGGCCACATTGAGTTTTTGCGCAGCGTGATTGCTGCTGAAGAGGAGCTAGCCAAATCGAATGGGTGGTTTGATGAGGAGGCTGTCGCTAAGAGAATTGAGGCTTGTGGCGAAGACTATGCGCCTGCATATATCGTTGCTGGTGTGCACGATGATGAGGTCATCAATCATTGGAAGGGATTGAACTATCCCATCATGAATATATTTGAGCGTGGATTGTGCGTTCTTCAATGCCGGGTATGTATTCCACTTCGCATTGCCTGATGATGAGTATCGCGTCTA